>CM022778.1:2719178-2764178 GCA_012411365.1 Ameiurus melas | reverse complement strand
ATAAGAGCTAAACTTTTACTGTGAGGATCGATCAATCAGCGAGTCAGGAAAACGGCAGGCTTTCTAACAGCGCGCAGAAAGAAATGACAGTATTTTAGACAGACATTTGTGTTCTAAGAGACAGACTTGTTAGGAAGTCTGAACAGCATGACAGCGTATTTGAGTTAGAAATACAAACAAACAACGAAATAAATAAAAAATAAATAAATAAATACTCTCGTTATGTTCCACTAAACCCCAACCCCAACCCCACACATAACCCCACACCCACACCCACACCCAACCCCAACCCCACACCACACCCAACCCCACCCCACCCCCACCCCCACACCCAACCCCACACCCAACCCCACACCACACTCAACCCCAACCCCAACCCACAAACCCCACAAAACAACCAACCCACACAAACCCCAACACCCACCCAACCCCAACACACTTACCAACCCACACCCACCCCAACCCCACACCCAAACCCAACCCCACCCACACCACCCCACCCCACACCACACCCCACCCAACCCACCCCACCCACCCCACCCCACACCCAACCCCCCACTAACCCCAACCCCACAACACCCAACCCCACACATCATAAAAAACCCACACCCAAACCAACCACAACCAACCACACCACCACCAATCAAAACCCCAACCACACCCAACCCCAACCCCAACCCACCAACCCACACCACACAACTAACCCCAACCCACACCACACCCAACCCCCAACCCCACACCCAACCCCACACCCAACCCCAAACCACACCCAACCCCACCCTACACCACACCCCAACCCCACACCACACCCAACCCCAACCACATCCAAACCCCAACCCCACACCCAACCCCAAACCACAACCCACCACACCCAACCCCACCCTACACCCAAACCCACACCTAACCCCAACCCACACACAACCCCACACCCACCCCAACCCCAACCACACCAAACCCCACACCCAACCAACCCACACCCAACCCTAACCCCACACAACCCCAACACCCCACCTCCCAAACCCACACCAACCCCACCCAACCCCACCCAAACCACCCACCCACACCCACACCCAACCCCCCTACACCCACACCCAACCCCAACCCCACACCACACCCAACCCCACACCCACATCCAACCCCACACCCACACCCAGATCATGGAACACACAGAAACCAGAGCTTAAATAGAGGGTCCTTTTAGGACTAACACAAAACAGGTGTGAATGATCAATGGGACATGTGACATGGTCACGTGCCATGCTGGGGCTGATGGGTAATGTAGTTCAGTGCTGATTCTTGTCATAATCATGACGGTTAACAGGTAACATGTGACAAATAACAAGTCTTTCACACCCAAAACCAAAATTGTCGGTTCTCGGTCACGATGTGGTTCTTGACGCGTTCTTGTATCTTGCGTCGCACACGTTTCACGCTTCTCACCAGTCCAATTACCTCGTGCATGTTCTCCTATTGCTCTGTATTACACTTAGCAAAACCGTCGTGCACTTGGTATTCAAGTTTCTAAATTCGTACCCCCGCACTAAACACACTAATCTCTAAACAGCAAACATTCTTCTTCTTCTCCTTCTCCTTATTATTATTATTATTATTATTATTATTATTATTATTATTAGTAGTAGTAGTAGTAGTAGTATTACATATATTTTTATAAACATACAATGCTTCATTGCATTATCTCTTTCCAAAACACATTGCTCTTTGCTAATATTTCGTATTGTGCAGAGCGTCAACAAATTACCGCCAAACTGAACCAGCACTGGCCAGATTAGCGCTATCGGGATAAACGGAGGCTCTGCCGTTAGTATAGTGTTAGACAAAGAAGAAGAAGAAGAAAAAAACTCCAGCATGTTTGCAGGCGTAATAATAATAATAACAGAAGAATCCCTGGAATTGGCAGTGTTTGTGTTAGTCGTTGTCAACCCTGGCGCTAGCTCTTCCTGTTTGCGCTAGTAATTAAGTGTGATACATCTAATCAGCCGTAATGCAGAAGGCAAAAACCGATATGACATGCGGTTACAATATCAGCGAGTGGGAGAGTGCAGATGTCTCCGTCAATTATCTACACCATCCTGCATGATTCCACAAGAGGAAAAAGAAAAAAAAAAGAAAAAGAATTGTAGCATGCCAAGCAAGGCGACTCCGGAGAGCCGCCGAGCGACTCACTCACACCCCCGTGAGCGAGGAAAGCAAATGCCTCGTTTGAGGAGATACTTAATCAGAGTGTCCCATGTGACTTACATAATAGCGCTAATATTGTATCCACCCTCTCCGAGTGTCTCTGAGCACCTGTGTGATTAATATCTGGGCGAAAGCGGTGGACAGCGGCGGTGGATTCATCACTGTCAGGTGACGGAGGAGAGACGCTCACAGCTCTCCAGCCAGCCTGAGGGGGGCCGAATCTCAACCTGGGCCTTGTTTTTTTTAATTAAGAAGATCCAGCTCGCATTCTGCATCAGTCTGACGCTCCCTCTGGCTTTGTCACAGGCCTGCGTGACTCCGGCTGGCTTCTGCAATGTGCATTAGTCATCCGGAATTTTCCTGAACTCCACTCACTGTGCTAAAGACCAGGGTTTAACCCACTGTAGGGTCCAAAGTCGGACCGAACTGACTGAATTCCTATCAAGATTCCTTCCTTCTTTCCTTCCTTTCTTTTGATTGATAAGAAACACTGTAGTCATGTTACAAATTTCCTTTCATCCTTCCTTCCTTCATTCCTTCTTTCATTCCTTCATTCCTTAATTCTTTCCTTAATTCCTTCCTTCCTTCCTTCATTCCTTCCTTCATTCCTTCCTTCCTTAATTCTTTCCTTAATTCCTTCCTTCCTTCCTTCCTTCCTTAATTCTTTCCTTAATTCCTTCCTTCCTTCTTTCTTTCCTTCCTTCCTTCCTTCCATCCTTCCTTCCTTCCTTCCTTCATTCCTTCCTTCCTTAATTCTTTCCTTAATTCCTTCCTTCCTTCTTTCTTTCCTTCCTTCCTTCCTTCCATCCTTCCTTCCTTCCTTCCTTTCTTCATTCCTTCCTTAATTCTTTCCTTAATTCCTTCCTTCCTTCTTTCCTTCCTTCCTTCCCTAATTTGCTTCCTTCCTTCCTTCCTTTTTTACTTCATTCCTTCCTTCATTCCTTCCTTCCTTAATTCTTTCCTTAATTCCTTCCTTCCTTCCTTCTTTCAATTCCTTCCTTTCTTCCCTAATTTCCTTCATTCCTTCCTTCATTCCTTCCTTCATTCCTTCCTTCTTTCCTTCTTTCAATTCCTTCCTTTCTTCCCTAATTTCCTTCCTTCCTTCCTTCCTTCCTTCCTTCCTTCCTTCCTTCCTTCCTTCTTTACTTAATTCCTTCCTTCATTCCTTCCTTTCTTCCCTAATTTCCTTCCTCCCTTCCTAAAATTCCTTCCTTCTTTCCTTTCTTGCTTCCTTTCTTCTCTAAAATTCCTTCTTTATTTCCTCCATTTCTAAAATTCCTTCCTTCCTTCCCTAATTTCCTTCCTCCCTTTCTAAAATTCCTTCTTCATTTTCTTTCTAAATGTCCTTTCTTCATTCCTTTTGTTACTTCCTTCCTACCTTTCTTGCTTTCATTCTTTCTTTCTTATTTCCTTCCTTCCTCACTTTCTTTCTAAAGTTCCTTTATTGCTTCCTTTTTTTGATTTATGAAAAAATTGCAGTCACATTGTATTTTTACCCTTTCCTATACATGTTTGCCATTCTTTCTTTCTTTCTTTCTTTCTTTCTTTCTTTCTTTCTTTCTTTCTTTCTTTCTTTCTTTCTTTCCACGGTAAACATTGTAGGACCCTCTCCCTTTTCCTGCTCTCCATCGATGCTTCTAGCTGCTGTAAAACTGAAATCATGAACCTGTTATTTACTGAACGAACCTAAATGCCAATTATTTCAGTCATATAACGACCACATGCTCCTCCCTCCTGTGGGTGCGAGACAGCGGTCACATGGAACTTGTCTCGGTCGAGTCAAAGAGAACAAGCGTGTCCACCTCTGGACACTTTCAGTCTCGTCTGAGCTCACAAAATGTCAGATTTATTTCAAACAATGTGCCTCAAAGACAGGGCCTCGCCTCTCCAATCCAGAGAAGCCAAAAAGACCAAGTGCCAAAGAGAGCGCCGTGGTCCAAATCCCACTCCGGGGGTGTTCTTATTGGCTCAGTGAACTGTCAGTCTCGGAGAGAGAGAGACGGGGGAGTGTCTCATCGACGCAGGAAGACAGTTTGTCAGCATTGCATTAGGGCTTAATGGAATGAGATTGGACTCGGTTGCCGAGAGATAGTGCTTCATCAGAGTCCTCATGAAGAGCTCAGATAGAGGGAACTCCAACAACAGCAAGACAGGCTCATCCTGAGGAAAAGGTCGAGAGAGCATCGCACTGAGCACTCGCTCTACTCGTCACTTAGCTCAGAATCTTATCTTTAACAGCTGCGTGGTTTACATCTAGACTGTTCTAGCACATTCTATTTTAAATGGTTAGATCACAGGGTGGACTTTAGACATTACAGAGCATCCATCCATCCATCCATCCATCCATCCTTTCTTTCTTTCTTTCTTTCTTTCTTTCTTTCTTTCTTTCTTTCTTTCTTTCTTTCTTTCTTTCTCCTTCAGTTTTTCTTTTCTATTTCCTTCTTTCTTCCTTCATTTTATTCTTTTTGGTTTCTTCCATCAGTCCTTCCATCATTTCTTTCTTTCTTTTCTCCTTTCTTTATCTTAGGTTTTCTCTTTCTTTTTCTTTCTTTCTTTCTTTCTTTCTTTCTTTCTTTCTTTCTTTCTTTCTTTCTTTCTTTCTTTCTTTCTTTCTTTCTTTCTTTCCAGTTCTTGTTTTCTGTCTCAGTTTCTTTCTTTCTTTCTTTCTTTCTTTCTTTCTTTCCAGTTCTTGTTTTCTGTCTCAGTTTCTTTCTTTCTTTCTTTTGTTTGTTTGTTTGTTTCTCTTTCTTTCTTTCTTTCTTTCTTTCTTTCTTTCTTTCTTTCTTTCACTTTTTGCTTTCCGATTCTTGTTTTCTGTCTCGGTTTCTTTCTTTTATTTCTTTGTTTGTTTCTCCTTCTATTAGTTTAGTTTACTTCAGTTTTCCCTTTCTGTTTCAATTGTTTGTTTCTTTCTTTCTCCTTCATTTTTTTGTTCCTTCCCTCCACCCTCATTCTTTATCTCCAGTTTTCTAGATCATTCTGTAATTCCGATGGAGTCCCTCCATTCTGATCCAGAGCGCTGCACACACGCCACTGAGATCGTGGTCTTGCTCAGAAAGGCGAGCCGAGATCTTCGGGTCCGAGTGCAGCGATGCTCTCATCACACTTTTCCTGCATAGCGTTGGAGATTTCCCCGTTCCATTCTCGGCTCTTCCCCTCGGAGCGCTGGGAGATAATTACTACAGCATGTCCTTCGGGTTCTAACTCGTTAAAGATGATGGGTGGATGTCAGAGAGACTGTGTTAAGCTGAAACTCTTGTTTTAGGGCAGGAGATAAGCCTCGCTAGGCCAATGTTAGCTTTAACATGCTGAAAATTAATGAGGCCCTGAGAACATGGTCAGATAAAAATAACACCACCACAAACACACGCTATAGGAAACGTGCACAGAGAGCATGGACATCATGTTAACATGGGCTCTAGAATACATACGTCATATTAACATGGGCTCTAGCACATGAGCATTATGGAAACATGAGCTTTGGAACACATATGGAATGTTAACAAGAGCTCTAGAACACATTTGGAACGTCAACATGGGCTCTAGAACACATATGGAACGTCAACATGGGCTCTAGAACACGTAGGCCATGTTAAAATAGCCTCTAGTACATGCATTTTATGCAAATATGGGCTTTAGAACACGTACTTCACATTAACATGGGCTCCAGAACATGTACACCATGTAACGTGGGCTCTAGAACACACCTGTCTAGTTAACATGGGCTCTAGAACATGTCATTCTTTTGAACATGGGCCCTAGATCACGTACATCTTGTTCACACGAGCTCTAGAACATGTCGCTCACTTCTTTCCTTTTTCTTCTGTTTTGCTTTTCTTGTTCTTGATTTCCCTGTTCTTCCTCCCTCCCTCCCTCATTCCCTCCCTTCTTTTCTGATGATGTCATAATGGGCTTCACAGCTGCCCAATCAGCGGCGTTGCTGTGAACACAGTACAGGTGCACACTGTAGGGCTCTCCTTCTCCGTTCTTTGTTTTCTCGACACCCCCATTTCATTCCACAGAGTGTATATACTTTTGGAATCTTAACAGTCATTCACAGAACCCAAGACAAAGAAAAAGGAATCAAAATAGCAGGGTGTGTTCATCAGCGCCGAGAGCGATTACATGAATCATCACAGCTTAGAGATGAAAACAGTTATTTACCCAAAGGTCATTTCACGAGAACTCTCTCCAAGATGTGTGTGTGTGTGTGTGTGTGTGTGTGTGTGGGTGTGTGTGGGTTTTTTTCCTCAGGTGTGTCGAATATAAAATCCTTTTTCTTTGTCGGTCTAAATACATTTAGAGGACGAGTTTCTTCATATCCAGGTTTCCGCCATGTGTACATAACAAATCGCTGGCCTAGCATGAATTAAAGGTAAGGATGTTATCCCGCACCAACTCCACACGCTCCAAAGGTGCCAATTACGTTTGCTTTATAAACCTCCTCCTAATCAGATTGATTCAATTGGGCAATTTCAAAGTTTTTTTTTATTTATTTATTTAAAATAATTTTTAATTGGAATATTTTAATTCAGCATTAGGCTGACACTTGAGACGAGGACTGTATTATCATTTCTCATACTTCTTAATTTAGCTTCAAACACTGTGCTGTAAAGATCTCTTCAGTGGGAACTGAGGAGATTGTTTCATTTTATAAACTTCCATCCATCCACTTTCTACACCACTTATCCTACTGGGTCACGAGGAACTTGGAACCTATTCCGGGGAGCACGGGGCACAAGGCAGGGTACACCCGGGACAGGGCGCCAATCCATCCATTGCAATCACAATCACATAAACATTCACACACTACGGACACTTTCGGCATGATCAGCGTGTCTTTGGACTTTGGGAGGAACCCAGAGTACCAGGAGCATGGGGAGAGCATGCAAATCTCACACACACAGGGAAGAGGCGGGAATCAAACCCCCGACCCTGGAGGTGTGAGGACAACGTGCTTACCACTAAACCACCAAAATGTCTAACAACCAGACGTGGAACGGGTCGGCCAAGTGAAACAACAACAGCGGATGATGACGGAAACATTACGAGAGCTGTGAAGTAAAAACCCCAAAACAACCGTCAGTGACATCACCAACAACCCATGAAGGTTTCACTATCCACCGTTTGAAGAAGACTTATATATACAGGTACAAACCCCTCATCAGAAGTACGAATCAGAACGATTCGAATTCATAAAGAGATGATCCACAAAAGGTCTGGAACCAAGATGAACCTCTACCAAAGTGATGGAAAGACCAAAGTGTGGAGAAAGAAAGGAATCTGCTCATGATCCAAACCATACGAGCTCATCTGTGAAACATGGTGGAGGTAGCGTCATGGCTTGGGCTTGCACGACTGCTTCTGGAACATTCTCACTATTCGTTATTGATGACGGCACTTATGATGGTAACAGCAGAAAGAATTCAGAAGTTTACAGACATAGTGTTCCTCACACACACACACACACACACACACACACACGACAAGTTAATGGTGTAGAGTAAATCTCTATGAGCCGAACTTCTGTATTCAGTCTCCATCACCCCGCTTAATCTGTTATTGTGTTTGATTTATGAGCTTATTTACGTGTTATAAGCGCTCGGCATTGCTCTTGTAGCTCAGTGAGGATTTTATTTTCGGTTAATTTTTAATCACCTTGCTGTAACACAGCTGTGAAACAATAAGCAATTAAGATTTTTTTTTTTTTGCCTCCTGACTTCTATTCTGGCTCGTGCACTCTCTCCGAGATGAGAGATGGGAGCGTTCATCACACCCCAGGCTCGCTCCACCATGCACTGTTCTTTTCTTTTCTTTTCTTTATTTCTTTCTTTCTTTCTTTCTTTCTTTCTTTCTTTCGAGAGAAACAGGAAAGTTCAAATGAAAACAACCGAAAAACGATCTGCGACCGGATTCTGACCCGATGACACGAAATTTACCACATAAAGAGAGCTTTTAAAAAAAAAATCGTGTACTTTTTAAAAAAATTTATCGAGGATATCCCATCCCGGCTCAGGCCTAATGAATTATGACCACGCCGAGGATGAAATCGTATTACCAGAATAAGCTGATCGTCACATGTAATGCGAGACGGAGATAAAAGCGCCAGCTGCATTATTCAGACATACAAAGAGCCTCGAGAAGAAGAAGAAGAAGAAGAAGAGGAAGAAGAAGAATAAGAAGAAGAAGAAGAAAAAACCCTCTTTGTTGGCCAGACAGTCGGTTCTACTTTATCATTTGCTCAAGCTTTTCCATTATCAGATGAAAGATCTAGAAGTGGATATTAGACTGACATTATTTCTATAGTCTCATCCTCGGGTCGCAGAACCACGATGAAATGATACAAATGTCTTGAAGCGCAGGCGTGACATCGTAGGGAGGTTAGAGTTATACATACAATCTGACAGGCTTGGCTTAGTCTGATTTAATCAGATCTGATCGACGCTATCCGATGTGAGCTGATATTAGAACAAAAATGAAAAAGTCAACCAGATCAACCTCGTCTTTGTCTTACGGACATGCCACAGCGTTAAAGGTAGCCATAAACGGATAAGAAGTTTGCCGTCGTTATTTAAAAAAAAACAAAACATAGAAACATTTTAATAGTATACAACCGATAACCGTGGCGTTAAAGGAAGCAAACACTTCAGGGCGTGTTGTTCTGAGAAGACGGCCACCGTCGAGGTGGAGTGACGTCGGAAAGTCAAAGTCAAAGAGTTTTTATACGATCGTCGCGGCCAAAAAGGCTCGATTTTACGGCGTCTTTTTTTTTTTTTTTTTTGGAAAGTTTGCTAGCAGAAACGAAAGTGAAAAGAAACAGTGGATGAAAACAGATGTATATACAAAGCAGGATTTGTGATATACTGTAACTTCCTTCGTTTGCTGATTAGAAGCCTCTTGCTGTCTAATCAGTGCCATGTCCGTCGTTTCCAGGAAAAGCAAACAAACCCTTCAGGTTTGGTTAAACGTATATAAATAGCAAAGCTCTGGTGAATATATTGTGTTAGATTAGACCGTGCTGTTTATACAGTGTCCCAGATTTAATAGCAGTGCTGCTGACTCTGTGGTTCTGATCAAGCGGAACCCTGCAATTTCACCTCCAGAGCTTCAGAGCTCCGGTCCACACAATGCACACCAATCTGGTCCGGGCATGATTCAGTACACGTTGAGATTTGGCGCTCGTCGCGTCACCAAAAAACCAAAAAAACCCCCAAAACACCAAACAAACCGGCTTGTCTTTTGTTCCTGAATGCGCAATCACAGCGAGGGGGGCCACGAGCACAAAATAATCGGCACTCTGGTCGCCTCCGGGTCTTATACATGCTGTCTGAAGCATGAGGTTGGAAAAGGACCTCGAGGCCGTGTTACTCAAAGACCTTACGCTCGGAAGGTAACAAGCTGACCTGAATGAGGTCTTCGCATCCAGACCACTTCATTCAAAACCGGCTCGGCATCAAATAAAAACCCGTTACTAAGGAACGATCCTGAAGGAAAAGGGTTAGCGATTCTGCAACAAAGAAACACCGACCCGTAAACCCCCGCCCCCCCCCCCTCCCCCGAGAAGAAAAAAAAACATGCTCATTGAGATAAAGCAGGTCAAACTGGTGGCCTTATTGTTATTTACTTATTTATTTCTACACCGCCTCAGGACGAACCCATGACGTCAACGTCTCCGCTCTGCGAAGAACACAATACAGAATATTTCTTTTCTTTTCATTTCTTTCCCCACAAAGAGCATTATTATTATTATTATTATTATTATTTTTAACGGCCGTCTCTACTGAACGAGACTAACTCAAGGCCGGATACACTTACGAGTCAAATGATCTGAATGTTTGGCATTTTCTGATATTTCTGATGAACATCTCCGCTCAGATTCATTTGTATAAAAAGTGACAAAAAGGCCACTATGAGCACGTCATCTTAATAACACTGTCGCGTGTAAGAGCCACGAGTTCTGAATATCGGGGCCAAATTCCTGCCCTTGCCCTATTTTCCTTTTCAGCTGGAGCATCAGTTTTATTTGAATAAAAAACTAAGAGCTTTTCCATCCTTATGGAATTATATTTGTGTCAAAAAACAATAAAATTAAAAAAATCGGAGACATAGTTGGTGTCCATTATGAGGAATTGTTGATGGTTATATTTCTGACACCATCTCAAGTGGGCGGGGTTTACAGAGTTTGTCCCGGATTGGCTACTGGGAATTTGCTGTTCTATTTGAATATCCAGATTTCTAAACGAATGGTGTTCGAAAATATTCTATAGTGTTAAGAATTTTTTATTTTTTTTAAATCATGGAGAATTGAACATTTATTTATCGCATTTTTAACCCAGGAAACGTTCCGATTTTCCCATGATCAGCTCTCCTTAGAAGTCGCCTTAGATTTTGCTTAACAACGTGAGCCACAACAACAACAACAAAAAAAACAAACAACAACACATTTTCATTCCGCGAGCCTTATTCAAACCCCTGATTAAATAAACAGATCTGACCCCAGGACCGCTAGAACCTCAATCAACGTAAATTCCTGAAAATCCCACCCACTCGAGATGTCTAGTGTCCGAAACAAAGCCAAAAAAAACACCAAACCTACCAGAATGTAAGACGAATCGGACAAATATTTAGAAAAAGAAATAAATCTTTTAAAATCCATAAAAAGCACTACACAAATAAAAAGAAAGCGTCTGACCTGCTGCGTGTCTCTGGGCGTGGTCTGCTTGACCCTGCGGCTGGAGGCTGTGGTGGTGCTGCTGGTGGTCGTGGTGGTCTCCATGATCGAGGTCGAGGCGTTGGACTGAGGACTGGTAGAGGAGGAAGACGAAGAGGACGACGATGAGGACGAGGAGGAAGGCGCTTCGCCCACCAGCCTCACGCTGCCCTCGACGCGGACGTTTGGGTTTCCCTCGACGGCCATGTTGAACACTTTGAGCCCGTTGTAATAGAGGCCTGACATCTGTCCTTGGAAGGAGCGACTCCTGTCTCGCTCCCAGCCTCCGATCTGGATCGTCGTCTGGCTGTTAAAAATGGTGAGCTGCCGACCTGAGGGAGGGAAAAAAACAATACAGCTCCAATGGACGGCACTGCTCGAGCGCCCACGCGCAGTACGACATACATTCTTTAAAGAAAAAAAAAAATCAAATGGTAGGGAAGAATGTTGTGGAATAATCACGCCTGGGAAAAAAAAAAAAAAAAAGACGGATTATTTGTCCGGCGGGGAATGAGCAGGATAAATTACTCATCGCCTGCGGGAGCGGCTTGTAATTGATCTCCTCCAAAACATTAAACGTGAACTTAAAATCGAACGTAAACTTAAAAAAAAAAAGAAAAGAAAAAAAAAGCATTGTTTTTTTGTTTTTTTTTTTGCTAAAAGGTCGCTGAAGACTTCTCTCAGTGTGTCATTCACTCCCGCGGTCTCTTACCAAACGCTAACCCTCGAATCGTTTGTCAGAATTAATGACGGCGTCGTGAGAAGTGCTCTCTCCATACGATCTCTCCATATGTGGTTAAAGAGATTTTTTCGCTGGCTAATGGCGTTGCAGCGTCGAAAAACAGCTGTTTCTCCTTCGTCAGACAATTAGCGTTCCGAGACAAGATGTTCGCTCTTTAAACCCGAGCGCCGGAATCGGAAAAGTTCTACACATCCGGATCTGAGATCTTTCAGCCGCGGGTCCGACGCAGAACTCTAGGCGGCCTTTTAGCAAAAAATGTCTTTAGCAGGTCTCACAGCACACGGAAACGTGAATATATAACAATAACATGGAGGAAAAGTAGACAAAGACGATACGTCTGATTTTGATTTATTTACGAAAACAACAACAACAACAACAACCACAACAACAAAAAAGGAACTAAACAGATGAGTAGTCTGATAACGGAACAAAAATGGCACATTTTCAGTGTGGGAGGTTTGGTTTTTCTTCCCAAACATTTATTTAAATAAATAAATAAATAAATAATAAACAACAACAACACAAACATGCACTTCAACGTCATTTCTCGCTGTTTTAACTTTTACTTTATGCCCTGGCGTACATTTAACATCTTCGTTAAAGGGACTTTAACTGATGCCAATTAATTTCAGTCTATTTAGCATAGAGATCAGTTTAATGTCATAAGTAAGCGCACATGACGTAACAGAACAAAATGCAAAAACGAAACGACAAAACAAATGAACATTAATTTAAGCTTTTAATCGTTTAGACTTAGTTTTAAAAAAATATACAATATTTGGATGAATGATTTCCATAGATGTTTATAAACTAATTAGATTTACATTACAGTCCCTTTAACCTGTAATTAACAGAAAACATACATAAAAATATATATAATATATATATATAAAAACCCTTATAAATCACTTCAATACATTATATTAACTTAAAACTACATTTATCTGCGTTTAAACCTCCGTTATTAGTGTCTGTTTAACTGCACATTTAATTGATTCGTTTAGTTGTGCTAAAAAAAAACAAGATTACTTTAAAGTTCAAATTACTGGTTAAGTTTTAATCATGGGGTTTTTACCTTTGTCGAGTAGCCATTCGTCAACTACTCGACCGAGTCGATATGGGATTCGCTGCCTAGCGATCGCCAGTCGTTCGTTATCAATGCTGCCTTTAAAGTTTAAAGAGACATTTCATTGGTTACAATCTGAAAGGTCAAGGGTTAAATGGTAGAAGCCTGAACTATACAACTGCACAGGTTTAATTTCATTTTTTTTTTTTTTTTTTTAGGAAAAATTTAGGATGGTTAAAAACATCCAAACTGACCAACTTTAACTGGTATCATTTTTAAATTGATCTTAGCGCTACATTACGTGAACATTAATTGACATAATTAGTAAATTATCGAGATTAAATCAACTAAAGTTAAACTAAAACAACACACCAGATTCCACCAATATTCATGAGACAACGTTATATTTACACACCAAGAAAAATACTTATTTTAATACTTTAAAAAAAACAAATCAATAAAATAAAGTTCTAGTTACACATTACTGCAACATTTTTTTTTTATCAATGCCTTTCTCTGTTACGCCTAATTATCAGTTAGAAGGCATTGAAATATTTAAAATAAAAAGATATATGCATATGTGTATATATATATATAAATAAATCAATAAATAAACGCTCATTGTCATTTACAATTACTTTAAAAAAAACCAACCCAAACTATTTATCATGCTAATTATGCTACCCACGATCACAGTGGTTACAGTATTCGGAAGGTCAAGAGACAGAGCATGAAAATAAGTACAAGCGCCAGAGAAGTAAACAAGTAAACAAGTGGATCAAGGTTTTGACAAAAGCTTTTGTTTTCCATGAAAATAAAACCCAATTTTTTGCTGCTCTTCAATAACAGAAATATCCAGAAAAGACAAAAAAAAAAAAGCAAACAAACAAGTGGAAAACATGTCAGATCTCAGCGTGCTGTATTAGAAAGAACCTGCGAGGAAACTAACGAGTGTTACTGATTGATGTTGGGATTTGCAAAGCTTCTTTGGTGTACAGATTGAACCGATGATAACCAGTAAGAGAAAAATAAACCGTTGGAGGTGTAGCCTCCAAGGGAAAGGCTTTTCCTGGCAAAGCCAGTGGGATATTATTATAGCACTGTTCAAGACTAAAATAAAGTTTTCTTTAAAAAAATAAATAAATAAAAGCATTAGAACAGGAAACTAAAACAGAAAATGCTGTAAATAAAAACAGCTCTGTAATTTTTTAAAGATTATGTCCCCGGGTTGGCTGTGGACACAATTATGAGTTTGATAAACACAGATCTAACCCCGGTCATCTTCTAGCAACGTTTGAAAACATCACGAGCCTTAAAGATAAATAAATAAATAAATAAATAAATAAATAAATAAATCCTTGAATAGTATAGAAATGGTGAGAAAACCTGAGTTCCTGGCTTCACATGTCTCAGAGGAAGGATGTGTTAGCCTTCACCCGCCTTGATTGGTATCTGGTGTAGAATAAGGGAGCGCTGGCTGGTGGGTGGGAATTGGCAGGTGACTAAATTGTTGGGGGAATGGAGAAAAAAAAAAAAAAGAGTATCGTCTACATTTCAGGTCTACTTCGGAAACATTCACATCACGGCCTTTCAGCTCGGAGTGCGATCTGAGGAAAGATCAGGTGACGCATTATTCAAGGCGTGGTTGAAAAAAATATATATATATAAAGATGTCTTGCTTTCGTTCTGATAAACAGCGCAAGCTTTGACATTCCGAAGCCTTAACATGTTAACTAGGCCAACGACTCACAAGCGGAGGCGTGAAGGATACCGACTCTGAGGAACTCCAAAAGCACTACAGAACCGATTTTGAAGAATTTGAAGAATGGCTCAGTTGAGGTGGTTTTAATGTCGGCGCGAAACACTCTTTTATTTATTTGAAAGTGAAAAAGAACTTCTTTGACTACCTGGCAAGCACTTTCTACCCTTGCCTTCCAAGGATCATTTGAAAACATTCGGAACGTGCTTAAAGAAACATGTTCACTATAGCGTGGCGGGTGGGAATTCGGAAAAAGCGAAGGAAGAACGTGTCAGTGCTGAGTGTAATAAATACTTGTCGCTTCATATCTGGGTAAGTGTAGTAGGCCTGAGGCCTGCCTGAATCCCATCAGCCACCTGCCGACACACTAAACACCTCGCTGTGGAGAGGTCGCACACAAGGTGGGAGGTTAGACAACACTACAGAGTGCTGTAGCCAGAGGAAACAGGAAGGAGGGGGAGTATAGACACAAATGAATTCAGAGTTATTACTCGCTAATTATGCATGCTGCGTAAGAGCGAGCAGAAGCCCTCAGGCTTTAAGCTCAGTCAACAGGCTGCCCCATTGCTCCCGCCATGTCACTGGGTATAATAACATTGCCGTGAATGCTATGGGAATACACAACATTTTTTTCCCCCCCCTGCAGTAACACTTGACATGACAAGCTTACTAATGTGTACTTAAAGGTTTAAGTGTATAAAATATATATCATGTAAGAGGTTAAAAAAAAAAGCAAGCAGCAGAACTATCTGGATTGTATTCTGTTAAAATCCAATTGCTAATTTTTATATTTTTATTTTTTCGCAAATCGCCATTTTACTGTGCTGTTGCTAATTTCCACGTAAAGCGAATGTCCGAGTCTTTTAGAGTCCAGCAAATACATTGCCGAAGCTGTAGAGTCAGGCTTCAGTCCTTCCAAGGATACTTAAGCTGTAAGATCCGAGTCAAGTTCTGATTCTTTAGCCGCAGAGTGAATCGAGTCTCGAGTCTTGGAGACTGAGTGCAAAGCTGTAGAGTTTGAGAGTAGTCCAAAGTCCCGAACTGTAGAGACGGAGCTGAGTCTAGAGATTCTAAACAGGCTTCAGGTCAGAGTTCAGAGTCTGCGTGGTAGAGTCAGGCTTGAGTTTCCAGCCAAAGAGTCCAAGTCGAGTTCAGAGTCTTGAGCTGTCAGATCCGAGTCAAGTTCTCGATTCTGGAGCTGCAGGGTCCGAATTGAGTCTCGAGCTGTAGAGCCCGAATGTAGAGTCCCATGCTGTAAAGTTGGAGTCCAATGGAGTCGAGTCTGGAGATTCTAAACAGAAAGTCAGGTTCTGAGCTATAGCGTCAGAGTCGAGTCAGAGTATGATGTGTGTCCAATGTCCCAAGCCATATTGTCGAAACTGCCGAGTTTAAATCGAGTCCAGAGTCAACATCTGTAGAGGCTAAGCTGAGTCTAGAGTCTCGAGCCAGAGAATCTGAATCGAGTCCAGGTTGTCCAAGTCAAAACCAAATTTACACGCTGTAAAGTCGGAGTTATATCCAAGTCCGAGTTGAGAAGAATGTTCCAATCCACAGTCTGTAAAGTCCTGTCCCAAATTGTGCCTTTGTGGCCTTGAAGTCCATTCCAAAAAGAAGGTCATGCATGCCATCGATGCATCCTTTGGTGATGTATACACTGAAGAGACAGAGCAGCGGTTATCTGATTAAAGTGCAGACTTGAAGGGACATTTGGGACAGGGCCCGATTTGAGTCCTAAACCTTTGAGTTGAAACCAAAGTCCCAAGCCAGCATCTGCACATCTGCACCCATTCCGAGTCGAGTTCAAAACTCTAGAATATGAGTCAAGTTGAAGTCAAGACTTGGCAACCTAATTTCAACAAAACCCACAGGTATTTTAATGAGTGGACTTGTGGACAACTCCTCTGTTGCAAGTCTCTAATGCTAAAGTGATCTCCTGAGAGCCCCAACCTTTCCTTTTCCATCCCACTTTCTTTACTTTGTCCTAAAAAGTTTACTTTCGATGTTATGCCAGCTGGGGCTTATTTGTATGTGTTGACCTCCCGAGGGATCTCCTTTACAAAAGTGTAATGGCCGAATTTAAGAAATTGTATGAGCTTTTTTTTTTTTTTTCTCAAAGACTTGGCAGCACTAGCACACACAAAAACAGTGTTTTGCTGTAAATACATACAATCGCACAACCAGGGCTCACAGCCGTCAATACAAAGCTGGGATTTTGTCTGGCTTGATACAAAAGATGTTTCTACAAAAGTGAGATAAATACACAACGACAGAATTACACCCCAGTTTGTGGTTTTGTAAATCTAATCGATTTCTGATCAAACACCGGTCCTTTGTGTCCTGTGGGGTGTGAACGAGCTCCATAAAAATGAACTTCTACTTCTTCAAAAGTCCATTTAGTACAGAGGTCACCAACCCTGGTCCTGGAGATGACCACACCGTCATGAAGACTTTAGCTCCAGCCATAATCGTGCCCACCTCACCATCTCATCATTGCATTAAGAAGTTCTTGATCAACTAAAACAAGCGTGTTAGATTTTGCTTGGAGATGAAACCTGCTTGAAGGTGGATCTCAAGGAAGAGGCTTGGTGACCACTGATTCAACGAAATGAAGGGGTCATTCTCCAAGGAGGAGTCCAGCATCCTCATCTCTCACCCCGTCCTCACTCACAAATGAAGTAAAGCCAATATCTCAGACTAAGCCACTGGAAAAAAAAACTAACCAATCTGCAAGTCAGATACTTTAAACAGTTCAAATGGTCCGGATGAATGTGGCAAGTAAATATAATAAATATTCCCAGGTCCTATCATGAATTTGTTACTGGAATTTCTGCGCTTTATTAATATAGTCATTTATTTATTTATGGAGGATAAGCATATTTTCGAGGATTTTTTATTTATTTATGTATTTATTTTTTACTTAGGTTTCCAGATTCCGAAGAGACAGCTCTACAAACCATACGTTATATAAATTGATTAAAAATAAATCAGCGTTTAATTCTTTACCCGATTTAAAAAAAAAAAAAAAAAGGGTAACATTTTTGGCAAATTGCTGAGGTGTAAGAGGAATAAACCACTCGAGTACATGCTGTTACAGGAAAAGAATCAACTCGGAGGTAACAGTAACCGTGCTTCATCACTCGTCCTCGCTGGTGATTATTTTGACGTTGCGTGTTTTATTCAATACTTCGTTCATAATCCAGATGAATAAATTGGCGGGATATCAGGTTTGACTATGATATCTAAATTCTCTGTATATATATATTTATATATATATATATATATATATATGATATTCAAACTCCCCATCTTACTCCCACCCACTCTCTTGACATTAAACATTATAGTTAATTTGTGTTTTCAGGGCTTTCTTTATCTAATGAGTCGATCAGATTAGCGATTGCCGTGAAGTGGTCATGACTTCTTCCTCTAATTCATCTCTCTTCATCAGAAATCCCGAGGAGCACTTTGTAGATATATATATATATATATATATATTTTTTTCTTTTATTTTGGTGGTTAAAGTGGTTCGCTAACACACAGCCCTGTAATTAAACAGCGGTACACTGCATGTTTCTCGACACATGAGGGTTTAATTGAAATTGCACCTTATTGGATCTTTAACCATATGGTGAGGAAATACTTTTAAACCTTTTAGCCGTGCTTGTACCTGATTTTCATCGAATGTGATAATCGCTTGTTTGCGGGAGAGAGAACGACCAACAACAGAAGTACTACGTGTCGACACGAGCAGCCGTTTTTAGAGGTGCTAAAACACTGCGAGATTTGTTAAACCGCTTTCGGAAAAATGGCGTGTAGTCGATTCCAGACTGGGTTTGTTTACGGCTTTGTAGAGAGTCTGGAGGATTAAGAGCTCCTCCCTTTTTGACCCTCGTGCTGAGATTCAAATCGAGATAGGGCTTTCGGCAACGGGAACGCTTGCGAACTGAAGTCAAACTAACGAGAAAGCTGCCCGACCTCTCGCTGAATATCGCTCACAAAAAGCCCTACATATCCCAAATAGAGTGGCGTGTAAAAGTTTGCCCCCCCCCCCCTGTGTGTTTTGAAAATGGAAGTTGGGGAGTATGGTAGCAACACTGTATCTGTAGTTTATGTACAAAAGTTACAAATACAAATGTTAGACATCACAAGGGCAGTTCTCGAAAAAATAACCAACGACAGGGGTTCCTGTTACCTCCCTGAAGTTCCTAATTTGCAGTCTTCAAGCGTTTTCTTCCTCTTAAGCCACAGCAGATTACAATTTTTTAAAAATTTATTAAAGAAAAACAATACGCTGTCATTCTTTTATCTGTTTATAGTTACATGTAATGTCGTTGAAGATCTGTGCTACAAGTTACTCTATATTTCCTTCACCAGCCTGTCTTTTTGTTCCTCCTCCTTAAAGTTAGTAAGTCCAAAAAAAGATGCACCATGTCATGTTACCAACCCCCCAAAATAAACAAACAAACAAACAAAAACACAAAAAAGATAAACGGTAACATCTCTGACTTGAAAACTTTCCTGTGGTGGAAAAATGACTCTCTGGTAGAAATCCCTGACACTGGAGACTCCTTCCATAAAATGAATGGGAACAGAATCTATTTGGGACATATTAAAGAAATAATCTCCAATTTTTAGCTTTCTGTGCTTCAATTACTTAACCTGTTTATATACTTATTATATATATTGTCCCCCTAACCTCGGCATGATCGAAACGCAGCGTGATGGTTGGTAAATGTGCGCATCATTATCACCGAACGAGAGCTGTCCATCTCCTGTCTCTCTGTTTTGTCATCTATCGTGTTTGCTGACCTTTTCCGCCACGCATGTCACTTTCATCACACTGAAAGAGCATTTCATGGGAGAGACTCGTGCCTCAGGTAGGGAATTAAAGGCGTTGGACAGGCAGCCAAAACGTGGAGGGACCGACCTCAGGGTTAACGGCCTGGGCCGAAATCCGAGCGTCTCTCAAAGCAGCACTTAGCGGATGCACAGCAACTGCAAATGAGAACAGAGCACCTCTTTTTCCCCATATATTTCTCCCTGATTAAATCTTACGGCGCGTAATAGCCTCTTTCCTGGTTGTAAAAATTTGATTTTCTTCCCTGAGTGTCTGCAGGCTGCTGATGGTTTAAAAAAAAACAAAACTATATTTTTCACTTGAAAGAAGCACGCTCTCATGTTATTAAGCGTATGATACGTCATAAAACCCCGATTCGACGTTTGGACCTCATTTCCTCCAGCTCATTGAATCCAAAATGCCATTTATTTCATTACCATTCATTAGACATCCGCACGGAGCTAGACGAGTACTGTACAGCCGTGTGCAAAAGTTTGCACACCCTCAGGACAAAATGAGGGAAGTGGAATTCATAGCACTAAGCATCGGTTTTTATTTTTTATTTTTTTGCAAGTAAGAAAAATTTCAAATCACGTATGCAAAGATATAAATAGCGGAGTTTAAAAAAAAACAAACAAAAAAAACCACAAAACATCTCTCCTTTTCGAAAAGGTCCTATAAATATCACTATTACACCACAGCGCTGTTGGAATCTGGATTCTGATTGGCCAGAAAATGTGTTGATTCATTTTCTATAACAGAAGCTCTGGCAGTCGTGTTTATATTAACGCGCTCGTTCTGATGTATAGACGGATTAAACAAATCGATACAATGACGTTTTCGGCAAAGAAATCTTTCTATAACATTTATGGAAGGAGTCTCCAGTGTCAATGATTTGAAACAATCTGAGGTAAAGCTGTAATCATGGGAACGTGCTCCTGTGAGGGAAGGGAACGGCTGTTTATAGCTGCTATAATGGAAGGACTAACAGGAAGTGGTTTGGTAGACATTCCGCAATATTAAACGAGAAAGTACGTCACGCATACCGCTAAATACCAACACGCGTTATGTTCCGCCTCAGTCCAATCGATTTTCTCCTGACATTTTCTTCTTGTTTTTGTTCATAACGTTTAGTCAATGATTTTGATTTCATTTTATTTTTTTTATGATGGACAAAAAGGTCATTCGTGAACATTTTTCAACAAAACGCCAAAAATGAAATAAATAAATAAATAAATAAATACAGTATTATTGACACTCTTAGCAAAATTCCTCAAGGTCTCCTTAAGGGTTCGCAGGTTCTTCCATCTGGAAACCCTTATCTACAAAGAACCATCAACGTTTCTCCTAGAACGATGGATCGTGGCGTGTTTTAGGGTTCGTCCCTGATATTTTCGCGAGCTGTTAAACCGCTGTATGAAGCTTATATGTTAAGAATTATCACTAGAACAATAAACAAGTCAATGGTTTTACTGTACGTCCTACAGTCCACGGATATCCCTACAGTCCCGCGATTTAGAAAACAAAAACGAAACCCTTTATTGCACATATACTAGGAGGAAGTAAGTAATGATTCTGTTCATGAGTATATCACTGAGAGACCATTTATCCAGCCAAGAGTTACCTTAAACCAGATCAAATTACATCCAATAATCGACTTTTTTTCCTTATTAAGGCCTGAGAAGCAGCGAGCAGCAATCAGAGCAAGTGCACAGATTTGAAACCTCTTTAAAGCCACTTTTGTCAAAACCTTTCTGCATGTTAAAACACTACTGAACCAAGAAACCTTAGCATCGCCGTGTCAGAGTGAGGGCCAGATCCGGACTTGGGGTGCCATTTTGAATTTGAAGAACGTCCCGATAAAGACCCAGGTATACAGTACGGCGTTTGTTTCTCCTTAAACAAAAATCTCTGTTTAAAAAAAAAAAAAAAAAGAAAGAAAAAGAAACCGCCGTGAGTGTTGTTGGTGAAACTGAAGATCTTTTATTTACGTTGAACATCTCCCCCGAGAAACATCAGGCTGATTAAAAGCATCTTCGAAAAAAGCAATTATCGCTATCAAAAACGTCGGCATGGTAGTTTTTTTTTCTTCTTCCATTACAGACTGGAAACCTGCCACTGACACGTTTCCAATCTGTCTGAGATCTTCATCAGGTGTATAAACACTCAATTCCTTCTAAACAGATGGCTGAATATGGATATTTAATGTGATGTTCAGAGATAAATCTGCCACTGTTTTGATAAAACCTCATACCTTCGAAGCTCCTGTGCAAAAAATACATCTAAACAAAACTGATGACAAAATACAGCTTCTACGCTCATGAAGCCAGATTTCTACACAACTTCTTGACGTTTTTAAGGTTTTAACCTAAAAATATGGATAACGCTTCCCGTGTGTGAATGACTTGATTTGATTGTTAGCTGATTAACTCTATTGTAACAGTCAAGAAACCCGTGCTTCATGAAAAATAATAATAATCCAATTATTTTAAACCAGGAGGCGGAGATTAGCTAAAATATCCAGGCTTATTTATTGATATATTTATTGGATGTGGAGATACAAGATTTTCACCTGAGGATAGGAGACTAGCTAAATCATTGCTGAAGTCAAATATATATATATTTGCTATGCCTGATTAGCTAAACTAGCTAGTTTCCCCCCATTATCGTGTGACGTTACAAGCTTTTAAACACAAGTCTAGCTAGGATATCAGAGCTAGCTAGCTAGCTAAAATCATTGAACAAAAATGTGTATATACACACTGTACTAGCATAACAGTTAAATGATTCACAAACAAACAAAACTGCACAGTACGATCGCACAGCTAGACATTTCAAGTGGATTCTTTATCTTTCAGCACTTCTCGGATGTCAAATGTTGATATTTGAGTCGATTTGACGGACGGATTTCATAACCAACTGGATTTCAAGATCCCAATATTCCCGTAAATGTTCTGCTAGGCATCGCGAGAGAAAGAGAGCTACGAGGTTCTTCTGCCGGCAGGAAACGGCGATGTTTTTATGCGGAGTTTCAAGACGTCCTACTTTCGACCACGGGTTTGTACTTCATTGTTCGAATGATATTAATCACAGGGCAGGTTCTAATTCTGTTGATTATTCTCCTGAAACGGGATGAAAAGACTTGGATGAAAAGAGGGTAATTATACCCGGGATCGAGAATGAGTGATGGCTCAGCGCCGGCCCACACTTCATACTTTCACTGGCTCATACGGAGCCATGGAAAATACGGCAATTAACTCATCCAAATCCGTCTGCCAAACTCGTTTTTTTTTTTTTTTACCACCGTATCTGGAGCAGAACGTACAGTCTGGCCACTTTTGCCCCAAATCATTAGAAACGGTCGGCTGAATATGGACAATTTTTGGTTCGGGCTACAAATGCTGTGAAACGCTGAGCCGCTTTTGGCGTCATTTATCTAAACTCAGCCGTATTTGGCCTGGAATCTGGCCTACAGTCTGGGACGCGGCACAAATGAGACAAATAAAGCGTGTTGGAGTGATGGTACATCTGCTTGTGTGGATTTATTTTCACAGTTAGATTGATTTTTAAACGGTGCACTAAGGGATCTATTAAACAGATTTTTAATGGAAGGCTGCGTTAACATTTTTTCTCCCCCCCCCTCAAAATCCCGCTCATATTTAACACGTAATTTGCACTCTTTTAAAAAGCGCTGCTGTTTGCTGGTTTTTTGGGGGTTTTTTTTTCCTCCCTCTCATTAGAGCTTAAAAAAATAAATAAATAAAAAAGCACCGATTGACGTCACGATTTAAACTCCTGACCAATCGGAACGCACAATCGTGGGGGGTGGGTCCAAATCGAGAAACAAAGTGGCCAGTATTCCGACTAGAATTCACGACGTGTTGCGACGTGACATCTCACGTTAACCGTGGCCGAGGTTTAATAATTTATTAACGAGTAAATTCGCATTAACTGAAATAAATAAATAAATAAATAAATACATATGTTAATGCTTAGAACTTAAAGTGAGACAGGAACGGACTTGTTTCACGGACGTCTCACGACATGAAACGTATCTACGAACAGATAATAAGTACGATGTGTCGCCCTTTGATGAATAAAAAAAATGGTAATCATCAAACAAATTGAGGAAATAACCGGAATAAAACAATTGGGGACACGCTGTTATAGGAAAATAATCCACTTTACATTGCCGTTAGAGCTTAATGTACGGTACGTTAAGCTAAGTTACATTATTGTTCTGTAAAACCATATACTCGTCATTCGTTGTTTTTATTTATTTATTATTATTTACGTTTATTCACTACATGTGAACTGTTCTGTGTTCGACAGACAGGTATCTCTTGCCGAAAGCAGCAGAACACATGGTGAAGCTCAGCGTATTTATGCACCCGGCACCACATGGGGTTTTTTTTTTTGTTTTTTTGTTTTTTTCCACTTGAATTGTCAAATTCCTGTTTGTTCCATGAGGTCCATCTGACCTTTTTTGTTTGTTTTTCATATTTATAAAACTGCCCACCTGTGTGCGCGCTGCAGGTGTGCGTTTGCTAATGTGTGTGAAGTGAATACAGCCTGACAGGCTTGGAAACTTTACACCATGAAGTGAAAACACCTGAACGAGCGGCGCGAAAACGGCCACCGCATCTGCCACATCAGTGTGAAGTAGCCGAGAGTGCCGCGCTGCTTGATGACTTTCTGGTGATGTCGGACAGTCTTGGTAACCAGCTAATGCCCCTCCCACCACCCCTTCCCGCCACCCCCAAATCGGAATCTGGCCCTACAGACAAATACCGTATGGGTTATAAGGTTATATAACATCAGCATGAAAAGAAAACAAAAAAGGAAAAGAACAGAACACACAATGCAGCAAACACTGACAGAAACCGCCCAGCATCCTAAACGCAGCTTTACATCTCTGAGTGCTGAAGATCTGCAGAGTGGAAGGAAAGGTATGTTCGGGGTCCGTACCTGTGGGGTAGCGCTCAATGACTGGCAGGTCATCCACCTGCAGCGTTGCATTACCCCCGCTCCTGGTGAACTTCACCACGTGGTACTTGCCGTCGTTCACGAACTTGGACTTCTCCTCGATGTTGATGTCGTCCGTGCCCACGTTGAAGATCACCGCCACGTGGCCGTTCTCCTGCAGACAGACGAGAAAGCGAAGGAAGACGCTGAAGAAGGAAGAAGCTACTCGACACTGCCGCTCTTACAGTGACGGAATCAGCTAATGGGATTAACGATTAGCATCGCTGCAGCTTAGCGTCCGGTTCAGGATCGAGTGAGGTGTGGAGACAAAAAGCAGTAATATATGCAAATAAAGTATATTGCTGTATATATGTTGCTGCGGTTGTTATTATTAACCCCCCCAGTTATATTTAATTTCTTCTTGAGGAAAAAACTTCTAGAAATGCATTTTTACCTCCTTTATTTTCCATCCATGTATCAGTCTATCTATCTAATACATTTTAATTCATTACCCTTTCACCACATCATCAATTAAAACTGGATTTCTTCGTATTATTTGAGCCAGTAATACGTCCTGGACGACGTCCCGGTTCATTGCAACCCGACCGAAACGTCTAGTCACGTCACAGCAGACTCTGAACATCTGATTTGTGTTCTAATCTTGAGGAATGTTGCTTTGACAGTTATTCTTGAGGATTATTTCTGATCCAGACACCATCCTGCTACCAGACGGCGTCGCACGTGCTGATCGTTTTTTGCCGCGCGATACTTTCCAGATTGCGATCAAACGAAGCGGAATGTTGGATTTACCGCGTGAACAGGCTTACTTACATGCTTCCTCATTCTCGGTGCTTCCTGAACCTTATTGCGGATAAAAAAAAAAAAAAGAACAACGACGGGCCACTAACCCGGGAACAAACATCACGTCAGATTAGGAAAAGAATTGATATAAACCGGATAAACGCGGTACGATTAGGGGGAACATGCCGAGCGTAATCTGATTCCCGGGTCCGCCGTGACCGCACGTAAGCAAACAATGGCTTTCGTTTGAGGTTTCTGTGCGTCCATTAAAGTCAATCTGGAGTCGCGGCGTAGACCGAGGAGCGCTGGGACATCTGTAATTGTGTTTATAAAACACAGGGATGCTGCGTGCTAATTGGATTAGAGCCCGTGTGCATGTGTTGACCAAACTGTAATGCAGCCGCGACTGAATTTCGGGTCAATATAAAGAGAGTCATCAATACTAATTAGCAAACAGCATGGGGACGCTCGTTATCCCTGTCGCGCCGGACGCGAAAGAGAGAATGCGGCGTGACGGCGAGTGCTACCAGTGGTGCTCATTTCGCTTCACTGTACGTGCAGGAAACGTGAACTTGTAGTTCTGTTGTTCCTCATTTGCACTGAAAGAGACATAAATAGACGTTTGTGTTGTATTTCCTCCCAAGACTTTCACCCTTCTGCCAGACAGAGCGACCATCTGTGTTTTGAGATTTGCCTCACGGCTCAGGCTGTACCGCAGACCCGGCCGGCCGCGTCGTCTGATTTACAACTGTAGCAGCAGTGGGAAACCAAACCAAAAACATCGCCACGTGAAGGGGTGGGGGGAGAAGCAAAGCGTTTACGGCACAGATTCTTTCTAAACACTGTTTAGCTTTAGCTAATTGAGCTTAAGTCTACATGCGTTTATGGTGTATATGATGTGAGGGGGAAAAAAAAAAAAGATCTGACAGGACAGAGGTGATGCAGAGGACATGAACGGAGTGGTGAAGCTGCGTTAGCGCTTGCTAATAACGCTCTGTTTTTCAGCCAAACGACTCCCATGTTTCCGTCTCCGCTCTGCACGTCCATCCGGCCTACCGAGACAACAGCTGCCTCACACCACCATGTAAATATTTATACGACTTCTTTATCCCAAAAGTGCCGGCGCAGGACAAGTCGAGTCAGCGGGAGCCGAGTAACGCGCAATTACCGCATTAGCATGTGGTGTGTGTTTGTCAGGCCGAGCTAATGTCTGTAGCGTGTACGCATCTTGACGTTCCACCGTCGTTCTCAAGGACTCGTACACAGCGTGAGGCAGCGGCTTGATGGGACACGATTTCCCAAGGACTGTCAGACACATTGTGGGGGGGTAGTTTTTATATCAGTAGTACCCTACAGTGCTCTCCACAGTGAGAATGTTATAGCCACCAAAGAACTCTTTCATCAGCTAAAGTCACAGCTGTATTTAGGTTAGCAGATAGACTCGTTGCTTATTTCCACATCTGTTGCCGGTGTAAAAAGCTTGCGTTGTGGTTCTGTTCGTTCTCCATCAGCGTTCGCGTTCAAACCCGAAACTGGGTTTGGATTCGTTTCATTTTCATCGGAAAACTGGGAACATGCTGGAACATGGAAGAGGTTCCTCAAGGGTTCTTTGCAAAGCTGAGTGTCCTTCACTTCCTCTATGAAAAGGATTTTAAGGTTCTAGATGATTTTGAGACAGTGGCATAAGAACTTTGAACATTTTCCTTGAGAGCAGCTCGACGGAAAACTCGCTAAAGTGACACGTTGTCATTGGTCGGTCCAAACCTCAGTCTGATTTTGAACTGATAAATTAAAAAGATTGTAAAGGAAAAATCTATTCTGAGAGTGAAACAATATGTTGTAGGGTTGTAGAGGTTCCCTCAAAGAACCAACCCATTAACGTTTGTGCTATCAATAAGGGAAAAGCAATATGAGAATTATTTTGTTATCAAGTTATTTTCCCAGTTTCATCACCATCTCTAAAATACTTCTCGTAAGAGGTCGACGTGACACATTTTACGGATTTTTCAGAAAGTTGTTTAGTTTCCGGAACATTCAGCTGGAAACGTAGGTACAGGCAGATAAATCTATTCTGCACTCAGTCCAGCTCCTTGCAGTGTTTCTGTGCCGTCAGTCGGGATTTACAACTCATCAAGGTGAAATGGGGTTTAATGAACTGGGGAAGCCGATCTGAGAGTTTCCCATTCAGATCCCGGCAGTCAGGAGGTTGAGGAGGGAATCACAAAAGAGGAGAAAAGGATGAGGAGGGTGTGATTACTTGCGCTACAGCACCTTCTGTTTCTGATAAAAACACATCAAGCTGAAAATCAGACTCTACACTCTTACACAAAAATGTTACTCAGCCATCCATCTGTCCATTTATGCATACAATCATTCACCTACCCATTTCATTCATCCATCCATCCATCCAGCCGTCCATTCATCCATCCATCCTCTGTCTATAATGCATGCATGCCTTATAGACTTCATCCATCCATCCATCCATCCATCTACACATGCAAATATGCCTGGATCTAATGATCCATCCACTGATCCATTTATGCACACACCTACCCATTCCATCCATCCATCTATCTTCCGTCTATAATGCATGCATGTCTTATAGACTTCATCCTTCCTTCCATCCATCCATCCATCCACACATGCAAATATGCCCATATCTAACTATCCATCCATCCATCCATCCATGCAAATATGCCTGTATATAAATTTCCATACATCCATTCATGTACACATGCAAAATATGCCTGTATAACCATCCATCCATCCATCCATCCATCCATCCATCCATCCATCCATCCATCCATCTACACATGCAAAATATGCCTGGATCTAACGATCCATCCACCAATCCATTTATGCACACACTCATCCACCTACCCATTCCATCCATCCATCTATCTTCCGTCTATAATGCATGCATGCCTTATAGACTTCATCCTTCCATCCATCCATCCATCCACACATGCAAATATGCCTGTATATAAATTTCCATCCATCCATTCATGTACACATGCAAGTATGCCTGTATATAACCATGCATCCATCCATTTGTGCACAAAATCATCCACCTACCCATTCCATCCAGCTACACATGCAAATATGCCCATATCTACCTATCCATCCATGCACGCATGCTAATGTCTCTCTATCTACCTGTCCATCCATCCATTCATCTATCCTAAAATGGATGCATGCCTTTATCCATCCATCCATCCATCCATCCATTTAGACATGCAACTATGCCTGTATCTACCGATTCATCGGCCCATTTATGCATGCAAATGTCCCTCTATCTACTGGTGCATTCATCCATAAATCCATCCATCCATGGTCTATGTATCATCAAAGTAGAATAATTCACAGGAGCACTTATTCAAAGACTTGATTCTAAAAGAATGAACCAGTTTATTTGAAAGAACCTCTTTTGTAAATAAATCCCTGCTGCAGCAGTGGGAATATCCATCCATCCATCTTCTACCGCTTATTCATTCTTCAGGGTCGCGGGGAACCTGGAGTCTATCCCAGGGGGCATCAGGCACAAGGCAGGGTACACCCTGGACAGGGTGCCAGTCCATCACAGGGCACAATCACATGCACACTCACACACCCATTCATACACTACGGACACTTTAGACACGCCGATCAGACTACCATGCATGTGTTTGGACTGGGGGAGGAAACCGGAGTACCCGGAGGAAACCCCCGCAGCACGGGGAGAACATGCGAACTCCACACACACACGGCCCTGGCGGGAATCAAACCCCGGACCCTGTGAAGCGAACGTGCTATACACTAAGCCACCGTGCGCCCCAGTGGGAATATCATGGACATGTAAGGTGGCAGATTTGGGAATTTGATTTGATTCAATTTGATTTGGGATCAAATGCCACTCACAGACAGCCTTAAAACGTAAAACACAGATTCCCTTTGTAGAGGACTTTGTAACAGGTGTCTGGACATCATAGACCGCCATTTTCTTCGACTCACAGTAAGGGAATTATAAACATTTTGAAATGTCAGTGGAAGTGCCTTGAGTATCAAATAAATTCATGAAATCACATTTACAGTCGTATCATGGACGGCACAATGCATGATATGACTCTATGACGATACGCATAGACATGACAGCAGATATTAGCCTGGGGAAAGAGTCCGTGGAGTAGAAAAAGTCGGAATCTGAGAACACGGCGCTCTTCTTCTGGCGCTCATCAGACGTACGGAGTCTGTCAGCGTCTCCCCTCGAGCTACGTTCTCCGCTTTTTGATGCAGCGTGCACATCGAGCTCTTTGAATATTGATTCGCTCTCAGACGTGACGAGTGCACACAAACACAAACACGCTTCGCCGAATTCAGCGAGAAACGCTTCTCATTACTCTCTTTTTGAACTGTACCAAAGACTAAATCACAGAGGAGGAAAAAATACAAAAAAATACATTCAAAACACGGCCTTTGACTCAGGCTGCGGTTCTACAAGGCCGCTGCAGAAGGGACGCTACTAGACTAATATTCCATTTGTTCATGCGTCATGCGTGTTGATGTGCATTGTGCACCTGTCATATTTTATCTTTCATAATCGCGGCGGCTAGGCAGCGTGCCGTGTCATCCCCGGTACACATCAGGGGGACGGAGCTGCTTTTCAAACGCGGCTGAAGATCTCTCGTGAAAGGAAGATGCTTTTATTTCTGCTCTTAACCTGCAAGCAAGAAGCTCTTCTGGGTCAACTGTCGTGCAGAAACATGGCACGGCGCTGGAGCCGAGCGGGTTTGTGCTGACCCGCCGCTGTTCGAATTCCTCCAAGACTTGTTTCATACTGTGAAAATTTGCCGCTGCTCTGAGTTTGTTCCTGCTTCAGCAGAATGCAGCCCGAAAGTTTGGGTTTCAGCTACCAAGTAGATCATCTGTGGCAAACGAGCAGCGTTTTCTTTTTTATATCAGATTAGATTTCACAACATTGCATCATTCTGCACGGATATGAGTTACAATTGATTTTTTTGTATTAGAGATCCGTCCGTCCATCCATCTATCCTGCTGTCCATATCTTCCATCCATGTGTGCAGTTGTCTCCCTGTCTACCTTCAGATATCCAACCATCCGTTCAGCTAACAGTGAATTCATCCATCCATCCACCCGTCTGTCCATCCACTTATCTATTCTTTTATCTAATCACAAAGGTATCCATCCATCCATTCTTTTATTTAACTATGAATACATCCGTCCGTCCATCCATTCATCCATCCATCCACCCATTCATCCATCCTTTTAGCTAACCATGAACACATCCATCCACCCATCCATCCACCCATCCTTTCTTTTAGCTAACCATGAACACATCCATCCATCCATCCATCCATCCTTTCTTTTAGCTAACCATGAACACATCCATCCACTCATCCATCCTTTCTTTTAGCTAACCATGAACGTCCATCCTCATCCATCCGTTTTTTGTCCCCCCGGACGCCTCCACATCATCCATCCTTGCGTCGACAAACCACCGTCTCATTCCGTCTTACGTCCGTTCGGCTGACCGTGGACACGTCAGTCCATCCGTCTTGCGTCAACATTTGCTGACCGTGGACGTCCGACCGTCAAATCCGTCGGTCGTCGTCCGCCCATGCCTTGGCACGTCACTCACGTCAGATCACGCGTCAGTTCTTTGGTGCATGGTCACGTCAAATCCCGTCAGATCCGGTCATTCGTCATACAGGTGACCGTGGACGTCAGTCCGTCCATCATCCCCCGTCTCTCGTTGGAGCCAGGGACATCCATCCGTCAAATCCGATCACTCCCCTCGGTCTGTGATGGTGGACGTCACGTCCGTCCGTCATCCTCATAACCCTTTCTTTAGGTGGGACGACCGTCACGTCCAGGTCAACCGTCATCTCACCATTCTGATGCTAGGACGTCCATCAGATCGCGTCAATCCGATCAAGTCCATGATCACTTACGTCGACAACTTTGGTGACCACGGGACACATCGTCCGTCACATCACGTCCACTCGTGACCAACCTTTGACTAGCCCGGACACATCAATCCTTCATCCACCTCCATCCTTTTCTTTAGCTGAACCACGAACACATCCATCCATCCATCCATCCATCCACCCATCCTTTCTTTTAGCTAACCATGAACACATCCATCCATCCATCCTTTTAGCTAACCATGAACACATCCATCCATCCATCCATCCATCCACCCATCCATTCTTTTTGCTAACCATGAACACATCCATCCATCCATCCATCCACCCATCCTTTCTTTTAGCTAACCATGAACACATCCATCCATCCATCCACCCATCCATCCTTTTAGCTAACCATGAACACATCCATCCATCCATCCATCCATCCATATCCATCCATCCATCCATCCATCCACCCATCCTTTCTTTTAGCTAACCACGAACACATCCATCCATCCATCCATCCATCCATCCATCCATTCTTTTAGCTAACCATGAACACATCCATCCATTCATCCATCCAGTTATCCATTCTTCTAGCTAACCATGAATGCATCTGTCCATCCATCCACTCTTTTATCTAACCATGAATACATCTGTCCATCCATCCAAACATCTAACCATGAATGTATCCCTCCTGTCATCTTTTCTATTTTAAAAGTGAAGAGTAGGGAAACAGGAAGTTCCCACCAGTTATTTATTTTAAGGAAAACTCACGACATGACATCACTTCCTTCACTTAGCCTAAAGTAATGAGCCAATTAAATACTGACAAGACACTAATAACAAAAGCGTGACCGTGTTTACATGTTTCTTTGACTGTACCCTGTATATGGCACGCTCCTGTGGAGTTAACACTGATGTGACCGTGTACGTTATGGTATTATGGTATGATAAAGAACACAGAGTAACCGGTTCTGTATAGAGCCGTGTTTCTGCTGCTGGCTCTGATAGAAGAGGGAATTAGTGCCTTTAGTGCTTTACCTTATCTTTTAATTACCCCTGACATCCTCCGCTTTTTTAAAACCCCATTAATGAAATTAGAGAGGTAATGGAATTATTAGCGGGGAGAAAATAAGCATACAGATGAGCATACCAATTTTCTCTCTCGCTTACATTCTCTCTCTCTCTCACACACACACACACACACACACACACACTTTGTTTCTCTTAATGGTCTAACCCCACCATTAACACGACCACATATGAATAAAAAAAAATCTCAGCAACATATTTACACATGTTAAACAGCAGAGATAACAACTACTGTTTTAACAGAACCAAACCGGTTGTGCAAAATGAAGAAGGGATGTTTAAACAGTTGACTCGTCCCCTTATCTCCCTCATCTTCTTCCTATTTTCCCATCACTTTTAAATGTCAGAGGAATACCATTGCACTCGCAGAAATCAAGTCCGCCAGCTGAAGCGCCTAATTCTCTATAAAGTTGGCCTGAAATTGTTTCTACCACTTGGAGAGTCTCTCAAGTGGCATTCTGCTGCAGAGCTTCATCAAATACCTCTAGTCAATAAATCATCAAGCCAGTAGAGATGGAGAGGAAGAAAGAGCAAGAGAAAGAGAGAGAGGAGGAAGGAGAGGGATTAAAGAAAAGCAATGCGGGAAATGCAGAAGAAACATGAGATGTCCTGAGTGATAAAGAGTAAGACTCTTAAACTGTCAACTTCCTCCCGAAAAATATCGTCAAGTCTTCCTCCTCTGAATAAACCCAGTATTAAAAGTGTAGGTGGTGTTTTATTTTTCCTGCTGGAAATATAACTCCCTGTGGTCTGGGGAACATTTCCCTGTCTTCTGGATAACAGCTGATAAGAGGACGAGGTGCCTGTGATGGTACCAGTGATGTAGAATACAGGAACAGTACGATCCTTATCTCAGGTCAGTGGAGGTCTATCCTTCACCGTAAACTCATTCGCACTAGACACTGCATTATAGAAAGCATAACTCAAGCAAAACGTGCCTGGGATGAATGGGCCAGACCTCTCGCAAGCAAGCGTTTGGAATTTAATGCAGTGAGTTTTTTAGCCTCCTTGTAAGACACAGGTCTAACCTGCTACCTTGCTTGTAAGCTCCCGCATGATGGCTGTAGAGTGAAGTCACCCTAATGAGGAAGCTTCTCCACTCCACTCTGGAGAAGGTCAATATTAATAAAGAGTGTTGGAGATTTTGGAGAGCCTCAGCAAACACTTGCGAAAAAAGATGATGAACATCCGAGTGCCGGCGCCCACTCTGATAACCCTTAAAGAAGCGACCGCGGATTAAGTCCGGTCTAAAGATAACCCTGACTCTGAGAGTAGGTCTGGCTGCAAGGCACGTCTCGGATTTATACTAACGCCCTCGTAATAAATGTTCATTCCACTTCATAACAACACCCTATAGTTAAGTCTTTTCCTATAACAGCTCGACAGAGTGTCGGATTTCATTGTTGACTTTACATCTCCAGCCTTGTCGCTAGTCTCAGGTCTTATGAGAACCCTTAGTTTACATAGTCTACAGTATGCATGTTATTAATTACAGCATTACAGCATGCATGTAATTGGATAAACTGGAAGGAGTCAATCAATCTATCTATGCATGCACCATTCCATCCATCCATCAATCCATTTATCCACCTAACCTGAGTTTTATATCTCTATCCATCCATTCAAGCATCTATCTATCTATCTATCTATCTATCTATCTATCTATCTATCTATCTATCTATCTATCTATCTATCTATCTATCTATCTATCTATCTGTCTATCTGTCTATCTATCTATCTATCTATCCATCCATCCATCCATCCATCCATCCATCCATCCATCCATCCATCCATTTATCCACCCAACCAGACTTTTATTTCTCTATCCATCCATTCAAGTGTCTGTCTGTCTGTCTGTCCGTCCGTCCGTCCGTCCGTCCGTCCGTCCATCTATCTATCTATCTATCTATCTATCTATCTATCTATCTATCTATCTATCCATCCATCCATCCATCCATCCATCCAGAGTTTTATTTCTCTATCCATCCATTCCATCTATCTATCTATCTATCTATCTATCTATCTATCTATCTATCTATCTATCTATCTATCTATCTATCTATCTATCTATCTATCTATCTATCTATCTATCTATCTATCTATCTATCTATCTATCTATCTATCTATCTATCTATCTATCTATCCATCTATCCATCTATCTATCTATCTATCTATCTATCTATCTATCTATCTATCTATCTATCTAAATTTGGTGCACATGTACCTTGCTGTGTCCACCAGTTGAAGACCCCCCTGATCTATGTATCGTTATAATAATTTTTTGCGAATTGTTAAAACCCTAAACCTTTACCGTAACCTTAACTTTAACCTTTATTCCGTATCAAACGACTTGAATATCGTATAAAACTGTTTCATATTTGTCAGCTGATTATGTTTACATCGGATTAAATAAAGACAGATGTGTAACCAGGTGGGAGTCGGCGCTGTCGGCCAAACCGTTTAGGCGTTTGTCTCCCAGTTGGACTCATTCCACTCACTTCCAAGAAAAAAAAAAAAAAGGTTCCAAATCCAGGAGGTACTCAAAATGACTGGAATCAAGACCCATTACAAAGTGATTGAGAGTAAATGATCCATGATTTTTTTTTTTTTTTTGAAAATGTTGCCATTATGTCTACATTATATCATGAGCACCATCGTTCATATGCTATCAGATCACTAAATGTATTTACATTCATATTCAGCTTCTACTACTTCCTGAGTGCTAAAGTGAGAAATGTTCCCACAGAGCCCTCCTTATTAGCTAGTGATCTATGTGGCTCGGCTACCTAAGGTTTCACCCTATTGCTCAGAGCTCACTAGCTCGAATCCTGAAAATACCACAGCAATCAAGCATGGCTTGGACGTCTCTTGGAAGTCCAAGATAGCATAATTGCTTGTGGCCTTGTTTCCTTTGCCCTCTGTGAATTAATGGGCTCTCAGACTATCACAGAGGCCTGGCTGTTCATGTAGGGCAGGCAAGAGCTATACTCAAAGCGTCTTTGTAAGGGTTCTAGCTTTCTAAAGGGGTTCAACTAGGAATTCTTTCTGAACACAATACCTTCTGTTGTGCATGGAAATTTGACGAGTGACCAATCGAGGGAACCTTTTTTAAAAAAAAATTTTTTCTTCATCAATGGGTCAGGTTTTACATTTAATCCTATGGGAAGTGGTAGTAAGGCAAGCAGAACTCTTTAAAACACAAAAAACAAAACAGAGGACATCAAGCATTAAAAGCATTGCTTTACCTCCTAATCAATCAGGTCACATTAGTTGGAAGCCAAGGGAGAAAAATCAAAATCAACATGGACGACAGAGTGTTCAAAAATTTGTCCTGAGGTCTAGAATTCCCCATGAAAACCTTTGCTTGTTTTGCTGTGTATTTTTTTTGTTTGTTTGTTCTGGTCCTGTCTCAGCCCCATCCGTTCATTTTAAACAGAAAATATTTCCTTGCTATTTGTTGGTTTGCCAAGTCAAACAACCTCATCATCGGTAGCTGTCTTACTAAAAGTTAGAATAATGAGGAAATAGCTAAACTGGGGGGGAAGCTGTTGTCTGTTGTACCCACACAGTTCCAAAAGCCCTGGTTCGATAGTGACCCTGGGTTACTGTTTTTGTGGCGTATTTGGAATGTTCTCCCCATGTCCCCATTTCCTTCCACCTCCCAAAAACATGCCAGTAGGTAGGGATTGGTGAATCTAAATGGCAGTCTGCGATGGACTGCCATCCTGTCCAGGGTGTATTCCTGCATTGCACCAAGTATTGTTGGAATAGGATCCACTGCAACCCTGAATCGATTGGATTCCATGCGAACGAAGTCATAAGACAAGCTATAACCACTAATCTGAAGCATTTATACCTCAATATTTACACTGTGTACATTCTATAATTAATAAATAAATAAATACATATGAAGAGCAGGTGGGAAAACTGCCTCCCCCACCCCTGCCCCGCCCCCAACAGATCGAACGCTGTCAATAAGTTTTGAGAGCATTTTGTCAACAGGTTGCCAAAGAGAGGAACACAAAGTGCTTGAGTGGTCCTTGAATGAAGGCTTCCCACTTAACCACGCTCACGACTTCACCCGGTGAAATCCTCCAGCATGCTCTGGTCTTGACATATACCGCCAATCATTTCAAACCATGAAACCCTCCCACAAATTCTTATGCTACTGTGGCTATGTTTCTGATTATGCTCAGAAATCTCCAGCATGTTCACTTGGAACACTTGAAGAGGATGGTAACAGTGCATCAGGTTCAGGCGGTGATCTCCAGAAGGTTCAGATGTGGATGTCGTGCGTGTGTAGCTAACCCTAGCTCGCTTTATCCGCCGAGTCTATTTTCAATATGGTCTTTCGTTCATTTCATTTAATCGTGCTCGTGTATTCGATGGATTTTTAGATCCTACTCAAGTGAATGCAGGTTTAGTTTCAAATCAGTGTACGTCTGACGTCAACACCAAGCAAATGTACGCCATTTTTCACTTGATCCAAATGGATGGATGGATGGACTATGATATATACAATATATATAATATATACATAGTCATATATTTTATATAATTATAATTGGACGCAGCTGATTTGTTACCATTTGTTAATTTTTTAAAAGGGAAAATTGGAAATCTATAAATTGTACTTTTCCAACTTCTCACTGTTAAATAATGTACATTGTAGCCATTAAATAATAGTCCATCCATCCATCTTCTACCGCTTACTCCTTTTCAGGGTCACGGGGAACCTGGAGTCTATCCCAGGGAGCATCGGGCACTCTGGACAGGGTGCCAGTCCATCACAGGACACAATCACACACCCATTCATACACTACGGACACTTTAGACACGCCAATCAGACTACCATGCGTGTCTTTGGACTGGGGGAGGAAACCGGAGTACCCGGAGGAAACCCCCGCAGCACGGGGAGAACATGCAAACTCCACACACACAGGGCCCCAGTGTCGAACCCACAACCCTGCGTACTATTATGCGGTCATGTTTTTAAACCAAGCCTACTATTCAGTATGTCATGTTAATATGTCTTAATGTCTTTAAGTATCACAATATATATATATATATATATATATATATATATATATATATATATATATATATATATATATATATATATATATATATATATATATATATATATATATATATATATATATATATATATATATATATATGTGTGTGTATGTGATATATTGTGTGTATGTGATATTTATATATAAGGTTTTTTTTAACCACACTAAAATCTCCTAGACCTGGATAATTTAGCAAATGTATGCCTTGCCTTTACCCAGGATCAAGACTCGGGCTCTATATCTGATCTGCATTTCAGATTTTTATAAAGCACAGTTCTTTCTATAAAGTGTGTTTTGCTTCAAATCTCTTGACACACGCGCGCGCACACTCACACACACACACACAGACACACACACACAAAGAAACCTTTGCTGCTGGAGAAAAGAGCTGGAGGTGGGAGTGGAATTATTCACGAAACCAGCCTAGGAGCTCGTTTTCAGAGTTTCTCAGGAGGATTGAGAGGTTGCCAAACTTTAAAATTACCAGCATCGATCAAAGGCTATTCAAAAATTCAGCTTGCAATTTACTGAACTTTTCTTTCGGAGCTGACCCAAATATTATTCTGCAACAGTTCCATGCTTGAGGAATGCCACGGTAACGTTTCTACTGACTTTTACCCCGTCTTTCTATTCGAATAAAAAGCACTAAAGGGAGGGTTTTTATTTTGGCTGCCATTCATTTCCAAACACTGAAAAATCAACAATATGTGAACTAAAGGGCATTTAATAATTCACACCATCAAGTACTCTTATATTACTATGGCTATATTAGGTTGTATATATATAAAAAAATATATAATAAATAAACAATTTGGTGCTGTAAAACAAGTCGAGTTACTCTCACCGTCCTGAAGTGGGTTATTTTCGTACAACAGCGCAAAGCGAAATGTTTTATTCCTCTTATACAATAGCAATTTTAGTCATGTTGTAGAAAATCCCTGAAATAGTGTCCTGTTCTTGACATTTCTCTAGCTTAACGTTAATAAGACCAAAAAAAATTTAATAAAATGCAACTTGCCATGTTACTGAGAAACAACAACAAGCGTAAACACCCCTGAAAAGTTACAGCTTTACCTTTGACTGTTACAAAGTGCCGACCCTGGACACTGGAGACTCCTTCCATAAACATTACAAAAAACATTTCCTTAGCAAAGAAACATTTTCCATATCACCAACTAGACACCATTTTTTTTTATTCTTGGTATGTGGCACGTCCAGCATCCAAGTCTATAGTCCGTAATATGTGTGTATAGAAGTCTATAGAAGTGAAAACTAAGATGTTACTATAGAAAATGATAGAAAAATCAACACGGACCAATAAGAATCCAGAAAGAAAGAAATATAATAAGAAGTTAGTCATTCAGATTAAGAAAAATGACAAAAATTCTGGAAAAAACATGAAGAATCTTCGAAAAAGCATAATAAATAAATAAATAAATAAAAAACCCCAATGTGTATGTTCGATTTGTCGACTCGTTGCTGTAACACGCCCAGCTGAGAGCAGATCATTTGAAGTTAGACCTGCCGTTCTCCTTGTTCATTTATATGCGCCTGGAACCAGCATTCATTCGAGGGTCATTTTGTCAAGGACTCGGCTTAATCTCCGCCTGAGACACAGTCCTTGAGGGCCCTTTATTGTACAAACATGTTTGAACTACAGTTCTGGTCGGAGGCCAAATTGAGCGACAGTGCAGTTACACCGAGCTCTGACGATCTCCAGCACATGGCTGTCACTTGTCCCATGTACACAAAGACACCGCCGGGTGCGTACGATACTTTATGTGATACTTTTCTTCTGTTGAGCAGAAACGGTTCTGCTTAAAGTTTTCTTTGGTCTCTCCCCTCTGCTTGAACCCTAAAATTTCGATGTAGGTTCATCTCATATACCGTATAAACCCATTTGGAAGCATAAAACATCGACAGAACGCTTGGGGCATGTTTTCATTAAAAACGGAGATCAGGCAAGAAAATTCCCACGGATATTATTAAACCTCTTACTATTTAATGTTTAAAGGTTTCTTGAAGGTTCTTTATCAGTTCTCTGGATAGTTAAGGATTCTTATCTACTTCAGGTCTTGACCTTCTGTTAAAGAAAGTCCCGGACGGAAAACTGTAGAACTCTTAATGGTGCTACATTTAAGGTTCTAGGTTCTAGATTTGTAGATCTTTCACAGGGAACCCCTTTACAACATTAGAACCAACGAGCATCCGAAGATCATCTCTTTTATTCACAATAGACACCACGAGCAATGTTCCAAAATCTTACATTATTAAAAAGATCACCGTTTTACCTTGTGCTCCACACTTTGAAAGCATTTTTTAAGTTCTCGAAGGGTTCTTTGGATAGTTCTGTGTTCTTGTCTTCATAGGGTCTTACATGGAACTGTTTCTGAAAGTGTTCCCGAATGAACTGAAGTACTCTACAGTGGTGTGAAAAAGTGTTTGCCCCCTTCCTCATTTCCTGTTCCTTTGCATGTTTTTCACACTTAAGTGTTTCGGAACATCAAACCAATTTAAACAATAGTCAAGGACAACACAAGTAAACACAAAATGCAATTTGTAAATGAAGGTGTTTATTATTAAAGGTGAAAAAAATCCAAACCATCATCGCCCTGTGTGAAAAAGTGATTGCCCCTAAACCTAATAACTGGTTGGGCCACCCCTTAGCACGCAACAACTGCAACCAAGCGTTTGCGATAACACGTGCAATGAGGCTTTTACAGCGTCCTGGAGGAATTTTGGCCCACTCATCTTTGCCGAATTGTCCTAATTCAGTTACATTAGAGGGTTTTCGAGCATGAACGGCCTTTTTAAGGTCATACCACAACATCTCAATAGGATTCAGGTCAGGACTTTGGCTAGGCCACTCCAAAGTCTTCATTTTGTTTTTCTTCAGCCATTCGGTGGTGGACTTGCTGGTGTGTTTAGGATCATTGTCCTGCTGCAGAACCCAAGTTCGTTTCAGCTTGAGTACACGAACAGATGGTCGGACATTCTCCTTCAGGATCTCTTGGTAGACAGCAGAATTCATAGTTCCTTTTATCACGGCAAGTCTTCCAGGTCCTGAAGCAGCAAAACAGCCCCAGACCATCACACTACCACCACCATATTTTACTGTTGGTATAATGTTCTTTTTATGAAATGCAGTGTTCCTTCTACGCGAATATACTTGGACACACACCTTCCAAAGAGTTCCACTTTTGTCTCATCGGTCCACAGAATGTTGTCCCAAAAGTCTTGGGGATCATCAAGATGTGTTGTGGAGAAATTGAGACGAGCTTTGATGTTCTTTTTGCTCAGCAGTGGTTTTCTCCTTGGAACTCTGCCATGCAGGCCATTTTGCCCAGTCTTTTCCTGATGGTGGAGGCATGAACGCTGACCTTAACTGAGGCAAGTGAGGCCTGCAGTTCTTTGGACGTTGTTGTGGGGTCTTTTGTGACCTCTTGGATGAGTCCTCGCTGCGCTCTTGGGGTAATTTTGGGCGCCGGCCACTCCTGGGAAGGTTCACCACTGTTCCATGTCTTCGCCATTTGTGGATAATGGCTCTCACTGTGGTTCGCTGGATTCCCAAAGCTTTGGAAATGGCTATATAACCCTTTCCAGACTGATAGATCTCAATTACTTTCTTTCTCAATTGTTCCTGAATTTCTTTGGGTCTCGGCATGATGTGTAGCTTTTAAGGATCTTCTGGGGGACGTACTGTGTCAAGCAGCTCCCAATTTAAGTGATGCCTTGATTGTGAACAGGTGTGGCAATAATCAGGCCTGGGTGTGGCTAGAGAAATTGAACTCAGGTGTGGACAACCACAGTTATAGTATGTTTTAACAAGGGGGCAATCACTTTTTCACACAGGGCCATGATGGTTTGGATTTTCTTTACCCCTTTAATAATAAACACATTCATTTACAAATTGCATTTTGTGTTTACTTGTGTTGTCCTTGACTATTGTTTAAATTGGTTTGATGTTCCGAAACACTTAAGTGTGACAAACATGCAAAGGAACAGGAAATGAGGAAGGGGGCAAACACTTTTTCACACCACTGTAAATGGTTCTTATTTCGTGTTGGGATATTGATGAGCTCAATAATTCTTTGGATAGGGTTGTTTAACATCCTCAAAGGGGTTTCTACTTGAAAACGGTTGAAGGGCTCGACATTCATTGGCTAATCGGTGACATGACGTGCTCTAGAAATTAGGGTTCTAGCTGTAAGAGTAAGAGATTTGCACCGTTAAGCAATAAAATGAGATGTCGGATCATAATTAAAATAAAATCCATCCATCAATCCGTCCGTTTTCCGTACCGCTTATCCAACACAGGGTCACGGGGAGCGTGGAGACTATCCCAGGGGACTCCGGACACAAGGCGGGGGACATCCTGGACAGTGCGCAACCACAAACGCATATACTCACTTACACACTACGGATAATTTGGAAATGCCACTCAGCCTACAGTACACATCTTTGGACTGGAGGAGGAAACCAGACTACCCCCGAAGCACAGGGACAACATGCATAACTCCACACACACAGGGCGGAGGCCGGATTCGACCCCCCAACCCCCGAGGTGTGAGGCATAACGGACTTTACCTGATAAATATCTCACATATCAACATGATGTCATATCTTCAGCTTTGCTGTTAATCTTATCAAGATCGGAATGTTGACCGGATCGGACGGCGTGTGGTGAAAAACGTCACAACGTCACACGTGCGCACCACGGATGGTCTTTCAAATGATCATCACGGCAGATCTACAGTGGCAGATGCTCACACTGCAGGGTTTTTTTTTTTTTTTACATTTACATTAGAGAAATAAAATTTCGCAGCGGCAGCGACACATCCTTCAGGAAGCTGACGACGTGTGGACAGGAAGTGACAGATGTGAGGACGTGTCTACCGTCTCCGCAGAGCTGATGAAGCACTTTGCTTCGAGCTCCTGTTCGTTCTTGGTCCTCGCATTCTCCGAGTCTAGAATACTCTCGAGTGGGACATTTTGCACATAATGATGGCGTGCATCCCCCCTAAAGTCTCTAGTGTTCTAGATGGTTCTGTTTGCAGACAGTAACAAAGCAACTGATCAAATAAAAGAAAAAGGGCATCCTTCAGGCCCATGACAACTATTAGCGATAATTGGAATGTAAATGTATTACACATGTATAAATACAGTATGTGTTCAAACTCAAAATAACCGAGTAGCGATGTCTGGTAATCGAGTGTGAATCGAGAGGAGCTGCAAGGTTTATATAGCATTAGGACAAAATGAATTCATTTCATATGATATTTACTAAACAGTACACCAAGAAACCATGGGGATACAAACTTTTGCACTATGGCAAGGCGTATAAAATGCTATAAAATGTGGATATAAAAGGTACTTGCTGTTTTTGTTTGTTTGTTTGTTTGTTGTTGTTGTTACAAAGATAATGAGAGCCATCCACTGTAAATAAATGAAATAAAACTTACTGAGGCGTTAAAATGAAGTAGAAAAATGGCGCAGTGAAACGAGACATAATTGGATGATTATTTTGGTGCAATTTATTACTTTGGTGTAATTTAGTCTAATGGACTTTCCCTTAGTAGGAAAGTATGTATAAAGTTCTAGCTTCAAAAAAAATAATAATAATAATGATTTTAATTTTGTCCTACTTCTGACCATTCTTGGTTTCCTCAGGCTCCTGTGCCAGCATTTTCAAAAGGTCTTGCACCTTCGTATTATTAGTTCCAAACTTGCTAACCACATCGAATTGTGTTTCGACATTCGATTCCCCCCATTTCTTTCTGACTCAATTCATTCAATGTCTATATAATTCCCAATAGAAGACTTCCTCTATTGTGCTCTACGTTTCCTCTACTGTAATGCAGAGAGTATTACGACGCTCGACATTCAACCCATGTGGAAGTAAACGCATATTAAGTACAACACCAGCATGTCTTACTTCTTACTCCTCTCTGGTTTGTTCTGTCCCAGCAAAACTATTGTGCACTTTTATAAATTATAAAACCTAGAAAGTTACAACTGCTATTGGAGCACCAGGATCAGCAGAATATCTGCCATTCCAATCAGGACAATGACACTAAAGCATATTGTGTCAAATTCCACAAACCGAGACAAAAGTACTACGAAAAAGACTGCACTGGCTAGATCAGGCTTCCTCGTAATGGTGTACGAGATAAATATTGGCTTACTGAAGCACAATCATTGCTTTTGATTACCTCCTGAGATGTTTATATGACCTCAGTTTGAGAAGCCATCAAGACCAGGTAAACAAAGGCATGAAAAAAAAAGTCAATAAATTGATGTTTATATGTTGAAATGCATTATTAAAAGGTCTATTATCATGTACAGGAGGTTAGGTAGCAGACCAACAGCAGAGGAACTGATGGACTGCAGGACTGATGGTCAATTAGCAAATCTGAGCAATCAATGAGTTGACAGTTCCAATTGGATCTCAGAATGAAGCCATCCTTTACCAACAAGTCTAGCACCTTTACTTTGTCGGTCTCCTGGACAGCTTGGAATAAGAACTAGAATCGACCACCAACAACAATGAACATTACTCAATATGCAGCGCACACGGTCAAAGCGTCCAGCGTTCAATTGTAGAACACAGCCAGTTCAGGAAAGACCAACAAACATAGCAAGAACACAGCAGTGGATATCTAAATGTGACCTGCAGAAATTTTGTACTTCTCTCGGCAGAATCAAAATCCAGGAGGTGGAGTCAAACCTGATCAAGCTCCTCCTGCCTGAGCACAGGAGTACGACACAGTGTGGTTCAGGTATAGATAAGGGTGTTGATGTGTAGAGCATCTTGTGGTTTAGTGCCACCCACTGAACTTTTGGTTCTGCAGCAACGACTATCTCGAAACATCTACCACAACCATGTCCTTCCAGATAACTAAAGAATGGGAGACAGACCACACCTGAAACTTCCCTTCGCTCGGTAACTTATAGTATGCTAGCTACATCACTTTCTTTTGTTCTTCAAGACAAAGTTTTGGCACCCACTAACTTCTTGTCTGTTCTTGCCTATCTGATAGTTAATTACTCCTGAACCTGTGTATTTTAAGTTTGAAGACCTGGCCACAATGCATAAGGCACTAAATACTCTCAAGTTCTGCAATCCCTCTGGATCAATCCCTCCATCCATTCAAGCATCTATCCATCCATCATTCCCTCCATCCATTCAAGCATCCATCCATCCATCAATCCCTCCATCCATTCAAGCATCTATCTATCCATCCCTCCATCCATTCAAGCATCTATCTATCCATCCCTCCATCCATTCAAGCATCCATCCATCCATCAATCCCTCCATACATTCAAGCATCCATCCATCCATCAATCCATCCATCCATCCCTCCATCCATTCAAGCATCCATCCATCCATCCATTCAATAATCTATTCAAACATCTATCCATCCATCCATCCATCCATTCATCCATCCATCCCTCTATCCATTCAAGCATCTATCCATCCATCGTTCCCTCCATCCATTCAAGCATCCATCCATCCATCCATCCATCCAAGCATTCTTCCATCCATTGAAGAATCTATCCATCCATCCATCATTCCCTCCATATATTCAAGCATCCATCCATCAATCCCTCCATCCATTCAAGCATCTATCCATCTATTCATCAATCCAATCAAGCATCTATCCAAATGTGCTTCTACTCATTTTCTATAAAATTGTACAAAATCATTCACTCCTGCTTCATGCCCAGTGTTCCAGATATACTGCAACCCTGACTAGGATAGAGTGGTTACTGTAGAATGAAACTGGAAAAGAAACTAACCACCCCAAAATGCAAAGATCTAGTGGTGAACACTTTGTATAATAG
>CM022778.1:2641678-2714178 GCA_012411365.1 Ameiurus melas | reverse complement strand
TATGAATCGCATGAAAATGAATCATATGTAAATGAATCATGAAAATTAATTACATGTAAATGAATCACATGCAGGAATATGAATCGCATGAAAATGAATCATATGTAAATGAATCACATGTAAATGAATCACATAAATGAATCACATGCATGAATATGAATCACATGAAAATGAATTACATGTAAATGAATCACATGCATGAATATGAATCACATGAAAATGAATCATATGTAAATGAATCACATGAAAATGAATTACATGTAAATGAATCACATGCATGAATATGAATCGCATGAAAATGAATCATATGTAAATGAATCATAAAAATTAATTACATGTAAATGAATCACATGCATGAATATGAATCGCATGAAAATGAATCATATGTAAATGAATCATGAAAATGAATTACATGTAAATGAATCACATGCATGAATATGAATCGCATGAAAATGAATCATATGTAAATGAATCATGAAAATGAATTACATGTAAATGAATCACATGCAGGAATATGAATCGCATGAAAATGAATCATATGTAAATGAATCATGAAAATTAATTACATGTAAATGAATCATGAAAATTAATTACATGTAAATGAATCACATGTAAATGAATCATATGAAAATTAATAAATAAACAAAGGCAAAAAAAAGAACACGCCTATTAATATAATTAATCAACCGCTTCTGGCCAATCGGAGTTGAGAACTCAACGATGCTATGGTCTTAATTGTTACATATATAACACAAGTGCAATCATTAGCTTTGTTCACATTAGCACTGACAGATTCATTGTGTGTTTTTTGAGATGTTTTTGGGGCAGGGGGTTGGGGGTGAGTGGGGTGTGTGGAGGGTTGGGTATGTGTCTCTGCTTCCTGTTAATACTCATGTGATGTGCGTTTTAGCTTGGTCATTTATGTATAGCCTTATATAGGCCTATAGATAAAATAAAAGCTAATTATATATTATAAACACATTTAATGCGGAAAGGGTTAATGGAAATTATTGGAATTATTATCTTGGAATAAATAAATAATGTTTTTTTGGGGGTCAGTAATACTATGCAATGTGATGTGATTAAATTAGCATAAATAGCATCTTCCTTTCGATTATATTTATTTATTTTGTGCATTAATTAAATTCTCACGTTACACGACTCCTCAGAGATCGAGACCTGCTTAAAATAAATAAATATCCCTTTTCCCCCTGCTCTCACAACCTCAGAAATCAAACCAAACTAGAGTGCTGAAAGTGGTGTAGGTGTGAAAACAGCACACTGAGCTCGGCTGAGCTAAAAAAAAAAAAAAAAAAAAAAGGGAAGCGTGAACTAACATGAAAGAGATCACAGACTAATGGAGAGGACAGAAAGAGACCAAGAGAGTCAGAATGGACTTCAAAGACCCGTCTTCCTCCACAAGACCTAAACGGAAAAGGGGACGGGAACGTCGATGGACAGGGCTGAGACATCACGAGGACCCTGTGCAGGGGGACGAGTGTGGGGTCGCTCAGTAATGGACAGTGATGACGAGAAGGGGAAAAAGATCCATTAAACACTCGTACATGGAAACCGCAATATTAGATTTACTGTAGTAGATATCACGTCGTGTTCATTACAATGTGAGATCTAATGTACGTCATATTAGGTGCACCGTCATACCATTAATATTGGCACCCTCGGTAAATATGAGACAGAGAAAGCTGTGAAAAATTCTCTTTATTGTTGAACCGTTTGATCTTTTGCTTAGAAAAATTCACAAAAATACTCTATTTTTTAAAATATAAAAAATATATATCTTAACTTTGTTAAATATAGGCGTGCAACAATTACTGGCACCCTTTTAGTCAATACTATGTGCTAGCTCCCTTTGCCAAGATAACAGCTCTGAGTCTTCTCCTATAACGCCTGATGAGGTTGGAGAATACATGGTGAGGGATCTGAGACGGTTCCTCCGTACAGAATCTCTCCGGATCCTTCACATTTCGTGGTCCACACTGGTGGACTCTCCTCTTCAGTTCACCCCACAGGTGTTCTATGGGGTTCAGGTCAGGGTACTGGGATGGACACGGCAGGACCTTGATTTTGTGGTCAGTAAACCATTTCTGTGTTGATTGTGATGTATGTCTTGGATCATTGTCCTGCTTAATTTCGTGCTTGCAACGTGTACCAGCGTTGGCTGGACACATGTGTGCGATTTGGGAAAAGACTGCCATGTCTGCTAACCAGGCTTTGTCATTTCCGAATAGAACAGAACGAGAACCTTAGAGATTAAATGTGATTAAAGCTGGCCTCTTACGGGGACGACACTATAGGATATGAGCTCTGCAGTGCAGCTGGTTGCAGAGGAATGATAGCAATGTTACAGTTCCCAAGACGCTCAATAGCTGGGTGAATCTCTGGAACTCGCTGGTCTGTGCTCCAGGCGATGTTAGACAAGTTCCAGAGCCTACACCTGCGTCTTGTAGCGAACGCAAACAAAAATAACTTCATCACAAAGCTAAAAACGGAGCAGGAGGAACCTGGTTCCATTTGTAACCGAAGTGGAACACGCTACATCCAGAATCCGTGTCATTTATAAAACATAACCAGCCACGCTAACGACATTACGAGTTCATTACAGCACACACCGGGTCAGTGTAAACAGGAAGACGTATCACCCTGAGGCTAATGTGTCCCTGTCAGGGACGAAGATCTGAGCACCGTGTGGCCATTACGCCATCGCGCTGATACTATTACGGATGCATTATCAGACCAGCGTTATAATACCTGGCACCAACCGTCTGCAGACACTGGCACCGCCCTGCCATACGATGACACCTTCCACAACACCAGGGTCGCACGTTATTCTTGGCGGACGCGCCATAGGTTACACGGACGTTTCATAGAGTGAAGTTTTCTATAAGGACATCAATGGAAGGAGTCTCCAGTGTCAAGTCTTTGTAACGGTCAAATGTCAAGCGGGAACTTCTTTTTGACAGAGTTTACGTTTTGTGGTTTCTTGGTCTTATAAAATTATATATATATATATTTTAAAAAAATGTCAGCAGAGGCTTCCGATTTAACCGAGAAGCAGATTATATGTGGTGGAGATGTGAAGAAAGGTTTGACATCAGACACTGACTCTAGTGTCAGTAGAAAAGCCCTTCGAAAAGAAGAAGAAAGAGGAAAGATGACAAAGAGAGAGAGAGAAAAAAAAAACACTTCTCTGAGCCCCTGGGTATTGGGTTTCTATCCCTGCTGGAGTCTTACTACACTAAGGGAGGATCATCCTTCACCATTGCGCTAAAAGAACGTGTAATCACACTCCCTCTGAGCCGATATCCACTGCCATGGACTTCTTAGCTTTTCCGTCCCGCACATCCAGCGCCGGTCTAGCTCAGATTCTCGAGCTCACTCGAACTGCTAATTCATCTGCACTTAGCTCGAGTGTTTTTGTCTTAACCCCAAAGTGCTGACAAAGCCAGCGTAAGCGATACAGGCCGTGTGCCAGAGATGAGACCGGCATTCATCATCTATTGTCCGCACAGGCGGGGAGAAAAAAAAAAAAAAAAGCGACACCGCGCTATACGCTCGGCCGATCCGTACCATATGGTGCCAATCTGGGCCGACGTCCATTGCCAAAGAGCCGGACAATTTATTCCACCGCAGGGAGGAAGAGCGAGGGCGACATTTGGTGCGAGACAGCATCAGACATCTTAGATGTCAATAATGCCCTGAGCAAATGGTCATCAAGCAATCATTTATTTATGCTAAGCTTGCATTAGCATTAGACATAGGCTTAGCTCTGCACAGTCACCGAGAGCAAATGGACCGGGGTAAACTAATTTAAAAAAAAAAAAAAAAAAAAAAAAAAATAAAAAAATCGTAATTATTTAAAAAAAATAAAAAAAAAAAAAAAAATTTTATAATATTAAAAAAAAATTTAGTAAAACAAAAAAAAAAGTATTTATGGGTGAGGATGTTTTAACTGTGTGTGGTGGGTATTTATGGGTGAGGGAGGTTTTAGCTGTGTAGGGGTATTTAGCTGTGTGTGTGTGGGGGTATTTATGGGTGAGGAGGTTTTAGCTGTGTAGGGGGTTTTTAGCTGTGTGTGTGGGGTATTGGTGGTGAGGAGGTATTTAGCTGTGTGGGGGTGTTAGCTGTGTGTGGGGGGTATTTATGGGTGAGGAGGTATTTAGCTGTGTAGGGGGGTATTTAGCTGTGTGTGTGGGGGGTGTTATGGGTGGGGGAGGTATTTAGCTGTGTGGGGGTATTTAGCTGTGTGTGGGGGGTATTTATGGGTGAGGAGGTATTTAGCTGTGTAGGGGGTATTTATGGGTGAGGATGTATTTAGCTGTGTGTATGTGTGGGGGTATTGCTGTGTTTGTGTGTGTGTGTGGGGGTTAGTTAGCTGTGTGTGTGTGTGTGTGGGGGTATTTATGGTTGAGGGAGGTAATTTAATTGTAGGGGTATTGTTGGCTGTGTGTGGGGGTATTTATGGGTGAGGAAGTGTTAGCTGTGTAGGGGTTTTTAGCTGTGTGTGTGTGGGGTTTTATGGGTGAGGAGGTATTTAGCTGTGTAGGGGGTTTTAGCTTGTGTGTGGGGGGTATTTATGGGTGAGGAGGTATTAGCTATGTGGGGGGTATTGTTAGCTGTGTGTGTGGGGGGTATTTATGGGTGAGGATGTATTTAGCTGTGTGTATGTGTGGGGGTGTATTTAGCTGTGTGTGTGTTTTGTGGTTGGGGGGGTTAGTTAGCTGTGTGTGTGTGGGGGTATTTATGGGTGAGGTGGTATTTAACTGTGTAAGGGGGTATTTAGCTGTGTGTGTGGGGGGGTATTTATGGGTGAGGAGGCATTTAGCGGTGTAGGGGGTATTTAGCTGTGTGTGGGGGTTTTATGGGTGAGGAGGTATTTAGCTGTGTAGGGGGTATTTAGCTGTGTGTGTGGGGGGTATTTATGGGTGAGGAGGTATTTAGCTGTGTGTGTGTGGGGGGTGTATTTAGCTGTGTGTGTGTGTGTGGGGGGTTATTTAGCTGTGTGTGTGTGTGGGGGGTATTTATGGGTGAGGAGGTATTTAACTGTGTAAAGGTGTATTTAGCTGTGTGTGGTGGGGGTTTTATGGGTGAGGAGGCATTTGTGGTGTAGGGGGTATTTAGCTGTGTGTGGGGGGGGTATTTATGGGTGAGGAGGTATTTAGCTGTGTAGGGGGTATTTAGCTGTGTGTGTGGGGGGTATTTATGGGTGAGGTTTTAGCTGTGTGTGTGGGGGGGTATTTATGGGTGAGGAGTATTAGCTGTGTAGGGGTGTTAGGTGTGTGTGGGGGGGTATTTATGGGTGAGGAGGTATTTAGCTGTGTGTGTGGGGGTATTTATGGGTGAGGAGTTATTTAGCTGTGTGTGTGTGGGGGGTATTTATTGGTGGAGGTATTTAGCTGTGTTGTGTAGGGGGTATTTATGTGTGATGGAGGTATGTAGTGTTTGTGTGGTGGGGGGTATTGTTATGGAGGTGTTTAGTGTGTGTGGGGGTATTTATGTGTGGGAGGTATTTAGCTGTGTGTGTGGGTGGGTATTTATGTGTGGTGGTATTTAGCTGTGTGTGTGTGGGGTGTTTTATGGGTGAGGAGGTATTTAACTGTGTGTGGGGGTATTTATGGGTGAGGAGGTTGTTGGGTGTGGGAGTTATTGTGAGGAGGTTTTTATCTGTGTGTGTGGGGGTATTTGTGTGGGGGTTTTAGCTGTGTGGGGGGTATTTAGCTGTGTGTTGTGGGGGGGGGGTTATGTGTGAGGAGGTATTTAGCTGTGTGGGAGTTGTGGGGAGGTATTTATCTGTGTGTGTGGGGGTGTTTATGTGTGAGGAGGTATTTGCTGTGTAGGGGGTAGTTAGCTGTGTGTGTGTGGGGGGGATTTATGGGTGAGGAGGTATTTAGCTGTGTGTGTGGGGGGTTTTATGGTTGAGGTATTTAGCTATGTGTGTTGGGGAGTGTATGTGTGGGGAGGTATTTAGCTGTGTGTGTGGGGGTATTTATGGGTGAGGTTGTATTTAACTGTGTGTGGGGGGTATTTATGGGTGAGGAGCGCATTTAGCTGTGTGTGGGGGTATTTATGGGTGAGGTGGTATTTAGCTATGTGTGGGGGGGTATTTATGGGTGAGGAGGTATTTAGCTGTGTGTGGGGGTATTTATGGGTGAGGAGGTATTTAGCTGTGTGTGGGGGGGTATTTATGTGTGAGGAGGTATTTAGCTGTGTGTGGGGGGGTATTTATGTGTGAGGAGGTATTTAGCTGTGTGTGGGTGTTTATTTATGGGTGAGGAGGTATTAGCGCTGTGTGTGTGTGGGGGTATTTATGTGTGAGGAGGTATTAGCTGTGTGTGTGGGGGGTATTTATGGGTGAGGAGGTATTTATCTGTGTGTGGGGGGGTATTTATGGGTGAGGACGTATTTAGCTGTGTGGGGGGGTATTTATGGGTGGGTGGTGGTGGCTAATGTGTGTGGGGTATTTATGGGTGAGGGGTATTTGAGCTTGTGTGTGTGGGGGGTTTTATGGGTGGAGGTGTTGTGTGTTGTGGGGGTTATTTTTGTGTGGGGAGGTATTTAGCTGTGTGGGGGGTATTTATGGGTGGGGAGGTATTGCTGGTGTGGGGGGGTATTTATGTGTGGGGGGTAGTTAGCTGTGTGGGGGGGGTATTTATGTGTGAGGGGTTTTAGCTGTTGTGTGTGGGGGGGTTATTTATGTGTGAGGTGGTATTAGCTTGTGTGTGGGGTGGGTTTTATGGGTGAGGAGGTATTTAGCTGTGTGTGTGGGGGGGTATTTATGGTTATCTAGGGGTCACAGTGCATAAGGGGAAAGCGAATGAAATAAATAATACGGTGAACAGCCTCCTATAGAGAGAAATCTGCGTCACAGCCATCTAATGAGATGCATCCATTACCCAAAGCAGTGTGGTGTAAAAAAAACCCCTCATTCTACACACACACACACACACACACACACACACACACACACACACACACACACACACACACACACACACACACACAGAAGTGTTGATCTCTATTACAATCCTCACAAATCAAATCTGCAGCCATTCTATTTAGAGCTGTTTTTCCAGACACAAATTAGTCTCAGACTAAAAAGATCTCGACTGAAAATCTGCACTGAGTGTGTGTTAGCCGTAAACAGCGTCTGATTGAGAGAATATTAGAGGCGGAGTCTGGGTCTGTGTACCTGCGACTGTATAAACTCTGGAGGCGGAGTTACTAATCCCATCCTGGAAATGATTATATTCAGATAACAAAGTGTCCTGAAGTGGTTTAATCCTCATATAGTCTAGCACAGCTACTGTCATACATGTTTACAGCTAGATCTAAAAGACTGAGAGAGAAAGAGAGAGAGAGAAGATAATGTTACCATAACAACTACAAAGTAGTTGAGAGAGAGAGAGAGAGAGAGAGAGAGAGAGAGAGAGAGAGAGAGATGGGAAGAGAGAAAGGGCAAGAGAGACATAAAGTTAGAGAGAGATGGATAGAGAGATGAGGAAAGAAAGGGAGAGACAAGGCAAGAGAGACAGAGAGAGGCAAAATTAGACAGAGCGAGAGGCAGAGAGAGACAGATAGTAGGAGAGAGAGACAGAATGTTAGAGAAGAGAGAGGGATAGAGCGATGAGAAGAGACAGGGGGAGACAGGGCAAGAGAGACAGTGATGGAGAGAGAGACAGGGAGAGACAGAGTGAGAGAGACTGAGTGATGGAGAGAGAGACCGGGAGAGACAGAGCAAGGGAGATGGAGAGAAGGAGTGAGAGACAGAAATATAGAGAGAGAGAGACAGAGAAAGGGATAGAGAGATGAGGAGAGACAGGGAGAGACAGGGTGAGAGAGAGAGAGTGATGGAAAAAGAGACACTGAGCGAGAGACAGAGAGAGAGAGTGATGGAGAGAGAGACAGAGAGAGAGACAGAGAGAGAGACAGGGAGAGACAGAGCGTGAGAGATGGAAAGAGAGACACAGAGAGGGATATAGAGACGGAGAGATAGAGAGAGACACAGTGATTGACAGAGAGACACGGAGAGAGAGAGAGAGTAATGGGGAGAGAGACACTGAGCGAGAGAGAGAGAGAGAGAGAGAGAGAGAGAGAGACAAAGAGAGAGAGAGAGAGTGATGAGAGAGAGACACAGAGAGAGAGACAGAGAGAGTGATGGAGAGAGAGACACAGAGAGAGTGATGGAGAGACAGACAGAGAGAGAGTGATGAGAGAGAGACAGAAAGAGAGAGAGACAGAGAGAGAGACAGAAGGAGAGAGAGACAGAGAGAGGGAGAGACAGAGGGAGAGAGAGAGAGAGAGACACAGAGAGAGAGACAGAGAGGGAGACAGAGACAGAAAAAGAGTGATGGAGAGAGAGACCGAGAGAGAGAGACAGAGGGAGAGACAGAGAGAGAGACCGAGAGAGAGAGACAGAGAGGGAGAGACAGAGAGAGAGACAGAGACAGAAAAAGAGTGATGGAGAGAGACCGAGAGAGAGAGACAGAGGGAGAGACAGAGAGAGAGAGAGAGAGAGAGACAGAGAGGGAGAGACAGAGAGAGAGACAGAGACAGAAAAAGAGTGATGGAGAGAGACCGAGAGAAAGATAGAGAGAGAGACCGAGAGAGAGACAGAGGAGGAAACGAGGGACATCTCTGACAGTGATCAGCACTGTCTCACTCTGCCGTATGAGCGAGGTGTATCTTATCCGTGTATCAAGTCTGCACCTGGTCTATGGAGTAAAACGTAAAGCCCGTGTCCCAGCTGCACCTCTCGGCTCTCGTATCGAGGACTCTCTCGGCCCGGTGACTCGTGGGTTCTGCGAGTGAACGAGGAGTGTTAAGAGGAATGATGACTTCATTCACACAGCACTTTCATAGGCCTCCTCTTCACTGCTGTTTCACCGGAGCTCTGGGGAGGACATGACTGCTCTTTCACTCAATTATCTCATCTTATAATGGCTGATATTTTTTTCTCATTTATGTGGGAGCTAATTTCCCAGCGGTATACTAGACAGTGATGTGAAATTTTGTGACCTCGACAGATTTTTTTTTTTGTAGCCATGAACTTTAATATCAAACAAAACCTGTGATGAAGACCATAAAATGCTCGTTTAACTCATCTTCAGCGATTTCTTTAACAGTATACCTGTCGTGATACCATACACCCACGGGTTCTAATCGAGTGCGTAGACTCAACATGTTTTATTTAGGCCAAGAAGTATGGTTGGAGTCTGTAGCAGAGGTCAGAGTACAGGTGGGGAAGATTCAACAAGGATAATAATTCATGACAAAATCTAGGGGTGGAAAAAAGAGAGAGATGGGGAGAGAGACGGAAAGTTAGAGAGAGAGAGAGAGACAGAGAGAGGGATAGAGAGATGAGAAACAAGCAGAGAGAGAGGAGGAGAGAGAGGCAGAAAGTTAGTGAGAACGAGACAGAGAGAGGGAGAGACAGGGTGAGAGAAACAGAAAGAGAGAGAGACAGCGAGAAGGACAGAGAGATGGGGAGAGACAGAGAAGGAGAGAGAGAGATAGGGAGAGACAGAGAGAAGGAGAGAGAGGCAGAAAGTTAGTGAGAACGAGACAGAGAGAGGAGAAAGGGTGTGAGAAACAGAAAGAGAGAGAGAAGCGAGAAGGACAGAGAGCTGGGGAGAGACAGAGAAAGAGAGAGAGAGATAGGGAGAGACAGAGAGAAGGAGAGAGGCAGAAAGTTAGTGAGCAGAGACGAGAGAGAGGGAGAGACAGGGTGAGAGAAACAGAAAGAGAGAGAGACAGCGAGAAGGACAGAGAGATGGGGAGAGACAGAGAAGGAGAGAGAGAGATAGGGAGAGACAGAGAGAAGGAGAGAGAGGCAGAAAGTTAGTGAGAACGAGACAGAGAGAGGGAGAGACAGGGTGAGAGAAACAGAAAGAGAGAGAGACAGCGAGAAGGACAGAGAGATGGGGAGAGACAGAGAAGGAGAGAGAGAGATAGGGAGAGACAGAGAGAAGGAGAGAGAGGCAGAAAGTTAGTGAGAACGAGACAGAGAGAGGGAGAGACAGGGTGAGAGAAACAGAAAGAGAGAGAGACAGCGAGAAGGACAGAGAGATGGGGAGAGACAGAGAAGGAGAGAGAGAGATAGGGAGAGACAGAGAGAAGGAGAGAGAGGCAGAAAGTTAGTGAGAATGAGACAGAGAGAGGGAGAGACAGGGTGTGAGAAACAGAAAGAGAGAGAGACAGCGAGAAGGACAGAGAGATGAGGAGAGACAGAGAAAAGGAGATAGAGACAGAAAGTTAGGGAGAAAGACAGAGAGGCTGAGCGAGCAAGATACAGAGATGGGGAGAGACAGAGCGATGAAGAGAGTGAAAGAGAGATAGGGAGAGACCGAGAGAAGGAGAGAGAGGCAGAAAGTTAGAGAGAGTGAGACAAAGAGAAGTGAAGAGAAATAGAGAGATGGGGAGAGACAGAGAGAAGGAGATCGAGACAGAAAGTTAGGGAGAGAGACAGAGATAGAGAGATGAGAAACAAGCAGAGAGAGAGGAGGAGAGATAGACAGGAAGTTAGCCAGAGAGAGACAGAGAGAGGGAGACGGAGAGAAGGAGAGAGGGACAGAAAGTTAGAGAGAGACAGACAGAGGGAGAGACAGAGAGTTAGACAGAGAGAGAGAGAGAGAGACAGAGATGGGGACAGACAGGGAGATGGGGTGAAACAGGGAAAGAGAGCCAGAAAGGTAGAGAGTGAGACAGGGAGAAGTGGACAGAGATAGAAAGTTAGGGCGAGAGACAGAGAGAGGGATAGAGAGATGAGGAGAGACAGGGCAAGAGAGACAGAGAGGAGGAGAGAGAGACATAAAGTTAGAGAGCGAGACAGGGAGAAGTGGAGAGAGATAGAGAGAAGGAGAGAGAGAGAGAGCACATGCCCCAACCACCCAGAGAGCATGGTCAATTTCCCCCCTAGGCTCCTTTGGACTTGCCCCTCTTATACAAACACCACACCTCTAATAAAATGAGCATGGAGGAGGTGAGCTGGAACGAGCGCGAGATCCTCTCCGTCTACCTCTCGTCAGGTCTGGAGCGTCTCTTCTCCGGAAGAGTGCACTCATCCCTGCGTTAGTTCTTGAAGTGTCCACATGCCAGCTGTCCGCGTTCTCCACTTCTCTGTTTTCTATTAAGGGCTGTGGTGCCGAATCTGTTTAAAGAGCAATGCCTTAAGAAGCCGGTTTGAAGTCACATGAAAGCGCCCGTTTGAGCTGTCGCACTCTTCCACCTCTAGAACACGGAAAGATAAACCGCCGCTACAGAAGAGCACAGAAAAGGAATGAGAAGAAAGGACGGAAAAAAGATAGGGGAAAGTGGAAAGTGGCACAGAGAGAGAGGGGAAGAGAGAGAGAGAGAGAGAGAGAGACAGAGAGAGAGAGAGAGACAGAGAGAGAGAGAGAGAGAGAGAGAGCGAAAGAGAGAGAGACAGACAGAGAGAGAGGAGAGAGAGACAGAGAGAGAGAGAGAGAGACAGAGAGAGAGAGAGAGAGAGAGAGAGAGAGAGGCGAAAGAGAGAGAGACAGAGACAGAGAGAGACAGAGAGAGAGGAGGCGAAAGAGAGAGAGAGAGACAGAGAGAGGAGAGAGAGAGAGAGAGAGAGACAGAGAGAGAGACAGAGAGAGAGAGAGAGGGAGAGAGCGAAGAAAGAGAGAGAGACAGAGAGAGAGGAGAGACAGAGAGAGAGAGAAAAGAGACAGTCAAGAGAGAGAGACAGAGAGAGAAAGAGAGAGACAGAGAGAGAGAGAAAGGGAGAGACAAAGAGAGAGAGACAGAGAGAGAGAGAGAGAGACAGAGAGATAAAGAGAGAGAGACAGAGAGAAGGAGAGAGAGAGACAGAGAGAGAGAGAGAGAGAGTGCGCGAAGAGAGAGAGACAGAGAGAGGAGAAGAGAGCAAGAGAGAGGGCGAAAGAGAGAGAGAGAGAGAGAGAGAGGAGAGAGAGAGAGAGAGAGAGAGAGAGAGCGAAAGAGAGAGAGAGAGAGAGAGAGAGAGAGGGAGAGAACCGTGGGTGTAAACTAGTCCCAGACGTGGTGCTGTTGTGTGAGTTAATGAGCTCAAGCTTGTGAGTGGCTGTATGTGGGTCAGCAGACGATCACGCTTCGTCCCACTGAGGGAGTTTTAATTAGACAGGAGCGTCAAGCGGCTGCTCGCTGACACGCTCTCCGATACACTCTCCGACAACGCGCTCTCCGACGACAAGTTTTCCGACGCGCTCTCCGACACGCTCTCCCACGACAAGTTTTCCGACACGCTCTCCGATACACTCTCCGACAACGCTCTCCCGACGACAAGTTTTCCGACGCGCTCTCCGACACGCTCTCCCACGACAAGTTTTCCGACACGCTCTCCCGACAACAAGTTTTCCGACACGCTCTCCCCCGACAAGTTTTCCGACACGCTCTCCCACGACAAGTTTTCCGACACGCTCTCCCGACAAGTTTTCCGACACGCTCTCCCCACGACAAGTTTTCCGACGCGCTCGCCGATGTGCTCTCTGACACGATTTCCGACACGTTCTCTGACGACATGCTCTTCGACACGTTTTCCGACACTCTCGCCCTCTCGGATTACCATCTCTGTGTATTACTGTAGGTACTAATTAGCAGTGATATTGCTGCAAACCTAAGCGGTTCTTTCCTGTGTCTCTCTGGGGGAGACTCCTCTACACTACAACAAAGGTGCTCTTTTTGGAGAAGAATACGTATGAATACATTCATATGTTAGAACACATTCATAAGGCACTCTCCAAGATGTACTGTATAAAGCCCTATGCATGCATTGGACAGTAGCATAATAGAAACATGTTCTAGATCTCTAAAGAGGTACTAATTAGAGCACTTTTTCTGTAAGAGAAAAGCCTTGGCTGTAGATGCACTAAATGTTTAAGTGTTCTCTCAAAGGACAAGTAAAACAAGGCTTTAGGATGCTAGATAAAGCCTTTTTTCCCCCCTCGGAGGCGATACAGCGAGTAAATGTTTTTAGAAAACCGAGATCTAATTAGAACACAAACAGCGTTTAGTACGGTTAGGTCACATTTCTTTGCTAATATGTCTATTAGCTTGTAATGAGGTTGTTTTGCCATCTTCAGAAAGCTGGGTTCTTTCCAAAAGGGCCGAGTTACAGAAGCCTGCGTCACCCCATCTCGTCTGTTTGTAGATTATTTACGATCTCATCGGCATGCTCGTCCAGACACACGGTCTCTCGTCTCACCGGGAGAAGACAAAATCAGGACTCCGCTGTCTCCGAGATACTTGTTGATTTTCTCGGCGATACTTTCTTGCCACGTATCCCTCTCCCTCGCTCCTGCTCTGAGAAGTAATGATCTTCTCGGCTCCTTCTCCTTGACCCCAGACTCTCACTGTAAATGTCAGCATTCTTTATGATGCCTGTGATGGTTTTTAGTGATAGAATGAAGGGCTCTCCACACACACACACACACACGTTCTGCTAGATCCAGGTGGCTCCAAGGCGACCATAACTAGTCTTAATTGCTTTCTTCTTAACAGAAGAAAAGCAAAAGTTATCAAGGTCACTTCTTCAACGCTTGCTAGACAACATCTCAACATCTTTTGACATTGATCAGCTCCCTAGTCCGGAGAGAAGAAGATGAGGACAGGATGAAGGATGCTGTACTCAAAGTATTACCTTCAGCTAAACGATAAAACAGATAAATACATATATAATAAATACAATGTATAACAAAGGATCTGCTATTGAAGCCCTGTATTTTCTCTGTTAAAAAAATAGATATGTTATTTGTATCTTTGTATGTCTCTTTAAAAAACAAAACAAATTGTAACTAATTCATGAGTTTCACAGCAACGGGGGTGAATATTTTTGCAGTGAAATTTCTTTTGAACAGAAATCATTTGCTCCCAGGGGTGGGGGGGGGTGGTGGTTGTGGCGCGAATACTTATGCACGATACTGTTCAATGCACTGTTTACTGCAGATAAATGGAGATAAGTGAACACACTGAAGAGAAGCTGTTGTGTTATTGGTCACTAAACTGGATTAAATGTATATTATATATTTATTTATTTATTTATTTATTTATTTTTGTCTGGCCTACTTTACATTGGAATAAGTGTAACTTTATTTCCTAGATTAGACCTGAATGGTCTGCAGATCTAAAACTCGTCCTGTTGTGGTCGAGAAAGGGAATGAGGATGGAGGCTGGAGATGCATGTGTTTGTCTTGTGTGGTAGCAGGTGCGACCTCTTTTCCCCCACACTGTGATAATTACCCGAGTCTGTCTGAAGATTTCGAGGTCAGGGGGAAGGATAGATCGTTGGACTCAAAAAGTACCAAAAAAAGGAATAATTATAATAATAAAAAAACATTAAAAATCGAGGACGGTTCCAGACTCGGCTCTTTTCGCCTGTCTAATATCCGATAATTGCTAGTCGTTTGTTCGTCTTTGTACTCTTCCTTTCATCTCCGTCTGTCTCGTTCGGGTTCCTGATCGCACACGCATACGGATGTTTGTGAACAGGTGTTTCCCGCCATTAACTCTCATTTTTCAAAGAAAAGTCCACTTAAACAGCGTTTAAAAATAAATAAATAAATACAAATAAATTCAAAAATGCTCACTTAGCTCAGCAGGTGGTAATAAACCGTTTACGCTTTAAGAATAATGTTAAGAGCTGGTCAAAACGAGTGTTTTCAAGAATATCTCTACAAGTGTTGACATGCCATGAGAGGAAAAGGTTCAAGGAGACAAGGCACCAGCAAACAACCTGCGTAAATCTCCATTTCACGTATTACCAAAGGCCTGTGACTCTGAGAGAGAGCTTTAGCGATATACACGGGCGTGTGAGGGAATTTATAAGCCTCGGCCGTGGCTGTTCATCTTCGCAAGCCGTTGTTCCAGTTTATCAAATCCATCCTTAACTGCGCTTCTGGTAAAACGCCCAACATCACTGGTGTATTATCACCTCCCTCGCTCATTGTCTCATTGGCGTTATCAGTCATCTCCTAGCAGGAGAAAAAGGTAATAAAGGCTGCGGCACTCCGGGAGACGAGCCCCATTGTGTCGGTTCATGAAACCCCTCAGATCTCATTCGACATGATGGACGCTGATAAACAGCTCGGGGTTTTTTTGTTTTGCTTTGTTTGCAACCGAAGCCGCTCCGGTGACGTCCTGGCGCCGATTCTAGGCGGTTTTCCACAGAGCTAATGCAATTCCGGATTGTAATCAAGCTGATCGGACTCGTCGTAGTTGAGTCGCAGCTTGGTGGTTATTTCTGCTTCGTGTTTTGAAAGTGACTACATACACGCCCACATTACCGTCTGCGGACTTCGAGACTCGTTTGCTCACCGACAACATGGCGGACACTGATGAACAGCTTCTTTTTAAGCGCCGAACCCACTACCGTGATATGTCTCAAGTCTCAATTCGAGGCACCACAAGGTTTCGACAGACCTAACGCCATCCCGGATCGTAATCAAGCGGATCGGACTCGTCGTATTGGAGTCACACCTCAGTGATCTTGTAATTCCGGCTGACCTCTGCTCTGATTTTGAAAATGGCAGTGAAGGTGAAGACTGGGGGTTGTATAGACTAGTACTACATTCACTACACTGAGGAAAAACAAGCCTTTTGACAAACAATCATTTTACTTTAACGGACCGTTAACACTTTGAAATCACTTCAACGTGAAGTATACAGTATGTAGATACGTGCACATTCTGAAGAATGTTCTCGTACTTTTTTTTAAAGCTAAAAAATAGATGAAATCAAACCCTTACACTGCGTCAGAGTGAATTCTGCACATGTCCAGCACCTTGCGAAAGAGCGATTTCTAAGCCGCGGGTTGCACATCACTATTCAAAACCACTCATCAGGTTTAGCCTCAAATCGGCAGCGCAAGCCGGATCAAAGGGTCCAATCCAGACTGGTTTATGAATGCTACTGATGCCGGAGTTGAACGTAGTGGGAAAAAATACAAAAATAAACAAAAAGACCTTTCGGACTCCATATCCATCATTAAGCGATGAGGAGTGTCCGCGTGTACAAGAATCTACGTGGCTTATTGGTTAGCACATTTGCCTCACCTCCGGAGTTGGGGGTTCAAATCGCACCTCAACCCTGTGTGCATGGAGTTTGCATGTTCTCCCCGTGCGATAGATAGAGAGATAGATAGATAGATGGAAGGATGCTTGAATGAAAGGATAGAGAAATAAAAGTCTGGGTGGGTGGGTGGGTGGATGGATGGATGGATGGATGGATGGATGGATGGATGGATGGATAGATGGATAGATGGATAGATAGATAGATAGATAGATAGATAGATAGATAGATACTTTATTGATCCCCAAGAGGAAATTCAGCTTTGGGGGTTTCCTCTGGGTATTCCCGAGGGGTTTCCTCCCCCCAGTCCACACACATGCGTTGTAGGCTGACTGGCATTTCCAAATTGTACGTCGTGTGTGAATGGGTGTGCCCTACAGTTGGTTCGTACCCCGTCCAGGGTGTCCCCCGCCTCGTGCCCCGAGTTCCCTGCGATAGGCTCCAGGTTCCCTGCGTATTAAGCGGTATGATTAATGGATGGATGGCTCTACTTCTGTCATTAACATTGCAGCCGAAACAGCATTAAAGCTGGAATTGTAGCCTGCACAAAGCACAACAATATCGACATCCTGAAACAGTTTTTGCTTCAACTAGGGAAAAGATGATTATACAACTAGTTTTTTTTTTTTTTTTGTTACTAGTAAAAATTTCCAAACCTCCAAGTCCTGGAAGCTGAGCCCTGAAGATAGCGAAGACCATGTAGCTGATGAGATTGGAGCCATGTCCATTAATGGCTACCCTGAGAGGGCAAGGAAACTCCTGTCACTCACCAAGATAGGACAAGGTTCTTTTACACGAGACTCTACATCATTCTGACAAGTTAATTTACGTGTCAGGCCATCGTGCGAACTTGAAAGGCATTTGATCACGTAAAGTTGTTATAAATCAGCTAACTTCGGCCGGCTGTATCTGTTTTCAGTCTGTGATAGACGAAGACGAACGGCAGGATGAACCTGAGCTTCTGTGCTAATCGATCGGAGGAACCGAAAGGCAGACGCTCAGGCAAAGTCTGTTCGGCTTCCTCACCGGCGGCGTCGATGCTAACTGCGTGGAAACGACCCGGCGTCATCCGTTATGCTGCCGAAAGACTGATATCCCATCGGCCATTATCAAAACCGCATCTTCCGATCCTCTCTTTCCTCCAGACGGACGATAATATAATTAAACGCGCTGTTCTCTGTCTGTGAGCGTTCCTCCGTTTCCCTGCTCCATACATGACGTCTCCGTTAAGATATCACAAAGCAGAACCAATGACGTGAACGGTGCGGATCTGATTCTGATTTCTGATCAACACGTTTCTTTCCAGCAGCACTTGCGTATAGATCGAGGCAGAACAAGAGGCAGAGCTCTGGTGAGCTAATTATCGATCAGGGACTGTATCATGCTGGGTGGGTGTGGAGGAGGTCAAGTCGATGCGCTGCGTGATATTTTCATACAAATAACGCTGGCTTTTACGAACCATAATTGGCTGAGAGTAATGACTCAGCGGAGAGAACGGCAATACTAGACGGCCGCATCGATTTTTTATTTTATTTTATTTATTTATTTATTTATTTATTTATTTCCCTTTTTTTTTTTTATATCCTCCTCACAGGCTTTCTCGATTCAAAACGCTCAGGAACGCATATTAGAAAAGCAGAAGGAAAAAAAAAAAAAAAGGGGAAACAATTTTGATGACGCCATACCAAACAGAACAATCACGTGCACTTTACACGTTGGTCCTTCCACGTGATTCGGTTATTTCCACATATTATTTCTCTACACGATTCATTTACCGTCATGTGATTTTCCCCAAACGATTCATGCATCTTCATATCGGATTTATTTCATTATTTATTTCTTTGTAAACACGTGATTCATTTATATTTACATGATAACACGCTTTTACACGACTCGCTTTTTCACGTGACATTAGCACACGATCAATTCATTCTCATGCATGGTTGAGCCACATGATTCTTTTACTTTCACGTGAACCCCCCAAGACCCCACCCCCTTAATTGATTAACGTATTGGGAATTTTTTTTCCATGACTCGTTCCTTTCCACAAGTGATTTTAACACGATGCCTAAACGTTCACGTGATTATTGAACATTATTCATTTGGTTTCACGTGACCGACTGTTCATAAATATTCAAGTCGCTTTATTATTATGCGGCGCAGCACGTGGCAATATAATGAATAGTTTCGTTTATATTTGAACTTTTCCAGGAATTGTTTACAGCCCATTACTGTATTGTAGCATGTAGCTTTATGAGGAATAATTAGAATTGTGGGAAAAAAATAAAAAAAAAAATCTTTCAAGATACCATTAATCAACTTACAAAGAATTCTAAGCCTCTGTAATAAAAGTTATAATGAATTACAAATATGGGCTTCGTAGAAAATATTTCCAAATGTCATACTTGTGTTTTTCATTCCTTATTTGTTTTTCTTTTTCTCTCTCTCTCTCTCTCTCTCTAAAGAATTAATGTCTTAGAATGAATGACACATACAATCTCCGTGGCAGGGCAATCTCTGGAGCTCCGGTGCTGTTTTATTTCTTTCTTTCTTTTTTCAACAGAAGCGTAATTAAGAATCAGTATAGCTGTACATGCCGTTCACTTTTAAAAGCCTTCTGAGGCCAGGTAGGAAAAACACACACACACACACACACACACACACACACACACACACACACACACACACTTTCAAACGTAATTAAGCTGTCCAGAAAGAGAACGCAGATTAATATGTCACCCGCCTCGTAACAGGTCCGGTGGACAGCACAATAGGAGACAAGCAACATTTATGGACTAATTAACTGAGACGCATCCGCGACGACTGTATTTAAATTCAACGCAGCCTTATATATTATACTTCGACTAAAAAAAAAACAACAACAACAACTTCAAAAACAGATAAAAGCAAACGGGAGGAAAAAAAGAAAAGAGAAAAGAATAAAAAAACAGAGTACATTAAATAGAAAAAAAGATTCAACGTTAAAAACATGGTGAGAAACGACGTGCACAGCCAGCACTCTGCATCACTTTAATTGATCCACCTTTTGCAAAATGCCACATAAGAGAATCAAAAATCCCTTTGCTGCCAAGTGTTTTAATGCCAAGAACGGCAAAACCAAGAGATCATTAAAGTGGTACATTATTTTCCCTTAATGGATGACACAGAGAATGTAATAATCCACGGATAACGTAATAAAATACCGCAATCACCTGACGGCTATAAAAGAACGTGCGTTTCTTTTTTTTTAAATTTTTATTCTTACGACAATGTAAAACACGCAGTATTGAACACACTCTCCGTTCTAGCGCTCGAGGTCATCATGACACTGACACAACCGGGAAATATTCATAGCAACTTAAGCCAGATAATCCCTTAAGCCAAGTGTATAATTACACTACAAAATCATACAAAAAAAAAAAGATTCCATTCTTCATTCGTGACAAATTTAGTCCCGCTGTTACCCAAGATGGCTGACGACAACGTTCTGGCGATGTAGGAAATATCTGATTATCTGGAAATATCTGGAATTCTTTTTTATTTTTTTATTTTCTTTTATTTTATTTTTTTAATTAATTAATTAATAATAATGATAATGATTATTATTATTATTGTTGTTGTTATTATTATTTTTTCTCAATGAAATATTTGGGGAAGGGAGGGGAGAAAAGGTAAATGAATCACATGAATATGAAACACATGAAAATGAATTATATGTAAATTAATTACATGAATATGAATCACATGTAAATGAATCACATGAAAATGAATCATATGTAAATGAATCACATGAAAATTAATTACATGTAAATGAATCACATGAAAATTAATTACATGTAAATGAATCACATGCATGAATATGAATCACATGTAAATGAATCACATGCAAATGAATCACATGTAAACGAATCACATGCATGAATATGAATCACGTAATGAATTACATGTAAATTAATTACATGAATATGCATGAATATGAATCACATGAAAATGAATTACATGTAAATGAATCACATGCATGAATATGAAATACATGAAAATGAATCATACGTAAATGAATCACATGTAAATTAATCATATGAAAATGAATAAATAAACAAAGGCAAACAAAAAGAAATATCTGATTAAACTCCCGTCTACGCCCGTCTAAAATCCACCAATACGGGGACTCCATACGACACGCAGGACAGCGACGACTTTAGTCGTGTCGATCACAAATTCTCGACAAGGCATGCTAATAGTATGCTAATGCTAATGGTAAGAAGGCATGCTAATAGTATGCTAATGCTAATGGTAACAAGGCATGCTAATAGTATGCTAATGCTAATGGTAACAAGGCATGCTCAAGCTCACGCTTGAGGACGCTTGCGTTTACGTCTTTAATCGCCGGTCGAGAGTTAGAGGATCTTCACATTCCTCAATCTGACGCAGAGAACATGTTATCGCACACGTCGGTGACGGAAATTGTACGAACACTGATCGCGTTCGGAAACGATTGACTAGTGAGAATGTAACTATTAAGTCATTTTTTTACAGGACATAGCCGGGTCTTAAATGGCGTATTATGCTCGATGTATTAAGTAATCGAGTGTGACATATGAAGTATGTGATGACTGTCGGGTTTGAACGGCAAAATTTCATATTTTAATCCACGATTAACGCAATAATCCACGCGAACCAAGCTGACTTTACAACAGCGCTTTTATGCAGTTGGCTTCCGATAAGACTATATTGTCGTCTTCCAGAGTGAGATGATACGATTTAGTGATCGTAACATGCACGAGTCTTGATCCCTGGTGGCGTAACCCTTAACCCGTGACCTCTGTAACCTCTCTTCCCTCTCGCCCCTCCCCCAGCCAAGTACCGACAGCATCTCGTATCATCCGTAGCGCATTATTCAACAGATAAACCCGCTCACAATTCATCCCAGAACCCATTCCTAGTAAACCTAGTCAGTCTCTTACTTCGAGACATAACGCTATATGATAAAAAATAAAAATTGGGTTTCTATTTATAACCTCAGCCCGCAGACTTCAGACTTCAGAAACTGTGTCAAGACTTAACAACCTCCACGCGCTATGACAATACAGTCCTCCAGGCTTTATTCATTTTTCTTTTCACTTGCTCTCGGTTCTTCTGAGCTTCCTCGCAACTTCAAGCGTCGCACTACGGTTACGGTTTCTATGCGTAAGACTGACATCCAAAGCTAAACTCGATTGATTTCTCTTTTTTTTAACGTTCGCTCATTCTCTTCATATCTTTACATCTGTTACCCTGAAAATGAACGCTTGAAATACTTAACGTATTTCAGGAGAAAAAAAAGAGACGAAACGTGGTAGTGAAGAAGAAAATCTGACACACGCTTTTGATCTTTTGTAAATTAGCATCTGTGTTCAGCAGCTCTGTGCTAAAGAGGTTCACACAGCTTGAAGAATCAGGGCTTGAATGAACATATATGCTTCTTCATCTTCTATACGAAAGATCCTCCTTCAGGGTCACAGGGAACCTGGAGCCTATCCCAGGGAGCATTTGGGCACAAGATAGGGTGCCAATCCATCGCAGGGCACAATCACATACACACTCACACACCCATTCACACATTATGGACACTTTAGGCATGTCAATCAGCCTAGTCTTTGGACTGGGGGAGGGAATCGGAGTACACAGAGTAAACCCCCACAGCACGGGGAGAACATGCCATGGTGGAAATCGAACCCCGACCCTGGAGGTGTGAGGCGAACGTGCTAACCACTAAACCACCACGCGCCCTGAATATATGCTGTTTAGGAAAAAGGTCACGTTGTAGAATTGACCGCTGACCAAAATGTCCATAAATGTACACTGACAAAGAAAAGGTCGAGGTGTCTGATAAAGTAGCAAGAAAGTGGTTTGTAGGGTGCCAATACTTCGTACAGAACAACAGACAGGTCCGCAGTCAGCGGTATTACACCTCCGAAGTGACATAAATGGTGGTTTTTTTAAACACTATAGTGTAGTAGGTAGCATTGCTGCCTCACAGCTCCAGGGCCCTCGGTTTGATCTAGAGCTTTAGTCTGTCTGGAGTTTTCCACATTCTCCCTGTGCCTCGGTATATTGGTCTCTTCCGGGTTCTCCAGGTTTCTCCTACCTCCCAAAATATGTCAGTGGGTGGACTAGCTGAGATAACTCGTCTCTAAGTGTGAATTAGCATGGTACGCTACGATACAAGGTGTATCCCTGCCTTGTGCCGGTATTCCTGGGAGACGCTGCGGATCAACCACAATCTCGACCAGAATAATGCGGGGTTATTTTCTTAACTCTGAAAGCAGACACATATAATCAGAAAACACACATCACCAACCCCAGAGGAGGCTCTTCTTATTTGGTTACTGTTAGAGCAAAAAGGTTGGTTTGATCCCTCCGCCATGATGCGCTCCAGACAACACCGAACACGCGTAATGCAATAACTCGTCACGTATACGACGTCCCCTCCGCAGTCGAGTCGAGAGTGTGATATTGCTCACTGTAGCGCCACACAAAGCCTCTTATTGAGTTACTGCTCCGAATGACGTGTTATGGACTATAATTACCGGCACCAATAAAAAATCCTGTGCTCCATCCTTCACTAACTGCTGCCTCCTCTGTGTCCTTACTCAATATCTCTCCAGCCATCGCTCTGCCTTATTTTTCTACTCGATCACTCGATTCTTCTCCCCCACTCTTACACGGCTTCGTTCGCAATCCTGTCAGATAACGCTTTGGCTTCTCTTTATCTTTCTGTCTCATCATCTCCATTTTTTTTCTCTTATATGCACACTCATTAGACACTCATTCACCCTCTGCTCTCTCTCTCTCTCTCTCTCTCTCTCTCTCTCGCTCGTGCTCTCCTCCTCACATGCTTCCATGTAGGTCGCTCGCGTCTGGGTTCTCGTATGAACGGATGAGATGATAAGATGTGAAAGATGAGCGGTGATAGCTCCGGCACGCTTGCACTCACAGATGAGATGAAACTTGATGGCGGGGGGGGGGGGGTATGGCAAGTCGCTGGCGCTGCAGGGTCAGCTGCATCATCCGAATGAAAACGGCAGCCATCTTGGAAGGAAGTCGTGTGAGAGCTTCCTTGATTTTGTTTCTCTCAAACCACAGTTTTTGGTGAAAAAAACCAAAACACATTCAAACAGAAGCAGCTCGTCTACATTCAAATCAAAAAGGGACACCATCGCGAACTTATATTTATCTAATTTTGTCTACATGACCATATGGTTCCTGGCCGGTCAGACTCGATTTACATCACATTAAACAGGCAAGCATATGGAAAGTTCGAAAAAGCATATGAATATTATCAGACCCGGATTAGCATAACGAATGCACTGTGACATAACGGCATATTAAAGCATTAGGCTCAGTTTACGACGATATAATATAATTGATGTCATTGAAATTGTCTATAATGTGCTACGTGGCCTGTGATTCGCGTATAATTGCATTTAGTACGCATCACCCTTTCGCTGTCCCTACCCTCCTCGTCTCCTCTCGCAGACAGAAGTGATACGGAACCGCTAAACGAGGTCACCGGAGCTAATGTAGCACGGCTGCGGCCAGCCCACCCATTTTCTCTCTCCTAATGCTCCGGGTATCATGGCATTACCGTGCCATTACCCGGCCGTTATACTCCGACTGAGTAGAGTGTTTCCTCCTGACTCGCCGTTCTTCCTCCGTATTCAGGTTCAATTCTGGATTCTGATTGGTCAGAAGGTGTTGCTTCAATTATAGTAACAGCTCATTCACAGGGAATTGGGAGCCATTTGGGGGAACCGTTAAAAAGTTCGATGCGGGACCCTAGACATCTAGTATATCTGTATTAAAAAGGGTTCAAAGTACAGGAAGCGAAGTAAAAAGTTGAAAAGAAGTAGCTGTTCAGACGGCATGTTAGCGCAGACTTTTAATAACGTCGCTGTAGATCTTTGCTGTTTGTTTTATCGTCTCTAAACCACGGAGACTCACACGGACACAAGGACCGCACCTTGCCTTCCACGCTCATTTCCAGCCGAGTGAGGAAATGAGACTTGTGCCGAACATATTTCCATCGTTTCTTTTTCACCTTGAGATTAATAATGCAGAATTCGATGGCGTATTCTCTCACCCCCGCGAGTGTTCCTCGTCTCCCCCTCATCTCGCGGAATCACATTCACAGGTCCTGCTTCACATCTGAGCCTCAAACCACAGCTCGACTACGCCGCACCCACACTCACACTCACAAAACACGCACAACAAAGCAAATCAAAATAAAACAAGAGAGAGTTGGAGTCCCCAAGGACTTCACCAACTCAAAGACACATATAGGAGTCTTTTAAGGGCAAGCGATGGTAGATCTGTCGAAAATAGATGGGCGGATTTGCGAAGGAGTTTCACTTCGCACTCCTCATTAAAGACGAGATAGATCAGACTAGAGAGACGTGTGTGTGTGTGTGTGTGTGTGTGCTTGGGTGCCAGTGTATCCTCTTTCATAAAGAACAGTGCTGAGAACTGCAGTCTTCATATCCCGCCCGTACTTGTTCTCTACTGGGTCTTTCATGCTTTTTCTGGTTCAGAGAGAGTAGGAGGAGAAAGAGAGCAGTGCAAGTTGTGTTATCTTGTGTGGGTTCCTATATACACATTAGTGATGGAAGTCAATACAAAGATATACTTCAGAATGAACAGATAATGTGTTCTAAACAGATACGTAGATCTCCTTACCGCCTGATCAGGATGGATTTGTATCTGAACCGACTAAATTAGCGAATTGTGAACCCCCCCCCCCCTCCCTTCGGGTAATCTCAATACGTAGGGCTAGAGGACGTGAGTCTGGCCTTGGGATGATTTCTGTATTGGCTCACATTTGTCTCGGAGATGCACTATATGGTCAAAAGTATGCAGACACTTGACCGTGACATCCATGTGTGCTGGTTGAACGTCCCATTCCAGAGACATGGCGTTAATATGGCGTTGTAGCAAAAGTTTGCCGAAGAACCCCATTTGAAAATCATGGCCAGGCGTCCACATGCTTTTGGCTATGTAGTATATTATCAGTTGTAGTTGGACTTGGTTCGGATTTCTTGGGTCTTAGGGATTGCTAAATATGGGCTTGATCTTCACAAAAAAAAAAAAAAAATGTTTGTCCTCTAGTGGTAACCCAATTATATGGCTAAATCGACAGGCCAGAAAGATTCTGTAGGATTGTGAGTAATTGAAATTGAAGTAAAGACACAGAGAGGGGGGTGGTGGCTTCGTATTTGGCATGTTTGCCTCGCAGCTCCGGGTTGGGGGCTCGAATCCCGCCTCCACCCTGTGTACACAGAGCTTGCATGTTCTCCCCTTGCTTTCGGGGTTTCCTCCCCAAGTCCAAAGACATGCATTGTAGCCTGACTGGCATTTCCAAATTGTCCGTAGTGTGTGAATGGGTGTGCGATTTAACGTCTAGGGTGTCCCCTGCCATGTGCCCTGAATTCCCTGGGGTAGGCTCCAGGTTCCTCACAACCCTGTGAAGTATAAATGCTATGGAAAATGGATGGATGGACTTGGCCTAAGAAAGGATTTGATGGTTTTTAATCTCAATCTTGACTTAATTTGGTCACGACCTTGACCGCGTTAAGACCTTTAAGAATCTTGACTTGATCTTGACTACTAGCCCTATTCATATGTATTATATGGAAAGATATGGTAAAAAACTTGTTGAAAACTTTTTAAAAGAGATTTTATTGAATCTTAATCTGGCAGGTAATTTGAGTCATTTTAATTTAGTAATAGCATGTAATTTAGCAACTTATTTTCACTTTATAGCAAGCTAGATTAGCCACTAGCCCGGGTTGTTAGCTAGGTTATGCATGGCGCACATATTTCCGAGTTGCCTTTTTTTTGTAGGGTGGAAAAGGAAAATCAAAAAAATTGCTGAACCAAATAAACGTAAAATATTAGAGAACAATTTTAGCGGTAAACGTTGACGTTCTTGATAGTTTCGGCTTGTTTTCGCGTCAGTAAACTCGCTTATACTAGTTCCAAAACTAGATGATGCTTGGTGTCTATATTTTCTTGTTGCCTAGCAACAATCCTCAGTAATGTTGAATGTACTGAGAATTTCCACTAAATAAATAATATCTAGTGGTCCGTTTCAATTAACGGCTGGAGATAGAAGGGGGCCAATACTTAATAGTTAATACAGTCCTCTCGAAGTTTGGTAAACGAGATGATGTGTTTCCTGATTTTAATTTCCTCTGGCTATATATAGACATGAAATCTGTGTCCTTGCTGAGATTTTCCCCAGCACTTAGCAACTGCGAGGAGGAGCGTCGAACTCTCTGCCTTTCATTCACTCCCTCTGAGGCGTCGCTCGGCGAAACGAGCCGATCGCAGCCTACACGTGGGACCGGCGGAGATGAGGGATAGCGTGCGAGAGTCGCGTCTGTCAGCTTGCCATTTTGTTGTGGTGCATGGACGACGCATGGAGTTCGCACGGTACGAGTTCACGTCTTAGGGAGGCTGGTGTAACGGGACTACGGGGAATAGCGTGCCGCCGACTTTTCCCTCGACGCTCGGCCGTCCTGAGAGAGGTGTGGTGATGAGAACACACGCTCGCACGCACAAACACAGGTAAACACGAGCTTGGGTTTAGTAACACATCATGAGAATGAACAGGAGGAACTCAGGAACTGTTCAACCTCGGCCTGTATTTGGATGTCTCACAGTGAACTTTGTAGTAAATATTTGCACGTCTTCTCAGTGATCAAACTCTTGTATATCTTACTTACAATCCCTAAAATAATCATAAAAAAAGCCCCCGTGATGTTATAATTGCCACAAAAGGAAGTATTTTATATATATATATATATATATATATATATATATATATATATATATATATATATATTTGATTTTCTGACCCCGTTCCACTAATCTGGTCCTCTTCTGTCACATGACAACTACCAATATGGGAGGATCAGATGATGGGTAACTTGCTCTCTCTAGAAGATTTCAAGCTTTCTTTCTTTCTTTCTTTCTTTCTTTCTTTCTTTCTTTCTTTCTTTCTTTCTTTCTTTCTTTCTTTCTTTCTTTGTTTATACCATGACAACAGATGGCGATTAAATCCAAGTCCAAACTTGTAATCTTTTAATGATGGAGGATGAAGGTATATATCAATAGTTGGATTCCATTGCAAGAGGCAACACCTGCTTGTAAAATCCCAACACGGCTTGGACTCAAGTGATGAAGACTCTCTTTGACTCATAGCTATTTCGCTCTTCTTACGAAGGGAAGAAGAACCAGATGGAAATTAACTGACTGAGTTGTACCTAATTCCCCAGATGGAATAAAGATGGATGAGTACTAAACTTATATTGAGAGAGTCTTCTTGAAACCCCACCCCACCCCTCACAAAAAATAAAAAAATAAACAGTAGAAACCCTCATAGAATGTGCAATGGATTTAATGATTATAATGGGAGTTGTATTGGTTTTAATGGAAAACTGTAATGATCTCTGTGGACCGCTACTGGTCATTTGTTGCCTTCTATTGGTGGCACGTTCTCTCTAGTGGATACCTTTAAGGACCAATAATGGTAATGGTACTAGCAATGGTTTTAATGGCTAGCTGATGGTTTGTAATGGTATTTGTTGCAGCAGGGAGACGTTATCGATATCAATTGGAAAAGATCGTCGCGGTTTATCGGCCATCACTTCCAATTTAACTCCCGCTAAAAATAAGGATTCCTTTCTACCAAATGTACCAGTTGCGGGTTGAAACTGAAGGTTGATGTTGATATCGAAGCTTCTCAGTATGCCAGAACCTTTGGACGTTCTGTTCGTGGATCGACGCTAGCACACGCTAGCAGTCAGAATAGTTGAAGTGTAATCAGAGTGCAAGTTTTAGCCATCCTGAGTATTTTCTTAGCAATCGATCGACATATCCGAGGTAAATGTTTACATCCCTGACAATTCCGGCTGGTCACGGTGTCTATAAAACAGTTGCCAGGTGGCTAAAATGTTCATTCTAGTCGATAGCTAGGTCGCGCTCGATGTTTCCTTGTTGCCTAGCAACGGTGTTCTGACTAATTAAAAACGTATGTAAAAATACAAAAAACAAAACAAACCTCCAAAACATCAAGAGGAGGAACGTGTTTATATGTGTAGCTGAGTGTAATGAAATGAAATGACCGAGTAGCATCTAAAACGCTTGGAAGCGGTCCAGCTTCAGCTTCTCAGCGTGATCGTGGTGTTCGAGAACACATCCCGCGTTCCTCTATGGAAGTGAGCGAGATTGTAGATGTTTTGGCTGCCACATGATTAAATCATGAATTGCGTAATATTGCGGTGAACACGAATATAAACCGAGGCTCATTTAATCACCCTGCAGGATTGTTCTCTTTTAATTGACCCCCCCTCCCACCGTACTTACCTAAAATACCTTCTTCAAAAATGAAAGAAAGAAAGAAAGAAAGAAAGAAAGAGAGAAAGCAGCAGGGTAATTTGGAGCTGGGATTTTCTCAGGGGTGGAGGAAGAAAAATGGCAACATTACCAGAAATAAAATCGCCGAGGATGGAATTAGCTCGGCTCGTTGTGTAAAACAAATCCCGCCTGAATAGAGCTTAAGGCTGCATTTTGAGGAGATTCTCAGAGTTAATGGGGAGAGAGAAAAAAAATAGCCCACGATGTGATATTAAAAAAAGAAAGAAAGAAAGAAAGGAAAAAAAAGCGTGCGTAACCGTGCAAACATTCCTCGTTTCGAAAATAAACGCACCCAAACAAGCAGCAGTGAAAGGGAGTCTGCCGCATTACCATCCACTTTAATGTCAGACTCCGATGCACCCTCAAATCCAATCCGCGCCCGTCATCTTCTCCATAGGAGAGCATTAACGGAAACTAAACTCCCGCTCCTGACTCCAGCTATTCTACGTCTGCGTTAAAATAAACGCCCCCTTTCACCTGCGTACGCTCAATGGCGTGGACTCTCCAGGGACTTTTCTTTTCTTTTCTTTTCTTTCCCAGAGTCCGTGTGGACTCTTGACGAGTTAAGTTCTGTCAGTGGCCTGAGCGCTACTTCTAATCCCAATGCCAATAATTTGACAGTTTTCACAACACAAGCCAGATCCTGACACAGATAGCGACAGAATCTATTCTAGAAGTTTCTTAAAATGGCAAAAAAAGCTCAAATTAAAGCAAAGGTCTGACAGTGGAGTCTAGGAATAGCATTACGCTACCTCGCTTCTCTTAAGTTCATGGCGGATTTGCTCAGTGTTTTATGTTATGAGTAAAACCGCGTGGAGCGGCAATTCGCCCATGCTTACATGACACACTGGTCTGCTTATAGTCGTGGAAAGTCTTACATTATATCATATAATATCATATAATACAAGTCTTACCCGCTCGGTCCCGAAGAACAAAACGCACCTCGTCATGTTACAATCCTGCGTCCTGAAGATGTTTCGGAAAACCTCGAGTTCAACTCTTACCCCTGACGACGCGCTGACACTGGAGACTCCTTCCGTGAACGTTCAATAAAACGTCACCTTACTTGAATGAACACTTCACTCCCGTCACACCGAGGAGTACACACGTTCATTTTTTTGGGCTCCCTTTTTTTAACCCGTTTACCTGGAGCGTGCACGGTACACACGCGTCCCCGTGATTGAGCCGTTACTATAGAAACGACGGCGTACTACAAAGAGTGCCGTCATAGAAAACGAATCAACACCTTCTGTAATAAAAACATAAGAAACTCCATGTGTTCAAAACTTTTGACTGGCAGTCTACACACACACACACACACACACACACACACACACTTGTTCCAGCTTCATTGCATTTCACATTTTCAATGTCGATTGCATAATCAGGTACCATGGCACCGTTCTCTCTCCTCTCCGTCTCCTCTCTGTCTCTCTCTCTCTCTTTCTCTCTCTCTCTTCTCTCTCTCTCCCCCCCTCTCTCACGCCTTTCATTGTTGCTTCCAGTATGTAAAACCCAACATGCTTCAAATATCATTATATTACTCTACAAAAGAGAGAGAGAGAAATCGAGAGAGAGAGAGAGAGAGAGAGAGAGAGAGCGAGACTCTATTAACACGCCCCATCGTTAGGCGAGAAAGAGGCTGAGTCATTGAGCACAGGAAACGCATCAGTACACCGGTCTCTAGCCGTCTTTTCTTTCTCCGCATCTCTCCATCATTCCTCTCCTCGCTGCTGTTCTCATTCTGGAGGTTCTAAGGTGGCGGACATGCTAATGTTAGCTATATTCAGGAATGTCTATGAGTCCCTGAAGCTCAGGAAGCACAGAGGGAGTTGTGCGTCAGTGTGTGTGTGTGTGTGTGTGTGTGTGTGTGTGTGTGTGTGTGTGTGTGCTCAAGACAACCCTTACCCACTCATGAGACAACTCGAGGCTGACTTGATCTCAGCTGGTGTCTACCACTCTGTGTGTGTGTGTGTGTGTGTGTGTGTGCGTGTGTGTGTGTGCGAGACCTTAAACACATTACATACAACTCACGCAGTCCATTTACCCTGTTTTCTTGTTTGTTTTTTTTAAACACGTGATTCATTTGGAGTACATATGATTCAAATGAATTTTACATGATTCATTTTCACATATGATTCCTTTACAGGATTCATTCAGTTCCACCATTTTTTAAAAAAATGATTCATTTATTTTCACCTGCTATTTTTATATTCGATTCATGTATGTTCATACGCGATTCATTTACATGATTCCTTGATTCTTCCCATGATTCTTATATGATTCATGTATTTTCTCATTTGATTCTTTTACATGATTTACTTATTTTTCCACATGATTCTTTTATGATTCTTTTTTCCTCTTACATGATTGTAATTATTACATAATGGGATCCTTTAACATTATTCATTTATTTTCATCATTTAAATGTTTTTTTTTTTTTCAATTAACTTATTTTTTTTGGTACGATTCCTTTATATGATTCATGTATTTTCACATTGTTTATATGATGAAGTTATTTTCACGTGATCTTTTTTTTTTTAATACACAAAGTATTCATTTTCACGTGATTCGTTTACATGATTCATTTTTTACATTTGATTCTTTTATGAGTCTTTTATTTTCCAGTATTTTTTTTTCCAAAACAATTTGTTTTCCCGTGATTTTTACACATCATTATTACACATTATCCCCCCACCTTTTTCTTTTTACCCAGGATTCATTTATTTTCACATGTTCAAATATCTCACGTTCTTTAAACGTACCTCATATCACATGATGTCTGTAAGGAGTAAATTTATTGTGTGATTTAAATGATAGGGAAGTTTTAAATGCGTACGTTCTTTATGTGTCTTTGTGTTTGTGAATGCACTGTGCATTGTGTGTTTGTCTTAGTGTTGCTGTATTGTGTGTGTGTGTGTGTGTGTGTGTGTGTGTGTGTGTGGGTGAGTGTTTTTCGGAGGAGGAAGGTCAGCAAGTGGGTCAGAGATGCGTATAACAGCCCACATTACCACATAAGTAGTAAGTAGAGAAAGAGAGAGAGAGAGAGGTAGGGAGGGAGAGAGGAAGGGAGAGGGAGAGAGGGGGGGAGAGGAAGGGAGGAGGGAGAGAGAGTGAGGGAGGGAGAGGGAGAGAGAGGGAGGGAGGGAGAGGGAGAGAGAGAGGGAGAGTGAGGGAGGGAGGGAGAGGGGGGAGGGAGAGGGAGAGAGGGGGGAGGGAGAGAGAGGGAGAGAGGGGAAGGAGAGAGAGGGAGAGAGAGAGGAGGGGAGAGAGGGAGGGAGAGAGAAAGAAAAAAAAAAAAAAAAAAAAAAAAGAGAGAGCAGCCTGAATTTTTAATATCATGTCCGTTTGAGATGAGCTGGTAAAAATGTAATCATATTTCTGTACCAACACTTCTGATAGACTACTGTGTAAACATGTCGGAATGACAAACACCATAACCATGACAACGCGGAGGGAAATAAAACACGACGGGACGTGCTGTTACAGGAAAATAATCAACCACGCACAGCACGTCCCGTCGTGTTTATTTCCCCTCAAGACGGGGGAGAAACGAATGGGAAAAAAAACCCAGAACAGCTTCTTAGTATCAATTTTACGTGTGTGTGTGTGTGTGTGTGTGTGTGTGTGTGTTGGAAGATATAAATGAGGGTCCACTCACAATGTGCAGTTTGAGATAGTCTCCCAGTCCGGTTGAGCTGTCCACTCTGATGAGCAGGGCGTCTTTAAGATGAGTGCTGAAGCCCAGCGCCAGTCTGTCAGCTCTGGTGCTCGGCCTGTCGTTGGGCGGCCACGTGTACGTGATCTTACCTCCTTCACGCCCGAATATGTACGTCGTTCCCGCTGTGTAAAAAAAATAAATAAAAAAAGAAGAGAGAAAAGAGGAGGATGAAAGGGTCGTTCTCTTAGGTAGTCAAAGTGTGGACTAAAATGGCGAAACATCTGATTGGTCAGAAGCTGTTGATTAATTTTCTGGAACAGCAGCTCGGACTAATCACTCGGACTGATCCCAGGTACATATTAATCAGCGCTGTGTCACAGTCAGAGGTAAAGCTGCTCTTTATCACACTCGTCCGTTGTTGCTTATTTGTCTAGAATTAGTGTTTACACAAACTATACGACACGTTTTAATGTCTATTTATTATATTTTCTATTCACTCATTTTCATATTTTAATATGCATACTGCTAATTTGCATATGCATCGGATCTGATGTTAATGCTCTATTTCATTTGATCATTTTTTTTGGTTTTGTCGGGTAGAGCCACCTTATTAAGCAACTTGATAACCTGTATATATATATATATATATATATATATATATATATATATATATATATATATATATATACACACACATATAAATATATATTTGGAGCAATTTATGATGATTCTTTTTACTTTTAGAGAATGTAAAAGCTTCCTGCTTACACTCCATTTTAAACTGTTGTGACACCGTACACTTCCACATGCACACTCTTAACACCGTGTTGCTGGTATTGCGTCAATTAGTTCCCTCTTCTACGTATCCGTGTTAGCGTCTCCGCCGCTCGCAGCTAATTAGAGCAAATGGCTTTGAAATACATTAGCGGAGAATTACGCAGTCAGGTTGGAGAAATATGATTCAAACAAATTAGCTAGGAATCTAAAATAACTGCGGGGGAGGGGGGGCGGAGAATCGGGGGGGGTCGTGAGCGCCAATAATTTTAAGCACGGTAAAAGGCGAGATTAGAGCAAAACGTCGGCGATCTTAGTTGGCCTGCTGGATTCTGATCAGCGACGGGATCCAGCACGAGCCTTCAGCTCGGACGGTTTCGCACTTCCTCACACAGCGCGAGCCGTTATCCGTTCTCAGCTCCCGCGGACGCGCTAGCGAAAGGGTCGTGGTGCTTGGCTCGAACACCAGACCTGTCAGAGACCGCAGAGGAGGAACAAATCCGCAAAAATAAATAAATAAATCAATCAATAAATCAGTGAATCAGATTGCTTTAGCAAGTCACAAGCACTGAAGCGCAGAGTTTTCCCGGGGAATGTTGTATTACAGAAGAGAAATGAAAAGAATCCAGATAATCACAGAGGGAGGACGTTGTTTCTGCAATTCTCCTATTTGCTATCAGGCTCTAGTGGAGCCTCGCGGAGCCGTGGGAGACGATAAATCAGAACAAAATTAGAACGCAGGAGAAATAAATGACATTCCAGGCCTTTTTACATTAAGCCAAATCCTGTAACAATCACAGCAAATGATGCCTCATTAGTAAACGTTTTTACTCGTTTTTGCGGGAATATAATTCGACTGTTTATCCTCACGCGTCCCCGGGAGTATCCGAAATACATCACTTCAAAAGAATTTGACTGGTCAGATTCTGGATTGTGATTGGTCAGAAGGGTTGAATAGTATCGCACAGGTTTATACGAATGCACTCGTACCAATACGCCGTTATTTTTGTAAAGTAGCGACTTTCGGGGTTTGCGACAGTCTTTAGGAGTTCGCGGTTGCCCCGGTAACGTGTATTTTTTTTTCCATCTCGCTACCTCCGATAGAAAGAGAAGCTGGTGAGGGAGCGACTGTTTAGAGCTGCTTTAACATACGTTCGAAGAGGAATTAAATGCAACTGTAAATGGATAAATAGTACGACATCCATCCATAGCCCTTATCCTAGACACGGTCACGGGGAGCCTGGAGAATATCCCAGGGAACTTGAGAGGCAGGAGATGGAGGACACCTTGGACAGGGTACCAACGCAACACCGGGCACAACCGCACACGCATTCACACTCTACGGACAATTTGGAAATACCATCAGCCGACAACGCATGTGAGTGGACTGTAGGAGGAAACTGGAATTACCCCCGAGGCACAGGGAGAAAGGGCAGAGGCGGGATTCCCACCCCCTCGATCCCGGAGGTGCGAGGCAAACGTGCTAACCGCTAAGCCACATAACATGGCAGTCTTTAATTCATAAAATAAGAACCACAAGGTGCAGAACACAAAAGCGGAAAGGGGTTTGTCTTTCAATTTCTGCACCAAGACGCAAATTAATCCGAGGATCAGCTGGGAGAAAGTCAGCCACCCAAGTTAACTCCGTCGCCCAATTTGCTAAACTGGTTTCGGTGTGTTTGGAGTTATTTTCCCCCTCAAAAAAACAAAAACAAAAAAAAAGCACGATGCTTGTTAATGGGCACCAGGCTGGAGGTGTTTAAATATTCATTGACCGTTCCAGCAAGAACAATAGGCCATACATCACTCTGACTGTAATCTGCACATTTTCCTGTAAACTACCTCATGAGGCAAGAACAATATCAATAACCTGTTTTGCATTTATTTATATATTTGCTTCCCAGTCCTTCCCAAGCCCAGTGGAATCATTTACAGCACAGAGACAAATGCTCCTGTGTCTCCTCGTCTTGGCCTGCTCTCTATCACACACCCACCTGCTTTGGGGAAGCGAGTGAGAGAAATGAAATTGGGAGTTACGAAGCACATTCATACCAGCGAAAGCAAACACTACGCCGATATTTGGTCGTTTCTATTCGGTTTGATGGCGCATCAGCTCACACGGTGATCAGCAGTGCGGCTTCGGATCCAATTTTACAAGGCCGCGGCTTCCAGGGAACACACACACACACACACACACACACACAGACACTCGCACGCAAATATCCCTCATCGAGTTGGTCCAAACTCACGGCTTATTCTCATTAAACCCTTTCATGCCATGTCTAGCCCTCCAGCTAGATTTCAGCTCAACTCTGACTCACTGCGTCAGGCAAGCAGACGCCGTACTGGCGTCGCCATCCGATCCGAACGACATTCGTTTATACAATTTGACATCATCGTTACAGAGGAAGTGTCACGCTATTGCACATTTTCCAGGTGGACGGAAAGAGACAGAATATGCCTGCATTGAATAGTGCAATATTTGGCAATCCACAGTATTTTACACTATACCCGGCGAAACACTTTCTAACCAGTGGCTGCATATTACAGAATCATTTGATATTTCTGTACACGTTCCCGGTCACGTTTCGGGATCTTTCAGGAAAGTCGGCGATTTGTTCGATCTCCGAAACGAGCCTTGTGAACACAACGGATCTCGCCAGGAGAAAGCAGACGAGAGCGTTGGCGCCAACGTAATCAGTCGCATTATTCAAACCGGACAGGATTATCAGGAACTCGGACATGTTTCTGCGTCAATATCATCCCCGGAGCATCTGCTATTTTTGTTCCGGTTTCAGGATTTGGCCGATTGATTGATGCGATTTGATTGGTGGCGTTTTCGTGGTTAAAAACGTCTCCTAGAATACGGCGAAGAGATCGCTCGTGGACTTGGTGAATTAAAGAGATACTCTTGCATATTTGATCATGCGCTTTGGGGAAAGGTCTGTGGTCGCTCCTGTGAAATTAGATGGTCCTTGTCCCTGATTATTAAGGAAACATCCCAGACTCTAGCAGCTTCATTCTCCACGTGGTCTCTGGGGACTCCCCAATTTATATCCACGGAAACATACATGCAAATTACCATCGAATCACATGGAGATTATGATCAATGTAATTACAGTAGCTGGAGCCTAATTGCCAGTTTCTTGACATGAAAGAGGTTCCACTACAACTCGATAACCAAACACGCGACTATAAATAATAAATAACGTATGAAAATTTAATCCAAGTGTAATTATAACAAAAGCAGGAAGTGCTGTTAATATGATACACAGCTGAGCGGAGAGGCTCGGGAATGAAAAGCAACCATCGAATGGCCTGAATAAATGATGATTTTATATATTCGTCCTATTGTTCTGAAGATGAAATCTCTCCTGTGATCACAAAGGGGGTCCCTGGAAAACTGTTTTACCCTGGAAAACGTTTGAGAAGCTCTAGCACATAAAATATTGAACGTAGAAGACATTCTTCAGTATAGGTTAGGAAATGCTAATTAAGAAAAGAAGAAGAAGAAAAAAAAGCTTACTGAGAAAAATGCTAATTGCTATTTTGATGAAATCTTCAAGTCTCCATCAGTAACAATGCCAGAGTGTCTGTTGTTTTTTTATTTACTAAATGCTGGAAAACTTAAATAGTATAACATATTTATCTTTTATGAAATTAAAATTTTTTTTTTTTTTGAAGTTTGACAAACTAATTAGATGACAACATTCATGATTCGGAAGCTAGTCACCAACAAAGCGTACTAAATATACCACACACTCTGCGTGTAGAGCATCTGAGGCGAAGGCTATGTTCTACATAAAACATCTAAGCGTTCCCCCAGAGCGGCAAAAATTTCCCAGGCGCAAGCAGCAAAACCAGTGGCGCAAACGTAATGGGATGCATTATTCAACCCGGACAGCAATATCAGAAATTCAAACGCGTGTCCTCGGCGTTTATTCCAGAACAGGCGCCGTGTTCTTAAATATGTTTCCGAGGAATCTCCGAGTCAGTGATATCTTTATTATTTTCCGTCATACTGTCCGACACAATCCCCGCACAAAACCATCATCCACTCAGTCGAGTAGCCTTCCAGGATTCATAAAGTATGTCATCGCTCAATGTTTACAGGCGCTGTCTGAAATACAGACGGGATTGTGGGTGTGAAATCCTGTTCCGTGTGTTTGCAGGCTCCAGCGGCGGAGGATAATTATCCCTCAGTACATGGCTCCGTCCTCTCCTTCTCCCCCTGAGATACTCACGCTGCTATGGATCTGTTGTAGTCATCGGATATAGTGGGGTGCTGGAGATATCACGCTCTCGGGTTTGTAGCTCTTTCGGTGGCCGGCTCTATCATCCTGTCTTTCTTTAAATTGATCCGAATCGTGCTTATATTTTCTCCTGTTAAGGTTTGACGGACAGCTCTGCGTTTTCTACGGCTGCCGAGAATCTTTTTTTTTTGTAAAACATCATCTTTTTAGCACTCGCTCTCTTGTTAAAGGAGGTCGGCGAAGGTGTGCGGCGAGGACGAGGAAGCGCCGAACGCAGCTAATGGCTCTGTAATGGGGTTAAATTTCAGCGCCCTGGCCTATTCCTGCCGGCACTTAATGAAGCGTGAGGCCTTCGCCAGCCAAGCGATTAGCATCTTAAATATGCTTCGGCGTCTGAGCCGGGAGAAATTGAGACAAAGAGAGAAAGGCAAAGGATGCATGGGAAGTCTCCATCGAGCTGCATACAGGGTCAATCGCTCAGACTGTCTTTCTTTTGACCTCTGGTGTAGTAGCTCTTGTAATGAGCCTTATATTACCTCCACCGAACAGAAATAGGGGGAGGGATCCAATTAAAACCCCAGGTTAGTGATCGAAATAAAGACTACAATATCTCTTGACTTTCTGAAGGCACATAGGTGGCGTAATTAAAGGCCCTAGGCAGATGCTTTCAGGCTGATCTGTAAAGAGGAACGGAGTAAAAGCTCGTCCACATACACACACTGAATCGACATTGGTTCACAAACGGACTTAGTCATCAATATAAGCGAACACAAAACAAAGCAAAAAATATATATATCGAATCAGTTCCTATTATGTATCATTTATACCATTATTTAGAATACGAAAAAATCCATTTCATCACCAAAGAATGCTTACTTCGATCTCCCGGAGATTTCCCAAGGTTCCTCGTTGTACGCCGTAGCTACAGAACAGGCAAAAAGTAAGCAATTAGCCGAAGCCGCAAGCATCGAGATAATGCCCGAAGATTGATCGCTAGCCCACAGAAATGAGAAAGTACAAAAAATTTTTCCTCAAACCCACATGGGAAAATGTTTCAGGGAGCCCTCATAAATGGGTTGCATCGGTTTGACGAAATATAAAGCCGGTAGTGTGTTAGACAAGAATAGAGAGATAGAAAATGAATCAGCACCTTCTAACCAAACAGAATCGACGATTCAAGAGGTTCCAATATAAAATGGTGTTAAATATAAAAAAAAAACCCTTTACGCCAGCAGAAAGGAACTTGATTTGTTTTAGCTGAACAAAAGGATTGTCTAGACCAGCCGTAGCCTTGGCTAGAGATCACGGTCACCGATAATCAATGAGTCGAACTTGATGCATTTTGTTTCGCCCGGAGTTCCAACAATCTTTACTATCGCCGGATGGTCTAAGGAAGTTGGTCTGTTTGCCACTCTTCATGGTATGAAGTATAGCTCTCTCGGCATGCGATGCTGTCCGGACAGCTTGTTATCCCTCACCGGGAGAGGACTCCATCAAATCTGAGTTCAAAACAACATGTCCGCCTGAGCTCAAAACAATCCCGGTAAATTTTTATTTATTTTGTTCTGCCGACCCTTATTAAGAGCACCACCGGCCATAGATATAATGTATGCTCAGCATACGGTCATCTCCTTTTACTGAGCTGGTACTGGCCTACATGGACTTTGCTTGTCACGGCACTTTGTTTTCTGTCGACCTAACGCGCTCTTATAACTCCTGACGTGTTGCTGAACTGTGTACTGTGCATTCCATGTTGAGAAGGTGTCCGATCCTATTCTGCAGCAAACAAAAGGACTTACCATGTGTAAGGAGAAAGCTATAGCCAGAGGAAGGATTGTCAGATTCACTTATGTCTACGTGGAATTTTCTTCTCCTGCATGGCTGTTCTTGTTTTATTGTGGGTTTAACTAATTCAGGGGCTTTCTCCACCGTCAGTTTTTCACTTCTCCCTGTAAGACGAAGGCTTTTTGGACCGGCGAGTTCACTCATGAAAAATGTGCATGTCTAATCGAGGGCTGTTTGAATGCTAGCTTGTGGCGAACCATAGGGGGCCGGAAAGCTCACATTCTCGGTGAATAATTACCTGACAAGTCTATTCTAATATGAAATAAATGAATACAAAACGATCTAAACACGACTGAATCTCAGACTCCTAGAAATGCAACTCCCGGCTTTGAGGTCTGACTTCGACTAAGCTGATTTGTCTGATCTGTCTCAATACAAAAAAATAAACGGACATTATATAAGCTATTACGGTGATATACCATACACTCTCCTTGTGGTTTCCTTGGATGATTAACAGTTCTACCTTCTAAAAGGAAAATTCTGACAGAAACACTCTGATTTTAAGAAGAACCTGCTAGTTGAAACCAGAATTTCTCCAAGAGTGTCCGATGTCCCTGCTCTCCATGCCTCGGGGTTCATTTGTATGGTTAATGGTTCTACTGTTCTAAAAGGCTTGGAACCATTTCTGACAAGGAAACCCTCCGATTCTATAGGTGAACAAACCAAAGAACCATCCATGATTCTAGTTGGAACCATTTTTCTGAGCGGCTATGATGTTCCTGTTTTTTTTTCCTTAAGGGATGGTTAATTACTTCCACCGATCTTAACTGGTTCCACCAACGGTACGTACCAAAAAATCCTTTAGGGTGCTAGTTGGAGTCATTTCTTCCATTTCACATTCTAAAAAAAAAATCATCTTTATGGGAAAGAACCCTTCCAGACTTAATTTTAAGTGTTGTCAAATGTAGTTTAGCATTTCTTCCAAGTCTTCCAGGTCTAAAGCAGGTACATTAACAATGAACAAATACATCCAGATACATCTTTGATTTGGTTCTCTAGAAGAACAGTTCTACATAATTCCTCAAGAACAAAGGGGTTCGTTTTGACGCATGGTTCCAAGTAGAACCCTTTTAGGAAAGTAATACAGCTCCTACCTTTCTAAACGTTTTTATTGTTAACATTTATTTTCTTTAATCATAATTGACCAATTTTACTAAGTGAGAAGGTATCACTGGCACATGATCTTCCTATTCGGCCCTCTCCTCCAGCTGATCATTCAGAATGATGAATCGTTGGCTGTCCCTAGCGGAACTGGGCAGCGCTTTAGTGGACTTCATCTGCTCTCAGTCCCTCTGCTGGTGCTAAATCAGTAGCTGCTGGCTGCTAGCCGTCCTTGTGTTTGCTTAATAAGTCTGGCACTATCGGCATCTATATGGCCCTATCAATATAAACCTTTACAGCTCACCGCCCCGCTCATTCATCTTCAACCCCACATGGGAGAAATCCTTATAGCCAAATTCCCATAAAGAGAATAGATCCGTAAGGATGCCTGGCTGGCTGGACGTATCTCGGATTCAGATTGCTCATCACAGGCCATTTCATAGTTGGACAAACAAACAGTCCTCAGGCCAAACAGATTGCAAATTACGGAAGGGGGTAGAACCGGACCGTTTGGCTAAACAAGAGATCCGTTCAATCTCATGGTATGGCAAGACAGCTGAGAAAGAAACCGTAGTGTTCCTAGTCTACAGATAATCAACACGATCAAAGCAATGGCTAGTTTCTTGGTATAATTCTAGACTCTAGGATGGCATATTATTCTTCTGTGCGAGAGTCAAAATGGCCCCGTATTCAAAAGCGATGGTTAAAATCATGCTTTGAATCAGACAGCAATCATATGGAAATGAGGAAGAAAGGTGTGTTAACATGATGTAATTGAAAATTCTGCTGCACATTCAGTCCTTACTCGTATCAACCATTCAGCACACGTTACATCTATACTCCAACAATTCAGCTACCCTTTCACAAATAACAACGCACATGGCCTCCTTATACCTTTTTATACCTTTACTCGAACTCTCAGGTCCACCATTACTGGTCCAACGATGGTGACTAAGATCACGCTAACATCAGTGGAGAGGACATGTTTCAGTGTCAAAACCACCAAACTTTGAAAGGTCATCCCCCAGTGCCATCAAGTTAAACTTCACTTTTCTTCCAACGATTTCCCCGTTCTTCTTCCTGCCAGTGATGGGTTTTGTTGTTGTTGTTGTTTTTTTTGTTTTTTTTTTTACCTTAATGACAGTTGCACAGAGTGTTAATCGTTTAAAAATAACGATACCACCTGGGTCAAAATCTCATGATGAAAGACAGATGCTAAATAAGCAACTCTAGGGACTGGGCCAAAGCATTGCATAAGAGCTAGTCAGGGAAGAAACTCTTATTAAATGATACCGCATCATGTTTTATGGTGTATGCAACAACAAACAAACAAACAAACAAACCAAGACATACTTTCAGCACTGCTGAGTCAATCTTTCCACCATGCTTAACAAGAAATAACTTTTGATGCCTCCAAAGTTTAAGCTGGTTCTAAATCTACAAAATCAGCCGATTCTTGTTTACTTGACATACGTACAGACATGATATTTGGTAATGGTTCTACCTTTAGGGATAAATCAAAGAACTTTCTAGAGTACTAGTTTTCTACACTCCTCGAGGGATCTGTGGATGGTTATTGTTTTTACTTTGGAACTGATCCTGACAGGGAAACCTTCTGATTCTAGAGGTTCCCCCGGTGGGCCAAACTAAGGACTCCATTTACAGTAGTACTTGGAACTATTTTTTCTAAAAGTGTACAATGTCCCTGTTCTCCACACTCGTTAGGATTGTTACTGGTTCTCCCGTTCTAAAAGGTTTGGAAGCCAATTCCTACAGGAAAAACACTCTGTAGTAGGATTCTACCTAAAATCTTTAAGGGATCCTCAGATTTAGGGTGCGAGTGTATATGTACACGGTATACGGTGTATATGATGCCCCAGTTTTCTACACTCCTATCTGGGGGTTGTTAATGGTTCTATCTTTCTAAAAGGCTTGGAACCAATTCTGACAAGGAGTGGATCCCTCACTTATACGGTTCATCTATTGACATTTCAGCAACACCCACTTCTAATTATGGAATGATGCACAGCCTGGTTCCCGGAGTTCCTTGACAAGCACCAGGAAGCTTCCTTTATTCCTGACAGCTGATGATCACTTGACCGTCTAGCTAAAATCTGGAGCCCATCTCAGTACTTGCTACTCTCACAGGCTAATACTATTGCCTCTCTCATATTTACGTGCTGTGTGTTTGAACTCGACCGGGTTTCAAATCAAAACATGGGGTGGTAAACGTATTCATACAGCTCTGGAGAGAATGCACTTCGTGTCGGAAAATACAGGACATGCCAGAGCTTGTGCTTGGAATTCTGGAGGGCGACGCAGTCTCTTCACACCACATCATTAGCTAACATTAGCTAATTTCCTTCTATATTTGAGTAAAAAGCCAAGAAAACCACAGCCTCACATTGACACAGCTCATCATGGCGAGCACAGAGTCTCGCTAAGAGCTTTCCGAGGATTACAGTACAATCCGGCCTTTGCTGTATGCAAGGTCTGCCACTGCTGACAGGTTAATTGTCTTAATTAACTTGTCCAGCAGCAAGCCACTGGTCCGAGGCTTTATTAAGCAGGTTGTACAAGATCTCCACATATAATCACTCACTTCCTGCTTTATTTATTCTTACTCATCCCTCATTCTTTCCATCTATCCACCTTCGTGTTATACTTGCTCAAACGTTGTGACGTGATAAAATATATCATTATCATGTTGCTCATCTTTAAGCATAATTCCTTCTTTGTATGCCTTCAATGAAACACATCCCACAGCTGATTGGCCGGGATGGGGGGTGTTATCACCAAGCTTTCTCACTCAATATCTCGTCTGATAAACATTGACTTTAGTGGCTATCAAAGCTGCAAAGCTCACATCGTTTAGGTGTATTTTCCCACCATTTTTTCCTTTTCGCACAGCCAACAGATGTGGTGTTCAACAGCAGTTCCAATTACTGCAAAAAAAAAGCACGATGGGAGAGAGAATGAGAGGAGATAATTACACAGAGGAAGCCAGGCGGAAAATGGGGAGGCGAGGCGAGGCGAGGCACTCTGAGAAAACGCAGGGAAAACGATAGCACCAGCTCGATGATGGGCTAAGATGAGAAGGAAAAAGGGAAAAGTCTCCACAGAGACTCTTGTGGGACGTAAAACAGCTACGGTATACTGAAATCAGCTCGGGTGTACAGTAGACTTGATTAATGAGGAATTTAGCCTCGTGTTCATCCAGTTAATAAATATGACTGATCTTCCTTCTACAAATAGTCCACACCGCGTCTCGGCTCATAGGTTTTCGTCTTTGATTCTGTTTTGTCTCTGATTCCGTTAGAAGCGCCGCTCGTTTATCTGTGTACCAAAATGAGCCTCGAAGCACCGAGATCAACGATGATAAATTGCACAGCGGAGAAACGCAAAGAGACCGCCGGGTTTTGTTCATATAGCAGTTTGAGTCGCATTGTGGTGAGGAGGGAAATGCGCAGAAAGCACATTATCAGAACGTTCTCTGCAGTATTTCGCTGAGCCTTGAGAAGACTCGGTCTCCCACAGGCCCCCCCGAGTCACACAGCAGAAAACAACCGAGCCAGTGAAGTCTTTTTCATACCACGGTGTTGGTGAGTTCTGGACCGGTCAGAAAGTGTTGATTAGTTTCCTAGAACGGCAGCCTCGATGGTTAAAAGGTTCTAGGTGACTGATTAGAAGGTTCTAGCCCTAGCACAACAAAGCTGCCACTTTTGGACACTTGAGAAAGTCTCATAACCCTATCATGGCTGACCCTGCACTAGCTGGGATATGATCAAAAAATCTCTGTACTCTAATGTACATGTGACAAAGGGCTTTTGATCATTTCTATAGGAACGGTTGTATCTATAAACACATACAACAGATACAGACATGGTACAGCGTGTCGTGTTAAATAAATAAATAATTATCGTTGGAGAATTTGCGATGGTATAAGAAGAATAAAACACTTCTAGGTGTGCTATTTTCTGAAAATAATCCACTTTGACGTGGTAAAGGTAACTTGTCGTTGATTATTTACCTATAATAGCACAACACTGAATGGTCGATTGCTGACAACTGATCGCCGTCACGTCCGAAAGCCAGACTCGGATGTTTCGTATTTCCACATCTATACCCGCTATAATCCTGAGACACGAGAGGATCTGCTAGCTGTAATTGCTGGATTAAATATCCTCCTGTTTGGGTTCTGTCACCTGAGTAAGTGAGCCTGAGCTGAACGCTGTAATGCTGAGGTGCCAAGATTTACGCTTTAGCTATAGATTCAAGATTTTTGTCCCCGTGTTACAGCGATACTGGAGACCACGATCGGAATAAACAAAAGCGACGTTTATTTCTTGACGGAAATGGCGATTCACCGAAGGGGAAAGGACGCAGCAGGAACTCTTGGATTTGTTCGGTTGTTGGTTTAACAATCTAGAGATTTTACAGAACTGCAGATTTTCCAAAAATGTGTGGAAAAAGTGATACACACGTCCCGAGTGTAAAGATATACATCCATGCTGTTTAATTAGCTCAGGAGTCGAGTCAGACGTGTTTGAGGAGAGAAAAAAAAAATCGTGTTAATCCAGCAGTGTGTTGTATGTGATGCGATGTGATATAAGCATGTATAAATATGTAAATAAACACCCATGTATAAACGGTCGGATTCTTTCGCGGGAACGTTATTTTTCCGACGCCATGGGCGACTTGTAAAAATACACCTACAAGCGACATGCCGGATAAGCCATGCGAGACACGGCGAGATGGTGTTTTCTGGAACGTGGGAGTGTTTTATCAGCATTTGGCAGCAGTGTGGAAGCTGGGAGAGATGAGCAAAGGGGGGCCGGGAAGGTGAAATCCCTCCCAATCCTATTAGCGAGGATTAGAGTTGCGAGTTTCCCGTCACCGCCGTCACACTGCTGCAGGTGCACCACTGTAAATCGGCCAAAAAAACAACAACAAAACAGTAACGACATCGCTGATTTTATATATGGATACTTATATATATATATATATATATATATATATATATATTTCCCCAGCATAGGATGATGGAGCGCAACCTCAATGAGGGTTTATAAGTTTATTATTTATTTCCACACCCCCCACCCCCACCCCCACCTGAATCCCATCATTAGGAGGGCAAAGCATCAGAGCCTCACAATTCCCTCGGTTTAGGCTGTGCTATCAGAGATTAGGCAAGGGAAAGGAAATAAAGTGGCATTTAAGCCAGAGTTAGTCACCGAGTTGTGCACAAGGCATTACAGTCTCGGTGTGTAAGAAAATCGTGGCAGTAAAAATCCTCACTGACACATTTAAAAAAAAAAAAAAAAAGGCCAATGTTATAAATTCCACTAAAATGTTATATACCCTACACATGACTTATTAAGAGTTTCCTGCTTTCTTCCAGCTCAATTAGCATTAGCACGCTAAGATAAAGTGTCCTAATTGAAGACTAAAGTCAATTGTATGGTAATGGCAAAGGCATATGACATTAAATTGTGTTTGAATTTTTATTGCTTCATTTTCTCTCACTTTGACCTTTACACAGTCAATTAATTAATTTCTGATTAGAACAGTAAAGTGTTGAGCACAACTGAATTACTGCAGCGAATATGCTAAGGATGTTCCTCTGTTTAATCAGTTAACGAATTCCTTTTGATTTTTGTTATACGGTCTATTTGATATATTATTTTGTTATTCATTTGTTGGTTTGTTCATACAGGTGCATTTATCGCCCTCCTTAATGTAATTCTTAAATTTTTTTATTAAATTATGGGGAAAATATATATATATATATATATATAATTTTTCCACAATATTCAGATATTTTGAGATGAACCTGTAAGTATTATTTGTGATTTTTTTATTTTTATTTTTTTTATTAATTTACTTCTTTATTTGTATTTGTTTTTTTTTTAATGGATATTTATTTATGTATTTGTTTGTTTGTTTGTTTCATTTGCTGGTTTTTATTTTATACTCGTTTGATATTTTTTACTATATATTTACGTCATTCTTCATTTGTTTGTTTACGTTTGTTTCCTTGTTGTTATTTGCGTCTTCTGTTTTCTAATCGGTTGACTGGTTTGTTTTTTTTTATACTGTATGTCTTTCATTACAGTTTATTTATGATGTTTGTTTGTTTGTTTGTTGTCATGGCAAATTCCTGTCCTGTTTCCTCATTTCAACTGATAAGTATATCAATTTGACTGACTGACTACATTTCAGCGCAAATGTTTGCACCCTCTTATTTTTTGGCGACCAAAAATGAAAATATACATATATAATTTATTTATTTACGTGAAAATGTCTTCTATCCCGCCATAATGGGATGTGCAAGTGTGTGCGTTGATAATATTAATAGCTTGTAGCATATGTGGCTTAGTGGTTAGCACGTACGCCTCACACCTCCAGGGCCTGTGGAGTTTGCGTGTTCTCCCCGGGCTGATTGGCATGACTGGCATGTCTAAAGTATGAATGGATGTGTGAGTGTGTGATTGTGTCCTGAGATGGACTGGCACCCTGACCAGAGTGTACCCCATCTTGTGCCCCATGCTCCCTGGGATAGACTCCAGGTTCCCCATGACCCTTAAGAAGGAGTAAGCAGTAGAAGATGGATGGATGGATGGATCTTATCTAATATTTTGAACTGTTTTTAAAAACGGGATCGGATTCTGTGTGAAAGGATTTCAGTCCAAAGCAAAAGAAACATGGTAAGAAGACCTTTAGCAGTGTGCGACTAAACCCCGCATTTAACCAGTTCACACTTCCTAGTGTTTGTCCTGCTGCTGAACTCGTCAGTTCATTATCGTGAGAACAGGGAAAAGACTAAACAGCACAGCGGAGAGGTCTTATAACCCTCCGTAACCCCGAGGAGCTGGGCTCACTTCACACGTTCGGCTTCAAATCAGCAGAATGACAGAAAGAAGAATAATCAAGGACTAATTTATGGCTCTCATTACAGCTCCAGCTCTGAGGGTGACATGATGTAAATGCTGACCGAGTGGAAAGTGCGTTTGTTGTCCTTGAGGGCAGGGAAACGACCCGCACTTACAAATCACACAGCTGTGGGCTGAACGCTCGGGCGAGAGCGCGTTTCAGACCCAGATAATGGAGAAGGCGCTGGGAAATGGTGTGTGCATGAGGCAGGACTCGTCAGTGTCGTTTATGCTAATTCCAAAATGAATAAATGAACTCAGGTTATTTTAGTTGGGTTTTTATGAAACATCTGTTCGGCGTCGCGGTTCGAAACGTGCTACACAAAGTTCTCCCTCGGTTCTCGAGGTCAAAGTCTGAAGGGTGTGAAATTTCTACAGAATAATACACAACATCATTCTTACTTTTCTGCCGTCACGCGCCGGAGGAAAGAAATGGATCGTTTATATAGTGCCGTCCGATAATATCGGCACCCTTAGTTGTCAGTTTTAGTGGAGGGCAAGTGAAGAAGAAGAACTAACATTGTTACTGTCGTTCAGAGGAACGGTTCACATTCAGGGAAACGTCAAATTATAATCAAATAATAAAGAAAGTCATTAAAAAAAAACCACCTCAATGGGTTATATAATGTTGAGAAAAAGAACAATTGAATAACATGGAAATTAAATTAAAAAAAAAAACAAACAAACACTCCAACTACAAATTAAACTTTAGTCATACAGTGATATGTATAAAATATATAATATATTGCTTATATGCATTTATTCATATTTTTTGTTTGTTAAGCCGGCTGATTGTCTATCTATCTATCTATCTATCTATCTATCTATCTATCTATCTATCTATCTATCTATCTATCTATCTATCTATCTATCTATCTATCTACCTTTATTTTTATTGTACACAATTTATGGAAAATTATTTTTTAAGTTGATTTCTAACTGCAAAACCTGAGGATTCCGACATCCCAAATGTGATGCATGTGAAAAGCACGCTGCTCTACAGATTAGTCAAAGATTAATCTAAAAAAAATAAATAATAATCCAGTTCTATCCATCCATCCATCCAGCCATTTTTTGTACCCTTTCTCATACACAGGGCCGCGGGGAACCAGGAGCCTATCCCAGGGAGCTCGGGGCACGAGGCGGAGGACACCCTGGACAGGGTGGCAACCCGTCAAGGGGCACAATCACAAACACATTCACACAATACGGACAATTTGGACATGGCAGTTAGCCTACAAGGCATGTCAATGGACTGGGGGAGGAAACCGTCCAAAATACAGTTCTATCTAAATAAAATAAAAAAATAAATAAATAAATAAATATATATATATATATATATAAAAACACACATTTATTTGGCATTAGAACCTTTTTTCTCCTTTAATACGCAACTATTCTTGTAAACATAAGTAATTTAACAATAAGCATATTTATTTATCCATGTCCTGTGTGAAACGTGTGTGTGTCTGAATGTAAACTTCTTTTTACAGTGAATGTGTGTGTGTGTGTGTGTGTGTCATTGTGTTTGTGCATCGGTTAATCCTCTGTCTGAGCAGAAGCTCTGTTTATTATCGTGTGTGTGTGTGTGTGTGTGTGTGTGTGTGTGTGTGTGTATTTTCCTGATATAGAATATCTGTGGAAAAAAGCTGACCATTTCGGGCGAGTCAGACATTTTAGTATTCAGTAGATTCAGCATCGACTGGCATTTTATTCATGTTGCACAAACACAAAGAGACAGAGGATGAGTGAGAGAGAGAGAGAGAGAGAGAGAGAGAGAGAGAGAGAGAGAGAGATTATGATCATGATTCAGACTCTGCCTTTTGGGGGTTGAACTCCCTCCTCATCCTGTCCTAGATAGCGGATAGAAAGGCGAGTGAAAGCAGCACTCAGACCTCCCTCGCTCCTCACTCCCTCATTCTCTCGCTCCATTGCTCTATCGCTGCCTCACTCCCTCACTCCTTCATTCTGTCACTCATTTCATTCTGCAAGGACGCATTAGTGACTGACCTCAACACATGACTCAGGACTTACAGACCACTGTGCTGACCGCAGGCTCGGGTTTACAATCACCACCCCCATTACCACCACCGGGGGCAGAAGAGAAGAGAAGAGAAGGCTAACATCCATCTGAGCCATGAGCTTAATTATACATGAGATATTATATTATTAATTATAATTATACACAAACATTCTTCTCCATCTCTCTCCTCCTCTCTCCTTATTCCTTCTCTTTTTCCTCCCTCCTTCTCTCTCCATCTCTCGCTCCTCCCTCCATCTCTCTCCTTATTCCTTCTCTTTTTCCTCCCTCCTTCTCTCTCCATCTCTCGCTCCTCCCTCCATCTCTCTCCTTATTCCTTCTCTTTTTCCTCCCTTCTTCTCTCACCATCTCTCTCTCCTCCCTCCTTCTCTCTCCATCTCTCGCTCCTCCCTCCTTCTCTCTCCTCATTCCTTCTCTTTTTCCTCCCTCCTTCTCTCTCCTCGCTCCATCTCTTTCTCCTCCCTCGGCCATCACAGTAATGAGCCAGGTGTTTAATCCGTTTCTTCATTAGCAGCAGGTAGAGGCTGTTAGAATTGATTATAATCAGGTAGATTGCACGGCGCTCTGTGATACGACAGATGGATTAGAGACACACATTAAAGCTACATTAAAGCGAGTAGCCAAGTGCCGTGAGTTCTGCTGAAGGTCACTGAGTTTCTTACATGTAAAAAGCATTAAAATCACAGGTTGTCTCCACACATCCACACCTTTCCCCATCTCCACACATCACCACCTTCACACCTCCACACATCTTCACCTTCACACCTCCACACATCTTCACCTTCACACCTCCACACATCTTCACCTTCACACCTCCACACATCTTCACCTTCACACCTCCACACATCTTCACCTTCACACCTCCACACATCTTCACCTTCACACCTCCACACATCACCACCTTCACACCTCCACACATCACCACCTTCACACCTCCACACATCTTCACCTTCACACCTCCACACATCACCACCTTCACACCTCCACACATCTTCACCTTCACACCTCCACACATCTTCACCTTCACACCTCCACACATCTTCACCTTCACACATCTTCACCTTCACACCTCCACACATCTTCACCTTCACACATCTTCACCTTCACACCTCCACACATCTTCACCTTCACACCTCCACACATCTTCACCTTCACACATCTTCATCTTCACACCTCCACACCTCTTCATCTTCACACCTCCACACATCACCACCTTCACACCTCCACACATCTTCACCTTCACACCTCCACACATCTTCACCTTCACACATCTTCACCTTCACACCTCCACACATCTTCACCTTCACACCTCCACACATCTTTACCTTCACACCTCCACACAGTCACGCCTTCACATCTCCACACCTCCACCCTTCCACATCTCCACACATCTTCACCTTCACACATCTACACCTTGACACCTCCACACATTCGTGCCTCTACACCACCACCTAGCAACCCTTCAAGCATCCGTACCTATGTCAACTCCGATCAGCTCGGGCACTGTCCAACTTAAATCTCCAGCTTTAATGGAATTACTGAGCGAATAAATCAGCAAATACTAACAACACTTATGACTTCTCTTGTCTTTGTACATGTAACAGGAAGCTCAGCACGTCTCTCCAATGTCCAATCTGTCCACGTTCCAATCCGGAATCGCAACATCGACCCGTGTACGCGTATCCCGATCGGGAGGAAGTCATGCAAGAACACAGCCTAAAAATCAATACTTCTTTAAAGATGCACCTTTTACACCAATCTAGAGACACGTAATGAAGAGAACAGACAAATAAAGTGGGAAAGAAACTAAATTGAGAAGAAAAGAAAAGAAAAGAAAAGGGAAAAAAGCAAATGAGGAGAGAAAAGAAAAGATTAAACGAATAGAAAGTACTGCTATCAAGTAGCCCTTAGGGGGCTTCTTCCCATGTCACCTTAACACACACACACACACACACACACACAGCATTATTTTATATTAGAAACACACATGAACGCTATATTCTACTCTGCCAAAGCTTTACTCTGTTTAGCATCCACACTCGTCTTCAATTGACCTTTTCACCGGAAAGCACATCAGAGCACAAGCTACTGTTAACAAATACACGTGCTATATTAACTGAATCATTGCTTCCCTAGTGGGAACAAGGCCCTGATTATATATACACACACACACACACACACACACACATCACTTAACCTGTTGAATTAACACTCTGCTATGCCCTTTATGTTTATCCCGACCCTTTGTAAATGCCCAGCCGTAGAGGTGACTCTCGTTTAAGGGAAAGGATGATTTGGGGCAGGTGCAGCATCCGCAGGTCCCGTTGGGACCGAAGAGGACAATGATAAGTTCCACATAACTTAGGCATGCTCTCTGTCTCTTCTCTCTATTCTCGTTCTCTCTCGTAACAAGGAGAAAAGACACAAAGAAAAGCCAAAAGAGGCAAAAAAAGAAGAGATTAAAAAAAAGAAAAGAGGGGAGAAGAGAAAAACAAAAGGAAGAAATAAAAAAAAGAGAAGAGAGAACACAAACCGAGAACAAATAGCAAGCCAAAGGTGAGTAAGAGAGAAGAGACAGGAAGAGCACAGACAAAACAGAGAGCGGAAGAAACAAAAAATAAACTGAATGGAAAAAAGAAGAGGATAGAAATTAAGACAGCAAATGAGAAGAAAAATAAAGGGGAGGGACAGAAAAAGAACACAACGAAGAAGAGAAATCAGTTCGTCTTAACAACTCCTTCCACCTCCTGAAAACCATCTATCCATCCATCTATCTATCCATCCATCCAAAAGCCCCCATATTCACTGAAGCAGGTGAAAAGAAGCCACAGTGAAATGGAGCCTTATTAAACATGACGGCAGTAATTTCCCCGTACATGGATCATGCCGCCCTCGCTACATAAATCAATTACTGGCGTTCCAGGATAAGGGGAAAATATGAGGCTTTGTAAGAAGAAAGTGTGCAAAGTTTGGGCAAATGTAATCTATGTTGGGTTTCACAAATGTTCCTTTATTATTGCACAGTTTAAAAATAATAAAGGTTTAATAATGTATATTATACTGTAATTAGTGATGCCTCAATAACAATTTTTAAAAACTGACTAGGAGTACATATTTGTCGGTTCTGTCGCTATACTGAAACGAGTACTCGTTAGAATGAATCCATTAGGAATGTCATCAAACTTTTTATTTTTTTTTTTAGTTTATGTCGGTTGCTGCCATGTGCTGCTAGGAGCAAGTTTTCAGTATTAAAAAAAAAGAAAAAGAAATAGGAGCAATTTTGAGTACATAAGGTTAAAACATACATTTCGGTTCTTCTTGCGAAGTCTTGGGTTAGTCTTTTTGGAGTTCCGACGTAGATAAATTGTATGCAAACCTTTGCACTCAACCGCATTAACCTGAAGTAGAGTTACTGTAGTGCCCTCCAGGAATATTAGGCGTGTTCAATGCTTGTGCCATTTCCTTATAGGCACTTCCCATTGTGTGAAGCTCAACAACCTTTTGCCGCACATCACAGCTATATTTCTTGCCCTTCCCCATTGTGACGAATGACTAAAGGAATTTGGCCTGTGTGTTACCTCGTATTTATACCCCTAAGTCGTGGTTTGATGACTCAATGTCCTGTTCCTAGTCATTCAGGTGGACTAAATAAATGTACAATATCAGTGGGAATATACGTCAAAATATATTTCTCATATGAAATCATAGGGGTGCCAAAAATTGTTACACACCTATATTTAACAAAGATATATATATATATATATTATACAATAAAGACAATTTTTCACATCCTCCTTTGCTCATATATATCAAGGGTGAAAATATTAGTGGATGGCGCCGTAAATGCGTCTTCAATTTCCTTCTTATTCATATTTCCAATATATTTGTTAATGGAATTTTATACAAACTGCAGAAGGGTCTCTTCATTGGCAGTAAGCGTCCACAGACGGTGTAAAAGTACTTTCACATCTGTGAAAGCAGCATTGTTTTCCCAATCGGCGTTTTCCTCGATGTTTATTGAACACTGTAGCGGGTCCAACGCTGAATTCCTGATCATGGACATATGCATGACATTTCAAATGGCATGACGCTAGCAGAGAACGTGGTCCTTAGCTGCTGGAGTTATCGACATGCTCGTGTTTTAAGAATAATCTCGATATTGATTTATTTCATACTGAGCTTCTACATTCCGTGGCAGTGGTTCAGATGTAAAGATGTAGAATTAACGGCAGAAACGGAGTGTGAAACATGCCCACGTAACGGTTTGGGCTAATCAGCTGGGACTAAGTGCTGAATGCTGTGGCAGTGATGGAGGGGGGAAATAAAAGAAAAAAGAAAAGAAAGAAAGAAAGTAGGTACTGTTACATAAGCAGCAAACACGCACACATGCTACTCGTAGAGATATCTGGATGACATCTAGAGCTAAATAAAGGAGTCCTGATGTGAGACTCTTGTAGATGAAGTGTGTGGTATTTAAAACTCGGAAGACCCGCCTACCTGGGGGTCGAGGCTGTGCCGTGCTTATAAATGGGCAGGAAACACAGAGCAGGCGGTTCGCTGCTAATGAGAACAGTACGCTAGTGCTGTAGCTTAAAATAAGCCCCTGTGTATAGACTATTGTCAATACAGAACAAATGGCAGCAATACAGCAGATATTATAGGGATAAACACATAAAACACACTACCAAGCTGCACGCCACAATGCAAACACGGACACTATTTAAAAAAATAATAAAAATTTGAAATATGTATTCATTCATTTATTGAAGGGAAGAGAAGAAAGTCAACGAGATGATAAGAGAAGCGACAAAAAGAGAAGGCGAGTCAAAGGGGAAGAGAGAAGAAAAAGAAGAGAACAATGGAAATGAGAAGATAAAGACAGAAAAGAAAAGACAAAAACAATAGAGGAGACGAAGATTAGAAGAGAAGAAAATGTATGAGGATTGAAGAGAAGAGACCAAAAAAAAAGGGGGGGGGGACTAGGAGGAGAATAGAAGAGATTACAAAGAAGAGAGAAAGAGAAGAGGGAAAATGAGAGGAGAGAAAGGACGAGACAAATAGAGAAAATACAAAAAGAGAAGGGGAGAGGAGAACAAAAAAAAAAAAAAAACAAGTGACGAGATGAAATATAGATAAGACAAGGAAAGGGGGAGAAGAGACAAAAAAAGAGAGAAGAGACAATAAGAAACGAGGACAGAAAATAAAAGAGAGGAGAAGAAGAGGTGGTAATTGGAACAGTTCACTAGAGTTGTAGCTTAAAATAAGTCCCTGTGTATAGACAATAATCAATACAGGACCTCTATATAAGCAACATTATAAGGGACATAATGCAAATTTGGAGAGCTTTATTGCTTTTTATTGATTTTCTGTTGCATATCACTGTGCTAATGAAGACGTCCATATACTCTGCTAGGTTAACAGCACATTTCAACATCTGAACCAACAGTAATGTCCTCAAAATCATGTCCACTTTCTCCGAGACAGACCATTACATAAGAAAAAAAAAAAAAGAATGGCAAAATGGAAATGGAAAAACTTGAAGACACAAAATCTCAAAAAGACATCATTACTTGATGCACAACGGCCCTCCAATTTCATTATCAGTCATGAAGTGGCGTCCTAGATTGGATTATGTAACCTGATGATGTCAGATCAGGCACATCCGAGTCGGCTAACCGTTCCAGAGGGGGAAGACATGGAAGAAATCTTTCTCTGACAGGACTCAGGCAGGATGTACCTGCTTCTCCGTAGAGATATGACTGGGATGGTGTGTAGATTTCTAAACCGTGTGTGTCTCGCAGACAAACACCGGTCAAGCTGCCTAATAGGTTCTCCAGCCGCCTCAGCAGGACTCTAAACCTCAAATCACCCAATCGACTCCCAGCAAATGAAATCCTCCCTAAATCCACTGCCTTACTTGAGTGCTCCGAGTGTCGTCGTTACCATCGCCATCATTAACACCGCCCTTATTCTGTGCAAAGAGAATTATTAATAAGATTACATTTCTAGCATTATGCAATTTTGTGAAGAAAAAGGAAGGAGGAACTAACGTCATTTATACGTCAAAACTCCTACAAAACTCTCTACGCATAAAGAGTTTGCTTCAAAAATCCAACTCGGGCGCAATTGAGTAATGGGATGACATCTTACTCATTCATGAAAGCTACGCAAATGTTGGTGCATTCATCTCAAAGCTTATTCCCTGATTCCAGAGATCCTTTCTCGTTCTCCCACATGTTCCTCTGGGATAATAAACCCATGGACCACGTTGACGTCTCTACAATTGTGACAACACACGGCTCGGCTTGGAGACCGGCCAAGCGTACAGCATGCGGCAAGTGTGGCCCTCTAATCCCAGTTAATCTGCACAGGGAGTGCAGAGATATGGATATAATCATAACGTGCTGAGGCAGACAAATAGGGATCAAGCTAATCTGATATTAGCCGCAGAGGTAAAACAGAGAGTCAAAAAAATGGCAAGCAACAAAGAAGGAGATAAGAACCAGGTACCCACCATGTCCTGCACGAAGTGAAGCAGGTAATCTGTGGATGGCAGCCGGGATGCTGTGGTGATGTTTACCTGGCCTTGCATGATGAGACCCCCATGTCACCCCAAGGGTCAGGGTCACAAGGCAAAGGGCCACACGGCCAGCCGAGGGCCAGACAAGAGCCTCCGGGCTCCAGCCCCCAGGCATCATCCCCTGTGAGGTAAGAACAGGAGGGAGAGTGTAACAGGACAGACTCGGGATTCAGCGTTCCCGTTGGCCCATGCTCCTCACACTCGTATACCCGTATGCTCAAAAACGCACACCCTCAAAAAGAAAGAAAGAAAGAAAGAAAAAAAACAGAAAATGGCAAGATAATCCACAGAGGAGGCAACCAGCAACCAGCAGTGTGAATAAACCAAAAGCTAGATAAGAAAAGCCTCTTCTTGTTAGTTCCTCAGTCAGAGAAAATCCACAGTTTTGCTGCAAGAATGAGAGCACTTTCAAACATGATGGAAAACGAGAAAGGCAAGGCGAAAAATCCTTCACAAAATTAGGGCACTCTTAGAGCTGGAACGAGCAATCCGAGTCTATTCCCTACAGCTTGCTCAATTTCCCACCTCACCACACACATACGGAGGTGATTGTAATAACACTTGTGAGCAAGGAAGCCTCACGGAACCTCTCCGTTCTTGGTGACCAGCAACTCCTAAAGGTACTAGGATACAAGAAACAAGAACAAGCCAAGAATTTCTTTTGACAGCCTCGAGGCTGGATGCAAAAGTTTTTCCCTGGGATCTAAACAATGATATCCTGAGAGATGCTCTGCTGCTCCCAGCTGATCCAAAGCGCAAGCCACATCTCGGTCCTGACAGCTTCAAGGGATCAGAGAAAGAGGCGAGCTCTGCTCCATCAGAAAGGCGAGAGAACGCAGGAACACCTGGAACCGAGGCGGTCCGTGGCCACGAGGCATCAGCAATGCAGCTCCGGAGGTTTATGTGAAAGAGAGAGCAGAAGGAGGAGAGGGAGGGAGGGAGGAGAGAGAGGGTGAGGGAAAAAAAGAAAAAAGAGGGAGGGGGGAGTCTCAGCTTCAGCATCCAGCAAAGAAGCGAGAGAGAGAGAGAGAGAGAGAGATAGAGAGATTGGGAGATGAGGCTATGCAAATGGAGAGGCTGCACAGTGCATTGCAGATAAAAAAATGGAGGAAATAGAAATACATGGTAGGATGTGCTTGCTCTCTCCCCCTGACCAGTTCGTTCTTGTTTTCGTATCTTTCCACTCAATGGATAAACTCCATGGAGGAAAAAAAGGCTGGAGGAATTTGACGCTTTACTCTCGAGCAGTGTTTCTTAGTGGTCCGTTTGGTTGGGTTCCATGTTTTCCATTACCAGAAGAAATCAGTGTAAAAGGAGTTGCTCAGAACTGTCCTTAAGTTCAGAAGGTACTTTGGTTGCTTTTCCTCTGACGACCGAGATGACGTCATCTCAAGCAAGCCTCAGCCTCCTCCGACAGGATTCGCACAACCCACTCATCCGGCAACTTCCAAATTTGACCGACGAGTCTTGAATGGAAAAAGACCAACTCTGTGTGTACATCTACACAATATTCAAGCTGCAGGCTCAGATCAACGTGGCCTGTTCCTACACACGGAGCCGTAAATCCCCCCCAGAGCACCAGAGGCAATCCGAGTGTGGGTTTTCCACCCTCCTCCTCCTCCTCTTCTTCCCTTCTTCCTCTACTCTCTTTCTGTCCTTGAGAAGCAGTTCTGCGGTGAAGAACCAGGCACGACATCCAACACGACTGATTTCGTTCTTTTTCCGGCTCTGCTTCTTTTCTTTCTTTTATCCCCCTCTCCAGGCTGAGAGTTCTATCCACTTTGACAAGGCAATCAGCTAAAGTTGGTTGGAAGGCAGCATGTCTTTTTGATTCCTCCCCCCCCCGCACAAAGAAAACCTGGAAGACGTGTTGGTCATATGACGATTGGGTTGATTGGGCTTACACCTGGCTTTCCAGTCATAAAAACGAACACATTGAGATCTCCCTCCTCAGCTCAACTCGTTCACTAGCTTTGCCATCTGTGTAATTATAACGACAACCATCTCCTGAGGTTTCGGAGAGATCCTTATACCAGAGTGCCACCTAAAGGCTGAAGTTGAGAATTACAATGCAGCACGGATGCTTCTGAATGCTCTTGGATGCTTTAATAAAGAGCTCCTTTGAGGTCCTTTTGATGCTTCTATGAGATTTAGATTTATCCTGCCACTTTCTTTCGTTTTTAATCTTGAAATACTGTGTTATTGTAGTAGGATAACTGTAGTGTGCAAATTTAGTTTAAAGCATTTGCAAGTGTATATATATATATATATATAAAACAGATACAACTGTGGCTTGATTTGAGAGCAAAGACCCGCCAGGGTCACATCCTGATGTGACTTCACTGTTCTCACACCACTTCTTTAGCCCTATATCTTTGAAATCTTGGTAAGATCCTCATATGAGGACACACGGGAACCAAACTTCTTTCTGTTTGAAGACATCAATCCATTTCCACAATCATGACCTCCTCATGAATAAATCATAAGGTGATATTACAAGTACAACCATTGTAGTTCGGATATTATGGAGTTCAAAACCTGCACCGTAGCCTTCCTGTCACCATCGCTAATGCTAATATATCGCCGGAGATGTCCATTACTGATAACGATGACTACTGAGAATAGTGATGGTGGTGCGGTGTGTCGTCTTAACAAGTTAAACAATATCACCACTCAATTGGAGTTCATCATATTGATTGATTGATGTCGATTATTTAATGATGCTACGTTGCATTCGTTTAGCTTTAACCGGCTGGATAGCTAGCTAACTAGCGGATTGATTCGGAGTTATTTTTGCTTGTTTAGCTAGATTTTTGAGCTTCTCTAGAGGAACATTGGCGGCTTCGGTGTCAGACAGAGGAGTCTGAGCGATAATAAACGCATCAGTATACAGAGCTGAGAGTCAGTGACGTGAGTTGATGCAACAACCTGCACACAATGTGCTGTAACCTCGACCAGTGTATTATATGCAACGTTATTTATTTATTTATTGTAGGACCTTTTTAACAATATTTAAAGTGACACTTTTATGGATAATTAAACCCACTCCTATGGTTAGGGTTTACATAACTGCTATGTTAACGTCAGTAGAGACACCAGCGGACGGAACAATACAGTACGCTGCAGTTCTAGTCTGTTAGCCTGGAGATTATATATATATATATAAATCAAATGACAAATACAGCAACAAGATTTTTTTTTTCTTCTTTAACAAACACATCGATGGCGTCATCTATCCTGGTTTCTGCGAACACGTGGCCAACACTGGCAGTGCCATTTGCATTTCCGGCCGTTCCTGTTTTACAAATGAGTTTAAAAAGGCAAGTTTGCCAGCATTAGTGTTTCAAGGGCACCGCTTACTCCACATATGGCAAATGAAGTGTGGAGAGGGACCGAGGAGGAGGAGGAGGAGGAGGGGGGGGGGGGGGGACGGGCTCGTAGCTCATAAAACGTCTGATGAATCACGACGTTCCCGTGCATACGCGTGAACACACAATGTAAAATCGAGCATATGGGGACATAAAATACGGAAATAAAAACGACGAACAGAGCCGAGAGCGAGAGCGAGAGTGCGGGCCGGGAACGGCGAACGCGTGTCACCCGTCCGGCCGATTAGCGCGACCGCTCCGGAATATTACAGCACATATTGTGGGCTCGTGTAGACTAAACGGGGTTTTAGCGAAAATGAGACGCTGATTGTAGGTTTAAATCAATTGCCTGATCGAGTGCTTAATCATGTGCTTAGGATTTGAAGGTAATCACCATCTGGTGTCAAAAATAAATAAATAAACAAATCCCGTAACAATGGGAAGTGCTGGGGAAATCCAGTTACGTGGAAATGTGATGTGAAGTGACATACAGAGAGAGAGAGAAAAAAAAAGATCTAAAATGATCTAAACCTGTGTAAATTCCAGGAGATGGAGATTAACCCCGAGCACAAGCTCAAAGGTGTAAGCACATTTCGGAAAATCATTTCTCCTCGTCTTTGTTTCCTCGCACCTTTGAGCCGAGGTTACAGCGCCGATGCCTCCGGCTGCGAACGCTCCGTACCGCTAGCGTCTAAAGTGTCTAAAGCGTCGCACGCGTTCTCCATGCTGCAATTAAAGAGCTGTCTCACTCAACACTTATCTCACACAGGGAACCTTCAGAGCGAGAACTAGGAACTGGGATAAAAAAATTAAAAAATGATAATAAATTCCCCACTGAGTCACCTCAAATAACGTGTACCGAATGAAAGTCCAAATGAAAACCGCTGCTCGTCAATAATAAATGAGAACGAAATATCTGCTGTATATCAGACTTACAACACGCCTCGACGCAAGCAATTAATAAGAAAGGAAAGCTGGTGGAGTTCTGAGCAAAACATGTGGACTGGTGAGAGATTTCTGAAGCCTTACACCGATGAGAGATAAAATAAAACATGCTGTTCTTGGAAATGAATCTTTCTAGAACACCACGTGTTTTATTCCTCTTATACACACAGCAAATTTCCCCATTATTACCATTTTCACTTTTTAACAAACTGACAAGATGCAAGTTTTATGCATTAATTGTTGTGGAACTTCCAGGAAGCAGGTTGTCGCTCCCTCTCTCTCTCCGTTTCTCTCACTCCACCCCTCTTTCTCTCTGTCCGCCCGCTCGCTCTCTCTCTCTCACTCTCTCTGTCTCTACCCCCTCTCACTCTACGCCCTCCCTCTCTCCCTCCCTCCCTCTTGCTCTCCCTCCCTCCCCCTCCCTCCCTCCCTTTTTCCCTCTCCCGTCCCTCCCTCTTTCCCTCTCCCGTCCCTCCCTTTTTCCCTCTCTCTTGCTCTCCCTCTCTCTTGCTCTCCCCCTGCAATTCTCCTCCCTCTATCCCTCTCTCTTGCTCTCCTTCTCTCTCCCCCTCCCCTCCCTCTCTATCTCCACCTTTCCCTGCCTCCCTCCCGCTCACCCGCACTCCTTCCCTACCTCTATCTCCCCTCTCCCTTCCTCTCTCCTTCTCTCCCCCCACCCCTCTCCACCTTTCTCTCCCTCCCTCCTGCTCGCCCTCCCTTTTGCCCCCACACTCCTTCCCTACCTCTCTCTCCCCCTCCTTCCCTACCTCTACCCCCCCACCCTCCCTCTCACTCATCTCCCTCTCCTCGCTCTCTCTTTTTTTCTCTCTCTCTCAGTGTGTGTGTTGGAGAGCTTGTTTACTGCCGGTGTGTGTAATTACAGCCTGAACGACTCCTCTGGGTGCTCAGCGTTGTGGTTCACTAAAGGCCATCTGTTAGATTTTATGGAGCAAGTGGCAAAAACAGAGTGTGGACATAATATAATTATTAATTAGACTGCATCTTACACGAGTGCCTACTTACAGGATAATAACGCAACATCTGGGAAACGTCACACTGCAGAATTTTAACACACACTCTCTGTGCATGTCGGTATTCAGACCTCAGGAGTGATTCGGACCATTCCCTGACATTACAGGGTGATGATGTTATCTCTAATAGTAGTTACGATGGCTTTAATAACAATGAAAGTAGTTTTTCCCAAAAGCTATAAATAATCCTTAATGTCCATCTCGATCGTTATTCTCCATAAAGGAATAATTAGGACGATAAATGTAGAAAGCATCGAAATTTCCACTGACCCTAAAACAACTTAGTTTAAAAAAAAACAAAACAACAACAAACAAACAAATGATCAAATTTCACCTTACACGTTTAATCAAAATGTAATTATATTATCATCTACTTCATTTCCCGCTTCAATTCTACCTTCAAACGTTGGGAGGAGGGGCCTGGGGCGGAGTCATACCCCAAAACACTAAGAAAGATACATATAATATAGATACTGTATGTCGCAGTTGTCTAAAACAGCCACTGCAACAACATGACTTTAATGGCACGTATACCGCCGTGCTGTTCGGTTCTCGAATCCGATTGGTCAGATTAACAGCAGCGCAGCTGCAAATCACAGCCTTATACATTTACGCTTGTACGTATACGTTAGCGTTTCCTTAGTAACGACCGACAGGCGCTGCACACAGTCTGTAAAGTTCGTGATAAACAGATTAAAAGCGTGTCGTCGTTCAACAAAAGAAAACAAACTATCTAAATTGTTGCAAAGAGATGTTTAACGATCATTTATGGAAGGAGTCTCCAGTTCCAGCACTTTGTAACAGTCAGAATTAAAGCTGTAACTTACTGAAGATGTTCTAAAGGCAACTTTACGACCGAGGAGTTAAAAAGAGTGAGAGAATGACCGTTTATAGCTGCTATGGCATGAGTGAGAACAGGAACTTGTATGTTCAATGTAACGATAAACGGATAAAAAGTGTGACGTGTTTTTAAATAATAATAAAAAAATAAGTGTCATTGTTAGCAACTTCTCATTTTTTCTTTCTTTTTTTAATTGTTGTGGATTCTTTTCATGATATATAAAATAAAAAGTTTGTATTTTTATTTCTTTAAAAAAAAATTCTCATGCTCATTGTTAATTCAATGGAATTATTGTTGTTGTTGTTGTTGTTTACAGTGTCACTGCATGTGCATGTGTACTGTGGGTTGGACTGTAGGTTGCAGTGTAAGAATCGTTCCAGTAAAAGTTGTAGTAAATCAGACAAACCGCAAGTTTCTGGTGATGTGAGATTGTGAGGAGAAGACGAGTTTATTTCACTCACCATCGTTGCACTGATGTCCTCCAAACGACGTCATGCTGCAGTCGCAGCTGAAACCTTCCCACTGCTGCAGACACACACCCTGATTAGCACAGGAGTCCTCCTGACACGTGGTGCTGGGGCCTAAAGAGAGAAAACAGTGAGAGACGGGTGAGAGAGACGGGATGAGAGAGAGAGATTGATGAGAGACAGATGAGTGTGGAATGAGAGAATGATGAGAGAGGGGATGAGAGACGGGACGAGAGAGAGAGGGATAAGTTGGAATGAGAAAATGATGAGAGACAAATGAGAGATAGATGAGAGACTGGATGAGAGAAAGTGAGATGAGAGATGAGTGTGGAATGAGAGAATGATGAGAGACGGATGAGAGGGATACCAGACGGATGAGTGTGGAATGAGAGAATGATGAGAGACTGGATGAGAGAAAGAGAGATGAGAGATGAGTGTGGAATGAGAGAATGATGAGAGAGGGATGAGAGACGGGATGAGAAAGGGATGAGAGAGAGGGATGAGTTGGAATGAGAGAATGATGAGAGAGGGATGAGAGAGGGGATGAGAGAGAGGGATGAGTTGGAATGAGAGAAAGGGATGAGTGGGAATGAGAGAATGATGAGAGACAAATGAGAGAGGGATGAGAGACTGGATGAGAGAAAGAGAGATGAGAGATGAGTGTGGAATGAGAGAATGATGAGAGACGGATGAGAGAGGGATACCAGACGGATGAGTGTGGAATGAGAGAATGATGAGAGACGGATGAGAGACTGGATGAGAGAAAGAGAGATGAGAGATGAGTGTGGAATGAGAGAATGATGAGAGACGGATGAGAGAGGGATACCAGACGGATGAGTGTGGAATGAGAGAATGATGAGAGACGGATGAGAGACTGGATGAGAGAAAGAGAGATGAGAGATGAGTGTGGAATGAGAGAATGATGAGAGACGGATGAGAGAGGGATACCAGACGGATGAGTGTGGAATGAGAGAATGATGAGAGACGGATAAGAGAACACATTCTCCCTGAAAACCCAACACAGTCCCACTCCATGCATTATTCACCGACTGCTCTGGGCGAAATGTCTGATCTGAACACTGCGTGAAGAAGGAGAGATAATTCACACGACACAGATAACGCAGCCTGATTATGATAAAACGCTACACAAACACCACGAGCTGCAGCTTTACAGCATTCCAGCAGAGTGCACTTCAACTTTATTAACCATAAACTGTGCCTGAGGGTGTGTGTGAGTGCGTGTGTGTGTGTGTCTCTCTATTTGCTAAACATACTGAACAATAATTCATTCATGTGGAATTTTGTTACAAAATGAAAGAGACAGTTCACTAAATAATCAGTTCACTGATGTTCACTGTCTCATTCATTTTATACTAAAGCTCTGAGGCTAACATGCTAATAAAGCTAACAAAGTAAAGGAAGTCCATTTGAAATGAAATGAAATGTGCGTTTTTGAGGTTGAGTCTCTTTGTGGCATTGTGGGGATAAATTATCAAATAAAATGTAATAAACGGCATAATAAAATAAAACAGTATTCATTTTACATAAAAAGTGAAGAATGATGCGTTTCATAAATATGTTTTAAATAAAAGAAAAGCATGTCATCAAAGAAGAGAATGGAAGCAAAATAAAGAATGCATCAAAGAAACAAAAGCAAGAAAGAGAAAGACAAAATACATAAGTAAAAAAGAAAAATAAAGAACAAGAAAAGAAGGGAAAAGAAAGGAAAGTGCCCCTGAGTGGTGAGTGAGTGCAGCTCTGACCTTCACAGCCCCTCTCGATTTGCCCCACGCAGGTGAGAGCGTCGGAGATGAGGTCTGGTAGACGGCCATTCAGGTCCATGGAGGCCAGGCAGCCCTGAAATCCCTCTTGGGCGTGAACCAGTTTGGGAAGCTCTTTGTACATGTCTTTAGCCACGCCCCCGATGTACAGATCTCCTTTGGAGAAAAAAAGAGATGTCAAACATCACACTAATCACCACAATACTCTCAATATTACGAGTCCGACGCGACGAAGGAGCAGACGTTACGAGTCCGACGAGAAGACGGAGCCGACGCATATCCGACGAGACGACGAGCGACGTAGAATCCAAAGGAGTACCAGAGAGCGAGCTAGGTCCGAAGACGCGGAGCGGGTTACGAGTCCGACGACGACGGAGCCGACGCGAGTCCGACGAGACGACAGGCGACGTTACAGTCCGACGAGACGAGGAACGGATGTTACGTCGACGAGACGAGAACGTTAGAGCGAAGAGCCACAAGTCCAGGAGAGCATGTTACCAGAAGGAATGTGGAAGGAAGTTACATCGAGGAGGATTAATCCAGAGCCGTTACCGGAAGAGGAGCGGACGTTACTCAAAAGGATTATACGAAGGAGTTAACCGAAGAAGGAAGGATGTTACGAGTACAAACGGAGGACGTAAAGTCCGAAGAAGAGACTACGAGTCCGACGAGACGACGGAGCCGACGTTACGAGTCCGACGAGACGACGGAGCCGACGTTACGAGTCCGACGAGACGACGGAACGGATGTTACGAGTCCGACGAGACGACGGAGCCGACGTTACGAGTCCGACGAGACGACGGAACGGATGTTACGAGTCGGACGCAGACGAGAAGGATGTTACAAGTCCGACGAACGAACGGAGCCGAGTTACGAGTCCGACGAGAGGAAGGATGTTACGAACGGAGAAAGGGCAGCCACCAAGTAGATGTTAGAGAAAGGAGACAGAATCCGGACGAGACGACGGAACCGACGCGCAGTCCGACGACGACGGAATGATACGAGTCCGGACGGCACGACGGAACGGATGTTACGAGTCCGACGAGACGACGGAGCCGACGTTACGAGTCCGACGAGACGACGGAACGGATGTTACGAGTCCGACGAGACGACGGAGCCGACGTTACGAGTCCGACGAGACGACGGAGCCGACGTTACGAGTCCGACGAGACGACGGAGCGACGTACGTAGTCGACAACGACGGAGCCGACGTAGCGAGTCCGACGAGACGACGGAGGACGTACAGTCGGAGCGACGGAACGGATGTTACGATCCGACAGACGGAGCCGACGTAGAGTCCCAAACGGAACGGATGTTACGAACGACAGACGACGGAACGGATGTTACGAGTCCACGACGACGGAGCCGACGTTACAGTCCGGACGACGACGGAGCCGACGTTACGAGTCCAGTAGATCGAGAGACGACGGAGACGTACAGTCCGACGGACGACGGAGGGAGCGAAGTCCGACAAGACGACGGAACGGATGTTACGAGTCCGACAAGAAGAAGGAGCCAACGTTACGAGCCCAAACTGAATGTTGATAAATTTTATAATAACATACTTATTATAAAATTCCACAAAGAAAGAAACAACCGAAATGTAACAAATAAATAAACACAGAAGTTTTTCTATTCAGACGCTCGGTTAGTGAACCATCCAACAGCTTCTTTTTTAACCTCAACATCCCTCAAAATCCGTGCGAGAAAACAGCAGCGGCACGCCGTACCCTTCAGGTCGAGGTTTTTGGCTCCGACGGTGGTCTGCGTGGTGACCTTGGTGTCAATCTTGACCGTGTGCAGGTTGTTGATGTCTCTGGAGATCATGACGTTGTGCCAGTGGTTATCATTCAGAGGCTTGTTGGAGTTTCCTTTAATGAGGTGAGCGCCGTTGCCCAGGTCTGCTACGTAGTGCAGGTAGCTGGAGCAGTAAGAGAGCGGGAGGAAATATGCTTAATAGAGGTTTCAGACATTAATATATGCCGAGCTGCAGAACTGGAAGAGGAGATCGTTGTGGAAGTGTGTGAATCGCTTCATCAGCGTAGATTCACCGGAGAACTATTTACAGACAATAATGTTGGAACATAAATACTGACTCACGTTTGAAGATAAATAAAGGGAGACAAATGAACAAACGAATCAAGGAAGGAAGAAAGTATTGCAGCTTGAGGAAAAAGACACCAAGAGGAAGGGAAGAATTCATTATATAATAAGAAAAAGAAGGGCAAAAGAAACAGTAAAAGCAAGAAAGAAAAATGAAGGGAAGAAAGGAGTGATCCAGACTGCCACCTAGTGGAAGTAAAGAAGGAGGAAAGGGAAGAACCGAAAAAAAATCTAATAGAAAGAAAAGAAACCGTTAAAGAAAATGAAGAGAGAATGGGACAAAAAAAACAAGAGTGAAAAGAGAAAGACATTTTTGTTCAAAAGAAAGAATTAAATGAAGGAAAAAAGGAAAAGACAAAAGAACCAAAGAAAGAATAAAATGAATACATTCAAAGAAATGGAAAAAGAAAAAGAGGCATGGAAGAAAGATAGAAAGAAAGAAAGAAAAGAAAGAAAGAAAGAAAGAAAGAAAGAAAGAAAGAAAGAAAGAAAGAAAGAAAGAAAGGAAAAAGAAAATGAGGCATGGAAGAAAGAAAGAAAGAAAGAAAGAAAGAAAGAAAGAAAGAAAGAAAGAAAGAAAGAAAGAAAGAAAGAAAGAAAGAAAGAAAGGAAAAAGAAAATGAGGCATGGAAGAAAGAAAGAAAGAAAGAAAGAAAGAAAGAAAGAAAGAAAGAAAGAAAGAAAGGAAAAAAAATGAAAGGAATGAAAGAAAGAAAGAAAGAAAGAAAGAAAGAAAGGAAAAAGAAAATGAGGCATGGAAGAAAGAAAGAAAGAAAGAAAGAAAGAAAGAAAGAAAGAAAAAGAAAATGAGGCATGGAAGAAAGAAAGAAAGAAAGAAAGAAAGAAAGAAAGAAAGAAAGAAAATGAGGCATGGAAGAAAGAAAGAAAGAAAGAAGAAAAAGAAAGAAAGAAAGAAAGAAAGAAAGAAAGAGAAGTCTATTTGAATTGATAAAGAGTTGCAGCTTTATCTGTTGGAGAGAAAAGGAAAGGAAGAAGGGAAGAAAGAATTCTAGATAAAAGCGATGAAAGCAAAGAACAGAATGCAGAGAGAGAGAGAGAAAGAGAGGGAGGAACGATGCGATTATCTCCGAGTAATAATCTCCTGGACTCGTCCTCACCCCTTGACGAGCTCCACGACGATGAAGTCGTTGCCGTCTCCGCTGTTGTACAGGATGAGGCCGTCCGAGGACGTGGTCTTAAACTGGAAGAACAGGTGCATGGAGTAGTAGGCCTGCAGCGTGCTGAGGGACACGTAGCTGGAGCGCGACTTGAAGGTCACGGGGTCGGCGATGATGTTCTTGAAGCCGATCATGGCGTTCAGCTCGCAGTAGTCGATGTCTCCGTTCTTGCACAGGTCGATGTAGGCCATGCCGTTGAACACCAGGCTCTGGAGGTGGCCGATAAAGTTGGAGGGCACGGTGGAGAGGTGGCGCTTCTCCGTGATGATCCCGGTCTCGATGTTGTGGAACTCCAGCTGGGTGTGGTCACCCGGGATCTCACCTTCACACAGTAACACACAGAACCAGAGCTGTGAGAAACGTCTGAAACATACTCTGTGATTCCTAGCACTGACAGGGGGGTGGTGTGATGATGCTGGAGTTCCTGTCTCCTCCGGAAGTTGATTAAAGGTGATTATTTTCCTATAACAGCACTTCCTAAAGGGTTTTATTCCTCGGATTCCACAGCAGTTTTCTGACAGACATATTTGCTTTGTTCTTATTGTACATTTTATCCTTTTAAAAAGAGACAGATTAAAAGGTAGGTAAAGTCAAAGATGGAGTCTAAAGTGGAGTCTAAAGTAAAATCGATCATGGAGTTTAAGGTGGAGTCTAAAGTAAAATCTATCATAGAGTCTAAGGTGGAGTCTAAAGTGGAGTCTAAAGTAAAATCTATCATGGAGTCTAAAGTGGAGTCTAAAGTGGAGTCTAAAGTGGAGTCTAAAGTAAAATCTATCATGGAGTCTAAAGTGGAGTCTAAAGTAAAATCTATCATGGAGTCTAAAGTGGAGTCTAAAGTAAAATCTATCATGGAGTCTAAGGTGGAGTCTAAAGTGGAGTCTAAAGTAAAATCTATCATGGAGTCTAAAGTGGAGTCTAAAGTGGAGTCTAAAGTGGAGTCTAAAGTGGAGTCTAAAGTAAAATCTATCATGGAGTTTAAGGTGGAGTCTAAAGTAAAATCGATCATGGAGTCTAAAGTGGAGTCTAAAGTGGAGTCTAAAGTAAAATCTATCATGGAGTCTAAGGTGGAGTCTAAAGTGGAGTCTAAAGTAAAATCTATCATGGAGTCTGAAGCAGAGTCTAAAGTGGAGTCTAAAGTAAAATCTATCATGGAGTCTAAAGTGGAGTCTAAAGTTGAGTCTAAAGTAAAATCTATCATGGAGTCTAAGGTGGAGTCTAAAGTGGAGTCTAAAGTAAAATCTATCATGGAGTCTAAAGTGGAGTCTAAAGTGGAGTCTAAAGTAAAATCTATCATGGAGTCTAAGGTGGAGTCTAAAGTGGAGTCTAAAGTAAAATCTATCATGGAGTCTGAAGTGGAGTCTAAAGTGGAGTCTAAAGTGGAGTCTAAAGTAAAATCTATCATGGAGTCTAAGGTGGAGTCTAAAGTGGAGTCTAAAGTGGAGTCTAAAGTGGAGTCTAAAGTGAAATCTAGCATGGAGTCTAAAGTAAAATCTATCATGAAGTCTAAAGTGGAGTCTAAAGTGGAGTCTAAAGTAAAATCTAGCATGGAGTCTAAAGTAAAATCTATCATGAAGTCTAAAGTGGAGTCTAAAGTGGAGTCTAAAGTAAAATCGATCATGGAGTTTAAGGTGGAGTCTAAAGTAAAATCTATCATGAAGTCTAAAGTGGAGTCTAAAGTGGAGTCTAAAGTAAAATCTATCATGGAGTTTAAGGTGGAGTCTAAAGTAAAATCGATCATGGAGTCTAAAGTGGAGTCTAAAGTGGAGTCTAAAGTGGAGTCTAAAGTAAAATCTATCATGGAGTCTAAAGTGGAGTCTAAAGTTGAGTCTAAAGTGGAGTCTAAAGTAAAATCTATCATGGAGTCTAAAGTGGAGTCTAAAGTTGAGTCTAAAGTAAAATCTATCATGGAGTCTAAAGTGGAGTCTAAAGTGGAGTCTAAAGTAAAATCTATCATGGAGTCTAAAGTGGAGTCTAAAGTTGAGTCTAAAGTCAAATCTATCATGGAGTCTAAGGTGGAGTCTAAAGTGGAGTCTAAAGTGGAGTCTAAAGTTGAGTCTAAAGTAAAATCTATCATGGAGTCTAAGGTGGAGTCTAAAGTGGAGTCTAAAGTAAAATCTATCATGGAGTCTGAAGTGGAGTCTAAAGTGGAGTCTAAAGTAAAATCTATCATGGAGTCTGAAGTGGAGTCTAAAGTGGAGTCTAAAGTAAAATCTATCATGGAGTCTAAGGTGGAGTCTAAAGTGGAGTCTAAAGTAAAATCTATCATGGAGTCTGAAGTGGAGTCTAAAGTGGAGTCTAAAGTGGAGTCTAAAGTAAAATCTAGCATGGAGTCTAAAGTAAAATCTATCATGAAGTCTAAAGTGGAGTCTAAAGTAAAATCGATCATGGAGTCTAAAGTGGAGTCTAAAGTGGAGTCTAAAGTGGAGTCTAAAGTGGAGTCTAAAGTAAAATCTATCATGGAGTTTAAGGTGGAGTCTAAAGTAAAATCGATCATGGAGTTTAAGGTGGAGTCTAAAGTAAAATCGATCATGGAGTCTAAAGTGGAGTCTAAAGTGGAGTCTAAAGTAAAATCTATCATGGAGTCTAAAGTGGAGTCTAAAGTGGAGTCTAAAGTGGAGTCTAAAGTAAAATCTATCATGGAGTCTAAAGTGGAGTCTAAAGTAAAATCTATCATGGAGTCTAAAGTGGAGTCTAAAGTAAAATCTATCATGGAGTCTAAAGTGGAGTCTAAAGTGGAGTCTAAAGTAAAATCGATCATGGAGTCTAAAGTGGAGTCTAAAGTGGAGTCTAAAGTCTCTGCTGTGTGATATGAGATCCTGCATCACCGGCTGAGTTTTCAGACACTGCTGAATTACACATTTAATGGACGTAAATAGGAAGACGGCTTCCTTTAAGACTTCATGATCGGGTCCTGAACCATCTTCATATCTGATCTTGTGCAGTAATGTCGGATTATTAAAGCTATATATAATCACACAAATAATAAAAGCAAAATGAAGCTGCAGCACAAAACGGCGATGGCTAAAAAGAGACACCTCAACCATAATAAATACGGTTTTAATGAACAGAAGCCATTAATATGACATCTGGTGTTGTAAAGCTTCCTCTTTTCATTTCTTTTCCTCATTTATTTTATTTTATTTTAGCTTTTCAAAGGCAGAGAAGAGACGACGGTTGCGGGCGGCAGAGTCACCTCTGGTCACGGAGTGTTCCCAGGACTCGGTGAAGTGAGAGACAAAAGTCAGAAAAAACTCAACAAAATGACAAACATAAACCAAACTCTGAGGCGAAGAGACAAGAGGAGGAAAAAAAACCCCTCTGGGGCTGTGGGGGGGACGGGGGACGGAAATGAAACAGACATGAGGAAAAATATGGCAAGATAGAGACAGATTAAAATAATAAGAAGAAGAAACTCGAAAATGAGGCAGAATCGAGACAAAAATCAAACATAAAAAAAACATTAAATGAAACAGAAAAAGAAACAAGACAAAAAAATGAGGAACAAGAAAGAGAAAAAAACAACAACGAAACATCAGGCAGAAAAAGATGGAATAAGAGTCAGTAAAGAGACAAAAAGACACAAACAACTAAACACAAAGCAGTGGAGAGAAACAGAATAACAAAAAACTGAGGCAGAAAGGAGACAAACGCAAAAAAAAACAGACTGAAAACAGAAAAAAAACTAAACAAAATTATTCAAAACACAAACAGACAAAAAGGAGGCAGAAAAACAGTTAAAAAAAACGAGGCAGAAAACAAACGGATAAAGGGGCAGAAAACAAAAAGGCAAATACAAACAAAAAATGAGGCAGATAAAAGATAAAACTGAGGCAGAAAAGAGAGACAAAACAACCCTGGAGGCAGAGAAGTGAAGAGATGAAGGTTTTACCCTCGACAGGCTGTAACTCATCCACAGCCAGCTGCAGACTCTTCCCTCTCCTCATGACTCGGACCGTGTGCCACTCGTTATCGTTCAGGTTCTGCCCGGTGAAAAGTGTCTCGGGCCCTTTACCTGTAGAACAGTCCAGACTCGGATTAATGCTCGTCCGAGCACGACACGGAGACAAACAACAAAGAGGTCAAAGGTTAAACTGATCGCATTCATTCCACACAACTCAAGTCTGAGTCTGAGTCACTGAAGAGGACGTCACCGAGCTGCAAACGAACACGCGAGCTGATACGTTACTCCACGTGTGAGTGAGACGGAAACGCAGACGTTTCGTCCAGACGTACAAATCAAAACGGTCAAATAGACAAATAATGGTCGTGAAATAAACCGAAAGAAAAGAAAGAAAACTGTCATGTTAAGCAGAGTTCACTTTGTTATAGACACACGCAAAAAAGACAAGAGGCAAACAAACAAATAAATAAATAAAAATCAAGAAAAAGGACACAAATAGGCAGAAAAGAAAATGAGTCAAAAGACAAAACAAACAAACAAACAAACAGTGAAACAGAAATGAGAGAAAATTAGGTTGAAATTAGTGTAAATAAGTAAAAAAAAAGAAAGAAAGAAAGAAAGAAAGAAAGAAAGAAAGAAAGAAAAGGCATGAAAAATAAAATGGTAAAAAAGGCAAATACACTGTAAATAATAATTGATAACAGTGAGAGAGAAAACAACAATAATAATAATAATAATAATAATAATAATAATAATAATAATAATAATAATAATAATAATAATAATGGCTGCTTTATTTCATATACTTACTTATACTGTTGCTTTAATGTATAATGTTTAATAAATGAATCAATAAAACAAAAATATTTAAAGGACACAAAAAGCTTTAAGAAATAAAGTAAAATACGAGAAATGAAAAGGCAGGCGAAAATAAAATAATAAAATACGCAAATAATAGTGGAATAAATGACAGCAGTGACGGAAAGGAAGAAAATAACAAAATGAAGTCTTTTTTAAAAATAAATCAAATGTCCAAAAATATGAATATTATAAAAGTAATGTACAATCAGCATGCCAGCCAAAGTCAAATACGACTACAACTAATAAATAATATACTAAAGTGAAAGATATGTTTTTAGCATCATCAGTGATAGATGAC
>CM022778.1:2436678-2636678 GCA_012411365.1 Ameiurus melas | reverse complement strand
AATCTAAAATATGAAGTGTATAAGGAAAGAAGACCGCACCAATGACCGTCTCCAGAGGCGAGAGCTAAGAGCGAGCAATCCATGAAGCACCTGGTTCCCTGGAAGGCATAAAACATATGCCAGCAAAAGGAAACCAAAATGACGGCCATCCTGGTGTATTTTTAATTCACTTGTAAGCAGCATTTAGGCCCGAGTGGTGTTGAAACCGTTTCCCTAAAGCAGGACAGGGATGCTCCGGGGGAACTCGGGGTACTAATTGGCAGTGATGTGTTCTTGGGTCTGAGTGTAACATTACCTGCACCATCCTGTCAGTTTGGACTTGCCCTGATTAGCAACACATGCTAATTAGAGCGTAAATGTGCCCTCTGGTCTCAACTGTTTGTGGGTTGTGTTATTACCTCTCTTAAGTGATAAAGCTGAAGGTGACATCTGGATAAGGAAACGGGAGAAATTAGTCAGTGGAGTAGAAACCGCTTTGTGGGGAAAAGATAAATTCTTAATAAAAGTGCAATCCATAGACGTTTTAACTATTGTACAGGAAAAACTGTGGAACTGCCCTTTTTCCATCGGCCAGATATTTATGGTAAATGTGGACTTATATAGCGCTTTTATCCAAAGCGCTTTACACTGTGTCTCATTCACCCATTCACACAGCAATGCTAGCAGAGCTGCCATGCAAGGCGCTAGCTTGCCATCGGGAGCAACTTGGGGTTCAGTGTCTTGCCCAAGGACACTTCGGCATGTGGAGTCACCCGGGCCGGGTACCGAACCGCCAACCCTACGATTAGTGGACAACCCGCTCTACCAACTGCGCCACAGCCGCCCCTAGAAATATTTAGGTCCAAGCTTTTGGTAGCTCCGCATTGGTACCTGATATAGGGGCAAGGTTTGGATCTTTAGGTGACCCAGCTAGCCCTGCTGGTCAAACAGTAGATAATCGGTTATTTAGCCCAAAGGTATTTCTCTGTCAACTTATACTCAATATTAGCAGCATTTTCTGAGGGAACAGCGCTCTCTGTGTGATCCAGTGATTATTTTAATATAAAGTATATTTCTAGTAACTAGTTATTGTCTTTTTCCAGAGTTAAAGCAAAAACGGACGAGCTATTTTATGGTGCAAGGAAGCTTTACGCTTTCAATTAGTTGAATTTCGATCTAGTTTCTTTTATTTGTCGTGAAAAAAAACTAAAAATCAAGACATTGCAATAGAGATTCCTCTGTATTCAAATTTGATCCTGAACCAGTCAGTACAAGTCTGCAAACCATGTCAAGGTTTCCTCGTCTTACATTTTGATTGACTGGTTTCACTGCATGCTGATGTGAGCTGGTGAAGTTTCTCCGTTTTTTTTCTGGTATAATGAAATGTCACAGATTGCAGGGTGGGATGAAATACACGTAAGCTGCTTAATAACTTCGCACCTTGCACTCAGAAAATAAGGCAGTAATCTGTACCACTGCTCGTCACTGGGATGGGACCTTTAAGAGGATGTCTTGTACCCTGAAGTGGATGTATGGGACCCTCATGGGATGTATGATACCTTCCAGAAGGTGTATAATAGCCTCAAGGGAATGTCTGGTACCTTTAAGGTGGTGCCTTGTACCTTCAAGGGAAATGGATTGTACTCTCCAGGAGATGTCTTCTACAGTCAAGGTGATGTCTTGTACCCTCAAGTGGATGTATGGATGTATTTACCTTCAAGGGGATGTCTGATATCCTCAAGCGATGTCTTGTGTGGGAAGGTCTTGCACGGGGTTGTCTCATACCTTCAAGAACATGCCTTTTATGGGGACATCCTGTATCCTCAAAGGAATTTCTTGCACCTTTCATATGCAAGTCTTTTTACTGGGCAGGTGAAAGCGGTGTACCTTTAAAATTACCTTATGGACCACTGTTTTGAAGATAAAAGTAATGGGACATCATGGCATTGCTACCTCACAGCTCCAGGGTCTCCAGGGTCCTGAGTTTTGCATGTTCTCCCCATGTCCATGTGGGTTTCCTCCCACATCCGAAAAATGTCAGTAGCTGGACTGGTCTCCAAGTTTGACTGAAGACGCATGAGACCCTGGAGATAGACTGGGGACCCATCCAGAGTGCATTGCCCTCTCACCCAGTGTTGGTGTAGGCTCTGTACCAAACTATGATCCTGACCAAGATGAAGTCCCTACTCAAGATGAATGAATGTTCTTTTATGAAAGCTACATATTAAAAAGGTACCAAGCATGTACCCTTGAAGGATAAAATCCCAACAAGCAGCAATGGTACAGTTTAGTGCTTTTTCTTTTACCCTTTCCCTCATGAAGAAACAGATGAACTGAATTAATGTTTGGTACCAACGAAGCGTTCGTTTGGGTGTGGCAACTCGCTACAGCTTCACAAGCAACTCGCTGTGTAACGACGCTTGTTCATTTCGACTCGTGCTAATGTTAGCGCTTGTAAGCTGAAGGTCAGCAAAGAAACTGTTTCTAGGGTGCAACACTAACATTGATTAGTGACGGCTGTAAAGAGAAAATGGGTCATGTAAGAAAAAGAAACATTATTCACTTCTAGAAAGCCTTGAGAGCGTTGTTGTACACGGCAATAAAATAAAACACAGAGGAAGAGGAGAGAAAAATTGGGGGGGGATTCAGTGGGCCGTAGCTGTTGAGTCACTGGGTTTAAAAAAAAAAAAACACTGTGATTCATTTGCAATCCCTGAGAAATCATTTATTCATTAGCGAATTGAATAATGAATGGGCAGGCTAACTTTTTACTCCCTTGCTTTTTCGTTCCACCTTCAGTCATTTCGCCTGTGCGTTGTTGTGCTGTTCACTGCCTCCACACAGTCTCTCTTTCCACCTCTCTCTCTCTCTCTCTCGCTCTCTGCTTGGAGAAGCAGGTTAATGAGAATAATAAAATTGCACTCCATACTTCCATTCTGCTTCAACAAGCCTCATCAATTTACAAGCAGCCTGACAGGATAAGGAAAGACAAAATGGCGTGAATTGAAAAAATTATTATTATTATATTTTTTTTAAATGACAAAAGGGAACTCATGCACGAACAAAATAGCCCCGTTTAAGACACACGCCAGACTTCGGACTGTTCGGAGTCAATCTGAAATCCGGTCATTAGGAACAGAAGGCTGTGACGACTCAGCGGCAGCCATGTTAATCCTCGTCACTTGGCTCCTCTCATTCCTATCCCTACCTACCCTTACTAATGAGTACGGGGCGCTAATGAGGCCCAAACCCATCTGCCTGGGGGACCCACAGGCCTGCGCTCAGTTTTTACTGCATCAGACATCATTAAAAACGAAGCCAACAATAAATTTAAATATCTGCGCCGAAGACGTGGACAACTGTGTTGGCGTTTCCTATTAACACAAGCGATTTGATCTGAACGGCTGATTTATGGCCATAAACATTATTTTTTAACAGTCTAATCATGGGTTGGACTCGTTCTAGAAGATAAAGATGATCTTTATTGCTACAATTTAACATTTGACAGAATATTAAGGTACCAAATTATTATTATTATTATTATTATTATTATTATTATTTTATTTTTTTAAATTAGGTTTTCAAATTCATTATTCAAATTAGCTTAGCCAGATAATCACTAAATCATGGTGTGTCTTGCAGGATTAAATTGTCCTTCTCGGTGCAAATCAGGATTCCCAGCGCTGTGAGAGCTGCATGCGAGTGTTCTGTGTTTTCAACACGCTTTTGATTATGTTTTGACACGAGCCCTCGTTTTGACTTAAGTCCCGCCTCCACCCCTGTTGAGTACCTCATTGTGTTCTCACCTGTTCTCTGTTACACCATGATTAGTTCGGTTATTTCTTCAGGGTTGTTTTGATTCCTCATCGCGAAGTCTTGCCAGTCGTACCGTACGGTTTCTCTGTTTGTTAAATAATCCGGGGTTTTTTGTTTTTTTCCTCCAATTATTGTTTATTATTGCTTCTGAATACGGATTATCCGTCTAATGTTGCCTACATGTGTATGGATTATGATGAGCGTTTCGCACCATCATCGAGGGTTTTTTGTGTCCTGGTACTACTCACCATGTTACAACATGTTGCCACGTGGAACAACCACAATCCTGCTCAATTACAGATTCGAAAAAGTGGGAGGACATAATCGCTCCTCTTTTACATTTAGTCTATGTCATGTCAGTCAAAAATATGACAATATCTTATTTCAGAATATAGATCAGTGTAATCTAGTGATAGAGCACACGTTGCACCCCAATGACCCCAAATCCCTCAAGACAGGGGTGCCTACAAGCTATTTGAGAATACTGTGTGTATTGCATATCACATTCGACAAGGAAGAATCGACACCGTACATACACAGCTTCATTATTTTTTTGTCACAGCTATGAAACCCAACACACTAAATCTGACTTTTGAACTTGAAATGTTTTTATCGTCGTATTCATTTCGTGACCCTTTGCACTCAGCGACTGCATCTGTGAAAGGTGATAACTCCAACTAACACAGTGAGGGTTCATATGAAGCGTGGGTTGATCAAAAGAGTCGAACATAAAGCTCGCATTCATACAGAACATGTTTTTCAGACACACCGTTCTCAGTTCAGGTCATCGTTCACACTGTATTGTATAACGTGTTAAAGAGTATAGAGAAGAAACAGGAACGGTCACTTACTGGAGGTACAGTTAATCCTGAAACAGTCTGGATGGGGGAGAACACATGAGATGTAAATTCAGCCTTCAAGGTTACAGCTGCACACATCCAAAAAGTACATAACCCACCACTCTGGGGACGACCACGCGGGCACCGGGTCCGTTCCCAATGCTCCCCTCCATGCCATCTTACTCACCTTTATATACTCTAGATTAATAATGTTACGAATAAAGTGGGCAGGGATAATTCATCTGTACAGCAGAGTTCCGAGATAAAGTATTGGCTGCCCTTGAGATCTCTGAACTTACATACTGTAACTAGATAAAATAAAGAATTCGTTTAGAAGATATTCATTTGAAGTTTCATTAACATTATCGCACTGTATTTTTCCTAATAGCAGAACCATGTGTACCATGATTTACCAGAGATTTAAAGTTTTACACCATTTTGAGCTTTATACTAGCATGCTAGTCATTGAGATTTACTGCTGGCTAGCTAGATTTAGCATTTGAATTTCTTACTTCACTGTATCAGCGTTTAGCCCGTAAGCTAACCGACTTTCCTAGCACCGTAGTGGCTTCACAGCTAGCATGCTAGGTAGGATTAGCACTGTTAATACAAGTACTAATTTCAGTTTTAACAAATACAGTGCTTGTTAGCTGCAGCTTTTTAGTGTGAGGAAAAACTGCATAAACAAACAAACAAACAAAAAAATGATTTAAGAATTGAACACTGAGGTGAAAAAGCCATAATAATTTAGATCATGTATTAACTAGCATTATGAATAAATAGTTTATTTATATGCAGATTGCTTCACAGGGATTTCTTTCATGAACAGTTCATTATCTTATATTATATATATTATATATATATATTGATTCCTTGTCCTCGGGACATGATAACACTGGTTCTGAAATTGGAAACGTGCTTTCGGAGAGCATTGAGTCATGACCCTGGTTTGGTTAAGCCACTTTAAAGGTTACTACAATCGGTTTATATCTATTTATTCCATTTTTGTCTCTAATAACCCAAGATAAGGAATCATTCCTGGACCATTCATTCCTCTCAAAGCCTGTGAGAGCGCGGCTGCGTTGTTACGACCAGCGTGTAGAAATGGATGCATGACGTGCTGCTCTCTCACAGCGGAGGACGGAGCATCAGGAATGACACCTTATGGGATAGATTTAGATTTCAAACAGCACAAATCCTCAACAAACGTTTTAGGAACCTTAAACCTCAACGTACTGTTTCATGCTTGGAGAGAACGTTATAGAGCGTATATATGCATTAGCCCCGTGTTATTGAGTAGATTGATTCCCAAAAATATCACAACAACTTTTGGATGGTTTCTATTTGATAGATCGGTGAGTCAAATTTGTAACACTAAATTCACATTAAATAATAAATAAATAAATTAGCAAGGTACTTCTATATAAAACAGATTTTGGGCTCGTTTTGCCATGTCACAAAAGACACGCCTGAGACGTTACACTTCTTTTTTTTTTTAAACTGCTTTGGGGTGGGGCTAGGTGTGAGCCCAGTTTGTGATGTCACGAGACAGGCCGAACGTAACGTGGCTGAGACCTTCTATATACTGTAAACCTGAATGGTGGGCGTGGTTATGTAGGAGCAATCGTATACGAGACACAGTACTTCAACATAAAACAGATTTGGAGCTATGAATTAATTTGAGATAGGTCACAAACCTATCATGTCCGAGCCGTCGTACATCTCTATATAACTGATTATTTTGGGCGGGGCTATGTATGAGCTCAGTATGTGATGTCACAAAACTATGTGAACCAATCGTATCGGAGATATACAATAGTACTTCTATATAAAACTGCTTGGGGGGGCAGGGGGTGGAGCTATGAATCAACTCTGTTGTGATGTCATAAAACTCCGTGAACCTTTCATTTCTGATATTTAAATGATGTGTAAGGGTGTTTCTAATTAGCATATCATGATTATTCATAGTGCCAGACATTTTGAATAGAAAGGTAGAGATGTTCCCAGGCCATTTTTTTTTTCTTTCGCTTCAAGGCGACATAAACTACGAATACTTTTAACCCTTTAAATACACAAATTATTATTCATTTAGTCATCAGAAAGCGAACAGGAAGTGTAGCCTGGTATTAGCCTGATGTCCGAATTGCTCCGTACACTTATAAACATATTGTACATTGAAGAATCGTATTAATCCTGATGCTAATTTGAAATGAAGCCTCATTTGGGAAGTGTTTAAACACATTACTCCAGATTAGATAGATTTGTCAGTCAATTTCCAATGCACTGTTAAGGGAATTAACATCATAACACAATCCGGGAGGTGTTAGCCAGGTGTTATTGTTGTCAAGAGATAATGATGTAGACGACAGTTCATTTACGCTCGCGTTTGGAAGCTTAAATAGCGCCTCAAGAATCCGTTTTAGATCCGAGTTAAACGGACATGTCGCTTAACAACTTGCGTTGATCTTGTAACAAATGTGGCATACCACGACAAGAGTCAAGACTTCCTTTCGGAGGTCCCCCCCCCCCACCAGTTTGTTTATTTGTATATATTTTAGCTAAGCTTTGAAGGAAATTTTAGTACTTCTATAAAACTGTTTTAGGGGCGGGGCTATCTATGCATGAGCCCAATTTGTGATGTCACAAAACTCGTTGAATTGCTATGAACGATACAAATGAATTCGTCTGAACGCTCATGCACTCCACAGGGATTTCCATCATCAACAATTCGTTATCCGTCTTTAATATTGACTTCAAGGTACAGTACGTTATAGAACTGGTTCTAAAAGTATAAATGTGCTTTTAGTATCTAAAAATCGACCCGCACGTGCCTAAAACAATCTATTTGATTGCAAATTTTTTGGAAATTGAAAAACTTAAATTAAGAACTTAATAATAATCCATCATTTTTTCTCATCAGTTTCCTCATTTATCAGTATCCAGCAGAAAGGAGTTTTAGCCACTCCCACATTTCCAGTATCCTACTGCGTTTAACTGATCGAGCGGAAATAGACAAATGAAAACATGCGTTAAACAAGGTTGTGTTGTTGAGGATTGTGCTGCTCAGAATCAAGCGAATCCATTTCACCCCTCATTGTGGCATCAACCTCCGCGTGTCGTCAACCTCAGCAGAAAAGTGGTCACAAACGGCCAAAAATCCATCGTCAGCTCTCTTTCGTTCTCTCTCTCTCTGGGAATGCTCTGTTTTCAGGGATGTACATGGGCTTCCGTGAAGCATTTCAATACGGAACCCGTCGGAATGACAGCTGGAGTGATAAAAATAATAGACTTTTAGATGGAAAACATTAAATCGATCAAAGAATGCATTGCATCGACATGGCTCCATGAAACTCCAGAGTGCTTCATGGGCAAAACTCTTCCTTGACAACAGGAAAGCAATGAGGCCTGGCGCTCTCGAGGTAAAACGCATCCATTTGGTTTCCTCAGTTAGGAATTCTGCCAAAAACGGGTAACGCGTTACATTAAGGTCCTCTTTACGGACGTTATTGAATGGATGGAGTGAGGAATAAAAGACTTAGGGGTGTGCTGTTCTAGGAAAATAATCAGTAAAGATGTGATAATGGTGGAGTGATAAAGGGAAGTTACTGTTACCGCCGATTATTTTCCTATAACAGAATGTCTGTTATAAAAAGTGTTTTATTTCTTTTATACCACAACAATTCTCCAAACATCGGATTCTTATTTATTTATTTTATTTATTTATTTATTTATAGCTCAATTTCCTTTCATTTACCGTCCACAAAACAAGTCAGTTCAGCCTCTCTTCCTTGTTTAATATGTAAACTCCTCTGTCCTGAAGATTCCGACTGGTATTGGAGACTCCTTCCATAAAAATGTTAAGCAAGCGCCCTCTTCAACACCTTAAAAACGCTTACATTTTTTTTTTTTTTTTTGCTAATTTATGTCAACGTTTTGATAGCGATAGATTGAACGATCAAATAATGATTTTTTTTGTTTGAGTTTTCTTCGTGTTAACTAATGCAGCAAAACAAATGTTACCCGAGAGAACCGTAATGTAACGTGATAACCGTAAAAACCCAATTTCCTATGCAATGCTCCATTTTAAATCTCTCCTTTTTTTTTTTTTTTTAATTTCTCTTCATAGCCCCAAATAAATGAAACAACAGACTAAAAAAAATTTCACGTTCCCAGTCTCCGTCTCACCCTTACTATACATAGACAGAGAGGCCACGTGTTAATTGGGCTCTCTGGAGCGAACAGTCTGACCTTCCTGTCTGTAAAATGTAGAGAACTCGGGTTTACGCAAACGTGGAAATCGTGAAGGATGGGTTGAGAAAGTCCCTCTGTTATGTTTTGAAGGTGAAGGAGGTGTGGTTGAAGGACAGGGTTTAGGGATGGATGGGGGGGATGGATGGATGGATGTATATTCGGGATGGAGAAGAGTCACAGAGCATTCTCTCTCGAGATGTAGAGCTAGAACAGCGCTGACGTGCTTTTATGGCCATGAGTGAAGAGTTGCAGACTTTTTGGCCATTGAAGCTCTTGAAACCATCTCTTCTATATTCTACATAGCAATGAAATAGAAAAAAAAAAGAAGTGAGTGCTTGTGTGTGTGTGTGTGTGTGTGTGTGTGTGTGTGTGTGTGTGTGTGTGTGTGTGAAAGAGAATATTATATATGGGTGTAAAAGTCTCAAAATCTGGAGAGTTGGCCAGAATCACAGTATTGTTGAGCATGTTTATACAGTATGTCCGGATATAAAGTGTAAAAATATCACAATATTGTAATAAAAATTTTAATCTAGCTACAATAATAACCTAATGTTTGGGGAGGGGGGCGCTGTTATCCCCGGATAAGCAATTAAAAAAATAATAAAACCTAACCATGCTGCACAGAGCTCACAGACGTCTGCAATTGTGCAATTTACACTTCGACCGAGTCGTGGAAACGTCATCTGCCCACTTCGAAGGTCCACTTTTTCAGATCCACGTATTTCGGCGCCCCGTCCTTGCTGACGACTCGTTTAAAATGAATTTACATTCTCTTCAAGCAAACTTCCTCCCATGATTAATCACTATAACCATGACCTCCAACATTCGTCAGGGTTCGGTTTAGCCGCTAAAAGCTAACGGATTCCCATCAGCACCTGGACATACGCTGTACATCTCATCCTGTCTGAAGATGAATATTAAAACGGCGTGCATTAACCGCGATTCAAAAATGTCAAACGGCGTGCGGACGATGTGCTGCGTGCGACGTCATCGAGACGCAATCTGCATTTGTAATTTGAGCCATCTGTTCGGTACATCTCTCTATCGGCGCAGTAGAGGATTTATTTTTTTCAATCTAGAAGAAGGTTGAATGTGAGTGGAGCGCCCCCTTCTGATTGTTAACACGAGACGATCATCTCAAATAAAATCCGCATTACGTTACCGCGTTAATAATAAGCGAGAACTCTATTTTCGAGAACATTTCTCATTATATGAAAGGAACCTGGTGAAATAATGGGTTTAGTTCAGAAATTGCACGGACAGGTTAAATACATGCCCGTCAGTCACATTAACGTACACGCAATCTCAACGTTTTTTTTTTTTTTTCTTAAAGTAACTTTCAGGCCGTAGGAGCTACATGAATCTACCCGTACTGTTAAAAACACCCCCAAATGGAGTCTTTTCATGCATTGTTTTGTGGGTGTTAAGAAGTTTGTACATTTTTAACACCCACAGATTTTTACTATTATCAGGTCCCTAGTTTGCTACGTCCATTTTTCATTTTCCACCACTGATGATGTAGGACTAATATTCGTACATTCTGTCCAATTAGCTTCCAAAATGAAAAATGAAAGACCGATCTGAACGCAGCGATTAAGGTGAGGGTTCTGAGCTCGGGCATGCAAAACACTTCAAATTATATGCATGTCTATAAGCAACGTTGTAGTTGAATAATTAGCTTTTGGGACATGCGGATAATTAATTAACAATGCAGATTCGCCTGACATTTGACCAAACACATGATCGACGCTGCAATCCCAGCAGGCACTGCTGCTATAATTCCCCCAACTGGACTCCTAATCCTTTGATCAGCAAGTGGAGGAAGGATCTGGCATTCACATCTCTCTACGTTCCTCCACACGGGATCAAAGATTACGATTTTTTTTTTTTTAGGCTGCATTACAAAATGTTGATTAGCATAATAATAATTATTATTCATTGCATTAGAGGATTGGCGGTGAGTACAGGGAGGAAAAGATTGACTGTCTATGTTGGTTACTCAGGTCTGATTTAGAGATTGGATCTATGCAGCGAAAAAAAAAAAAAAAAAAAAAAAAAAAATTCGCCGAGGCGTATTTGGCCTTTATGAGGTCCTTTTCTAGTTAAATGCTACCCACATGCCCATCTGCTTCTGGGCAGCTCACTAGATTTTGAGACAAATGTCCAATGTGTTTGGTAATGTGTTTGGTCATTAGATGATTTGGCTGGAGTTGTAGACTTTATAGAGAAGTGTGGACAGCGTAGGCGGCGATACCTAGGTTAATAGTCAGGCGGACTCTTCCGGTCTCCAGCTCTAGTCGTAGCGTGTCGGCAGAGTCTCGGGACGTGGTGGCCATCAGGATCCCGTAAGCCCTTTGCGATCGGAACCGGAGCGTGACGTCCTCGGCCTCGGTGTGCATAGCCACCGGGAGCTGGATCTTCATGAACTTACTGCCATCGTAGCTTAGGATGGTTGCGTCTGTGGACGAAGGGCACAGATTAGCGGATGGTCTTATATAAAGCAGATTCGGGTTGGTTTTTGCAATTCAGCTCTTTTAGCTAGACAGCTTTGCGTTTTATCAAAGTATTCAAAGAAATCTTTTCTAAATCAGGTCCTTTAGACGATTGTTCGAAAGGAGTTCACTCAACGAGAGTACTCAGAGAGTACTCGGATATTTATCCTGTATTGTTCCAGTCATTCACTCAACCAGACATGACTACAGAAAACAACGCGCTCTAGATAGAGCGAGTATTATCTAATATACGACAAGCACTTGAGACGAATTCAATCCCATCATCTCACCCATCTTTAATTACGTGGAAGTCAATAATGTGAAAATGAACGTGGCTAACAAAACTGTTATTAAGCCAAGAGTGATGGCGGCTGAAAGCTGTTTTTAATTTGCTTTTCTCTGTTCGCATGTCACGGTGCAATTATTACCTGGAAGTTTGTGCATGACTTTATTAGCACTTAGTTCTGACATGGTTTTTAAAAAAGATTTTTCCCCCAACCCACCAATATGTCTACTGGAGTGAAACGAAAACAAAGCGTACCTCATGACACGCAATATGCAATATGACGAGACAACTGCACAGAGCTGTCTGACGCCGTCCCGATAGAAACAGCCCATGATGTCACGGGCTTCCAATAACTTCCCAAAAAATAAGCTGCTACGGGAACGTCACAAACGTATGTGCGCCATTACGTCTAAACAGCTTGGTACGGCTCAGAGGCATCATCCATAATTCAGAATCAAGTTCGAACTCTTGTGCTACATCGAAGGCAACAATATATCTAGCCCAGGAACCAGGAACGCCCCGAGATCCAGATTACATGAAGAAGCGGGGGGGGAGGGACGAGGTGTCAAGAAGTGCGTTTCCAACACCGTTGCTACAGTAGGAATGAGAACGTGTACGCGGCTCCACGCGGCATGTTTTACATAACGATCTCGACTCGTCTTTAGGTCTCGTGTTTTCAGGTGCCGCGTACGAGGCAGGCGATGACATCGAGAAGAGTGTCGATGTCTTGTGTAGACTTAATAAGGGCCACGTGGGGGCACGCTGACTGATTCAGAGTATAATTACCGTCTGCCTGGATTTCTCCACTTTGTTCCACAAATGAATGACTCACAGAGCGAAATAACTGCACTAGTGAGAACGCTAATAAGAATAAGAAGTCTGGGGTAGGACAGTAGGAGCTGCTGTACAGGATGTTCTCCAAGCTCAAGTCACAGACCCTGGACCCTGCTACTCATTTATTATTATTATTATTATTATTATTAATTAATTAATTAATTTATTTTTAACAGCAATCCATTTATTTCGACTGTTCTCGAATAAATGACATCCGTACGCAAATATCTAAAATTATTTTATTTTAAAAAAACGATATGTCATTATACGACATACTTCCAATTTTATCTGTAGGCGCTGTGTTTTCCCAGAACAATGCAAATGATTATGATTTGGAAAGTTGGGAAAGCTACTGTACTTAATAAAATATACCCCCCCCCCCCCAATAATTTTCCGGGAAATGTGTGACTTTTTAAATGATGAACTCGTCATAAATGGCTGATTCCGAGTTCTTATTCACACACACACGTACACAAACACAAAGATTCCAAGATTACAGGATGACTTCCAGCTGTAAACGCTACATTACGCTACGTTAGCCAGGTTCGTCAGTTACGCAATCTGATACTAGCGATGGAGAGATTGTTAGGGTTAAAGTTGTGTTTGGACAGTTTTGGGCTGTTGATTAATAAATAAATGAAAACCGAGCTTGGAATACTGAAATTCCGGCCCGTCGATGTACTGTGTACTCATACACTCTGGGGAAAAGGGTGCAGTGGAAATTGAATGGATCTTATCTTCCAGAAAAAGGGTTCTTCGTATCAGAACCCAGTCTGATAGGGACATGCTTCCTCAGAAGGACATCGAAAGAACCCTGGAGAGTAGAACCTGGCCTCTCCGCTGTTGATAGTGTTGATGTTAAAGATTTTGGTCACGCGCCGAGTTCTAGCTCCGCTACGTCTCATGACATTGGGAGAGAGGATACAGCTGGAGTTCTTTAACATCTGGCTACGCAGTTCACACTCCTCCAGTCTCCCTTAAAAGGTAAAACTTTGGGGATAATTAGGCGAGAGAGAATGAGGGAAGATGTTTGGGATGCAGACTAGAAAAAAAACAAAAACGGACGGCTTTATTAAAATCGGGAACACCGTATTATTAACCCCTCTCTCTCTCTCTCTCTCTCTCTCTCGATCCCTTGATACGGTCAGTAGTGGTCAGTGTTTGCCGCAGGCTGGAACGCCATGTACCGATAACTTTGTCTGACGGTTTCTCGGCCTGCCGTTGCTGTCTTTAGTGCAGCAGAAAATCAGGACACAACATCGCAACAGCTGGCCTGAAAACACGCCGAGCATGAGGGAAAACGAGCGAGTGTTAAAAAGAGTGAGACCTCGCTTTCCTGCGACACCCACATGTCGGCCGTGCACGATGAAGCTTATATAACATGAATACGCACCTCCAGGTGTGATGAACATCTGGCACGTCCCTTTCCTTCTCACCATGCTCAACCATTACAAGATGGACCGTTTATATGAATTCTTTCTATCAAGATATACCACGGTGCCGTTGAATACTCGATTCTGATTGGTTGGTAACGGCAGGCAGTGCAGCCGCACATCGCAGCGCTAATTCGAACACACGATCGTTTCTATAGTAACGTGTCATTAACAGGAGCTTGTATGGTGGACGGTCGACGTGAACTGATTAGAGATAGGTGAAAGCATTGGTATGATGAGGGGAAGCTGGACCGGCATTTTCAGGACACACAAGTTTGGCAACCCCATGCGTTTTGGTTTTTTTTTTTTTTTGGGGGGGGGTTATTAATTTTAAGAGAAAGGAAATAAAGAGAGGGCTGGCAAGGGAGCGCCTGCTTATAGCTGCTGTAACATAAGTGAGAACAGAAACTAACTTGTTTCACGGACGTTTCACGGCATGTACCTATAAATGGATAAAAATTACGATACGTTGAACTAAACGCTTCACGATGCAGCAACGACGATAATCATAATCTTGTGTTACCATGTTGTTTGTTTGTTTATTTATTTTCCTCCATGCGCAGTGAGTGTAAAATTTGTTCTCTACGTTGTAGTCTATATTCTTTTGAAGACAAAAACAATCTTTTGGGATCAATTTCGTATAAATATCGGTTGGACAAAGGGAAAAAAAACCAAAAAACGTCTAGGTCTGGGTCACCTCGCATTCCTGCGCAAAATATCATCCAACGCATCCCCCCCTCCCAAACTCCTTCATTACAGAAGCGGCGGGTTTATCAGACATCTGTGGGACAAATCCATTACAAAAGACCCGGCACTCAAACCTGGATATCTCAACAGTCATTTCTCACACCGAGCATCTGGAGGAATCTTACAGACATGTATTACATTACAGAGGAGCAAACAAACCCGATGTGATAAAGCGAGCAGACGGAGAGCTGACTCCTGGAATAAGGCGAGGCTATTTACATTATAAATGTCGCCGGCGCCGTGTTCGTATCCGTCTCTCAGACCGATCGGGATAGCACAACGCCTGGCCTGTCAGGACCGTGCCATACGGGAGCTGACTAACCGTACCGAGAAAGGATAGTACCTTCTTATTTATTTTTATTTTTTTGGGGGGGTGAATCTTGCAAAGCTCTGCAAAAAATAAAACGGTCCAGAACAGTTTCAGATTTAATGGAAGAGGGTCAGATTTATTATATACAAGGGATATCGTGCTCCTGTAGTGGTCCACTGCTGTTCCGATCTTCCTGCAGGGGCCCTGAAATGAATTTTTCATGCTTGCGTGCATAGCTTACATCAAAAAAAAAAAAAAAAAAGTATCTTCGAGCATATTTCAAGGTTGGATCGTGCCAGTACACTTTCTGTAATTTTTGAGGGAGTCCGTGCACGTGTGTGTATGTGTGTGTGTATGGATCATATCCAGTGTATGAATTATTAAAATTGTAGAAATAGGTCTCAATTTATATGTAGTACGCAAAAGTTTGTTTAAAAACAGGGTACATAATTCATTAGCAAGTGATTTTAGGGCCTCATTCAGATCTGAATTAAGTGCATGGAGGGAATATTTAATAATAATAATAATAATAATAATAATAATAATGAGGTTTTTTTAGTAAAGGTTTAGTGTCTAACATACATTATGTAGTGTACACAGTTATTATACGTGCATCCTGTTTGGGAGGTGAAGGCGAATCCAAGCGCAGAGAACTTTATTACATAAAGTGCTTACAAAACAGAAAAAACACATGAAAACAATGACATAAACATGACTTACGTTTACGACGCAAAGACTACGGGCGATACTGTGGCGCACGCGAGGACACGAGACCATTACGACAAAAGCTTAACAACTAGACACTGAAAAACTAGAACTATATATACTGGTGCTAATCAAGGTGTAATAAGACACAGGTGAGCATGCTTGAGACACGTGACCTGCTGGGGTTGATGGGTAATGTAGTCCTGTGCCTTGTTGGCACGATTGTTAGGGTAGTGGTGGCTCAACGGTTAAAGGCTCTGGATTACTGCGCTGAAAGGCGGGGGTTCAAATCCCAGCACTGCCATGCTGTCACTGTTGGGCCCTAACCCTCTCTGCTCCAGGGGGCGCTGTATCATGACCCCACCTTCCTAACATGCTTGGATATGCAAAAAAAAAAATATATATATATATATATATATATATATTTCGCTGTAAAGTATATACAATCAATAAAGCCGCCTTCTTCTACTTCTTACCATGACCATGTGCTGGATCAAGTGCTATTTTAGAAGATGCGTGTTTAGAAGAATGAAACCCATGTTATTAAATTAAGCCAAACAGGCAGAGATCAATCCGATACATCTGATCTGATTACATCAGCCCTACTGCACGTTGCTGAATTCTGGAGTAAACAGTGTTGTCACGTGAAAAGATGCAATAAAATATTTACAAAAATGTGAGGGGTGTACTCACTTTTGTGAGATACTCTATGTGTATATATATATATATATGCATTTTTTTTTAAATCAATAAACATGGTCAAAAACCTTTCGCATGTTAGCAACCTTCGTAGCCCATCATGCTAATTGACACAGTCTCAATCTGACAGTTCAGATGCTCGACACTCAAGCGTGACATTAAAAAAAAAAAACCCCACAAACATCAATCACGTCGCTGAGATCTGCACCGGAGCTCAAGCAAAACGGCTTGGCAATTGAAACTCTCTCTCCTCCGGTACAAACAAATCGGAGGAGATGAAGCCGAACACAAAAGCAAACGAAACAACAGCAGCAGCGTGAGCCTGCTGTTTCTCTCCGAGTCGAGCTACGCCTGCACGGAGACGCCATTACAATAAACAGCAACATCTGGCACCGTGCACACAGGCCAGGTTGGAAAGATATCGCCTCTCAGGCACACATCAGCCACGCGGGAAAGAGCTCCGTCTAATTACACTCCCAGGGACGACACACACACACACACACACTCACACGGAACTCACTTGAAAAACCTCCCAATTAGGTCCACATTTCTCCACACATGTGAGCAGCACCATGACAGCAGGGTTAGCAGGTCAGAATTGTCTTTTTTTCCTCCCCCCTTCTTTCTTTCTTTCTTTCTTTTCCTCACATTTAGAAACTGCTATAAAGCTTAACGTGACGCTGTAAGCACTTCATACCAGGCACTCAAAATATACGTGACCTGCAGGTATAGTGTCCTCAACCTGTCTTCTGTATTCCTCTATACACAGTGTGTACACGTGTACTTTTCGATGAGGTACTACGTAAATCTTTAGAATCTGTCAATCGAGCGTGTCGTCGCAACGTTCTTCCGACGTTTTGTCCGACCGACGTTTTTCCGTTCGCGTTTAGCGCGGAGCGTTTCCGGGCACTCTAGCCTAAACGACTCTTCTCTATTGGAATTTTCCAGGTGAGGCAGGCTTTATATGTCGCTTCGTGTAGATTTCAGCGCGGTGAGTGAATAGATTCCCATCACAGGAAAACGGCACGTCACACCTGCGCACTGAGAACAGAAGGCTCCTGTCAGAAAGCCATACGCGTGCTCGTCTCTTTTCCCCGAAAGCCTTGTCTCTCACGACGAAGCGCTTTACATCTCCAATATGTTTTAAGCTCCTGGGATCTATTTTCAGATCATTAACAGACCGTTGACGTAGAATGTAAACGGGACAAATGTGCATCGAATGACATCATTAACAGATCGGTTAAAGGTCTACCGAATACCTATTAAAACTAATTACATAACAGGACCTGCTACTTTTATTTCCCATTACAGAGATAAAGAATTGGCCGAAGACAGAAAACACACTTAATATTGTATTCATTCTAAACATGCCCCCCCCCCCCTATTTTATCCATCCATCCATCCATCTTCAACCACTTATTCCTTCTTCAGAGTCGTGGGGGAACCTGGAGTCTATCCCAGGGAGCATGGGGCACAAGGCGGGGTACATCCTGGACAGGGTGCCAGTCCATCGCAGGGCACAATCACATACACACTCACACACCCATTCATACACTACGGACACTTTAGACACGCCCATCAGACTACCATGCATGTGTTTGGACTGGGGGAGGAAACCGGAGTACCCGGAGCCCCACATCTTATTTCGTCCAAATTACACAATTCTTTTTTTCTACGCCAATTTTTACACTTGGGTTCCATCTATTTTAGTCTGGATAACATTACGTGGGGAGGAAAAAATCTTTTGAAACACGTCAACCGTGACGAATCAGCATTAGAACTAAAACATTTCATATCCATAGCTAGACCTCGGGGGTGAATTTACCAAAAACGTTTGCAACGCGAAATACTCCGTTACCTCGCTCTTAACTAACGAATGTTTCCCGAAACCCTACGTGACTAATATAGTACGTCGACTCGTTCGTAAATGAACATTTAACCTGACCTGTTTGTTATTAAGTACGTCTATATTCGAAGCTTGCGTGCAGTTCTACCTCAGAAAGACAGAGGGCACTAATTGCAAGACAAAAAAATCCTCCCTGATCTATACAAGCACTCGAAAAACATACATTACACCCTTCATTAAATTGTTTGTTATTCGCTAAGATTCATCGATATAAGAACATTTCCTTATTTCTGTTTCATAACCGGAAGACTTTAAAAAAAAAAAAAAAACATGTTGAAACGACAACTTTTGACGACGTTCCGAGGATGACGTTTTGTTCGATTTCGGCGACAAGCGACAGTAAAGCACCAAATCCAAAAACGGCTGGCCCGGATGGGTCTTTGGACCAGTCCTACAGCGTGAGTGGTCTGACGTTTCTCACAAATTTAGTTATGTTCTGCAAGTAGTTCTTATTTACTGTTTGACGCACACAAACAGAAGATAAATGTGGTCAATCGTGACGACATTACAAAGGAAAATTTTAAAAAAGTAGCAGAGGTCGCTGGTTCCTCTGGGGAATGTATGCAGTAAGCCCTGCCCACAATTCACAGCTTACAGGAGACTGGAACTATTCTTGATTAGCCACCTAAGAGAAATAATTACCATAGACCGGCAGACACTTCCACCAACAACACAGAATCAACAATACTAGTAGCAAGAATCTAGCTCCAGCTGATTCAAGTAGCTTGTACACACAAGTCAGACGCCTACAGTACCTTACTAGTAGAGACTAAACTCAAGCTTGAACAACTCAAAGCAGGCTACAAGTGCTGACTAAAGAGTAAGAAGCACCCACCTCTCTCGCAAGAACGTCCCAGAAACCCAGAAGCGGCGCAGTCGCATACGTATCGATTCCATCCCTCTCTGCAGATGCCGTTGTTCTGACATGGGTTGCTCAGGCACTGCTTGGGCGCTTCCTTGGAGCAGGACGGCTTCACCCCCACTGCTTTCTGGACCTCAGCCATGCGCCGAACATCTTTGCTCTGGCCGTCGACGAAGAGGTCGCGAACGCAGCCCACGAAGCCGTAATTCAGCAGCGCCGTCCATACCTCGGTGGGAAACACCAAACCTGCTCGGTTCTCGGGAAGACCACCGAGGTACAGGTGATCATCCAGGTCGAGGATCTCGCTCTCACCTGGGGCCTGGTAGGGCGTGCGGACCGTGTTCACCGATATCGTACCTGAGGAAGCAGACGACTGGATGTCAACGTCAATCAAGAGAAACAGAGGTGGCAATGAACATTTTAGTGAAAGCGGAGGCAGGAACCGGTCTGAAAATATCTGTGAAGTTAATAGGGAAGTCGATCCAGACAAAAATATGTTTAATTAGTGTTTTGAGTCGATGGAGAGTCACTCGGTGTATTGACTAAACACTGTGGCATGTTTTTCTTAATTATAAACGAGCATTTTGTATTGAACCACAGTTGCGTGAAGTGGGAGTAATTTGCTGTCTTCCACCGACATGCTCTGATTCTTCCTTTATTTCCACGGCCAGTGCATTAAAAAGCCCAGAACGGTGACGAGAATCAATTCTTTCACCAGAATTTGACTCGTTGTCCTTTTAGCAGCATTCCTTTCTGAAAACTCGCACAGAAAGCCTTAACTTCACATGTGGAATTTGCACATTTTACACATATTTCATGTTTTTTTTCAATCATTTTCAAGTAATGTCAATTTTTACATCATACATTTGTTACATGAATCTTACACGATTCATTCATTCATGATTGTCTTCACGTGATTTTGTTACATATGATTCTTTTATATTCATTCATTTAAATGATTCAATATCTTGAACGTCTGAAAAAGATGTCATTTACTCATATGATTCATTTGTATTCCTTCATATGATTCGGTAACTTGAATGTCTGAATCAGATGTCATTTACTCATATGATTCATCTGTATTCCTTCATATGATTCGGTAACTTGAATATCTGAATCAGATGTCATTTACTCATATGATTCATTTGTATTCCTTCATACGATTCGGTAACTTGAATATCTGAATCAGATGTCATTTACTCATATGATTCATCTGTATTCCTTCATATGATTCGGTAACTTGAATATCTGAATCAGATGTCATTTACTCATATGATTCATTTGTATTCCTTCATACGATTCGGTAACTTGAATGTCTGAATCAGATGTCATTTACTCATATGATTCATTTGTATTCCTTCATATGATTCGGTAACTTGAATGTCTGAATCAGATGTCATTTACTCATATGATTCATTTATATTCATTCATATGATTCGGTAACTTGAATGTCTGAATCAGATGTCATTTACTAATATGATTCATTTGATTCTCACGTCAGGGTGTACACTGTATTATGCACCTTCATGTACTATTTGCATACGATATGATCACGTGTTATTTATAATACGTGGAAAAATATGATTTTCCCCATTAGGTATATTTCAGCCTAAAAGACACTCCCTGTTGTTTATATCCAGTATTTCAACCGTCTATATTTGTACACATGATCTTTCACAGATTCCCGGTCGCTGTAAACACTCATGGACATGACCGGACTGTAAAGCGAAGCAGAGTGGAAGCTCAGGATCAGGATCCCGCCTCGAGGTCCGTTCGGGTATGACGGATCGTTTAGCTCGACTCTCTGGCTGTTGTGGATGTTTAGTTAATAGTCTGCAGCGATGCTGCAAATGCAGCCGATGATCTATAAGGCAGATACACAGAGCAGCTGGACTGTCTAAACAGGGTCCATCAGAGAGAGAAAGAGTGAAAAAGGAAAAATCAGTAGGCGTGGTGTAGTAGTGTGGTATAGAGGGTTAGGGGTTGGGTGAAGTATGGTGATGGACTTGTTAAAGTAAAGCTACTGTTTAAAACTCCAGAGTGCAGTAAGGAAAAGTAGACAAAAAGCACAAAAACATTGACCATATGTTAAAATCTGGAGGTCGACCCCCTGCTTAGCCTGCCGCTGAACCCGGCCAGAGTGCGCACAGCTGGAGGGACGTGACAGTGTCCGGCTCTTGGCAGGAGCTTTTGTTGTCCGTAAGCAGTCACGTCCTCCCCAGGCTGCAGCTAACGAGCTCACTCCATCAAGCTCATTACTGAGGAACGTTCTCACACTTCGGCTCGGGCTCTAAGGACCCTCACGATGCAGAGGGTGCACATTTAAGTTCTCTATTTCTCCAACACGCCACGAGGAGCAACTATTCATCTGCAGTTCCAGCTAGTTTCTGAAAACGAATAGATAGCAAAACAGGAGACATAATGGAGGCTGAAGTTTATTTTAGTATAAAGGCGAAAAAAAAAAAGCACGAAGCAGATCGGTGTATACGGAATACTGATACACGATGATTTACTTCTAGGAGTTCCCTCAATCGTTTGAGGACAAAAATAAAATGACTCTTCCAAATGAGCTTCATTGCAGTACGAGAAATTGTAATAATAAATGAAGACGTTTTAATATTAAATATTACACACACCAAATACGAGGTCATTTGATTTGGCGGAACAGCTCTTCTAGAAATTAAAGCAGCAAACGTTGTTATATGGCGAGTTTCTAAATAATACAAAAATAAACCCCACATTTGAATCATTTCTCCGCACTCGCTGTAAAAAGAAGTCATATTTCCATCATGACGTGACTCCTGCAGCGTAAAACCATCACATCAACCCTAACCCTTGTATTATAAACACGTGATGTCAGTTATTTTAAAATCCCTGACACATCGCTGTGGTATAAGAGGAATAAAACACTATACGCATGTGCTTATAGGGAAAAGAAATAATGATGATAATATAATGAGCAGTGGTCCAGGGTGTACCCCGCGTTGTGCCCCATGCTCCCTGGGATAGGCTCCAGGTTCCCCGTGACCCTGAAAAGGATAAGCGGGAGAAGATGGATGGATGGATGGATGGATGGATGGATGGATAATGAGCATTGATGAGAAATAAATTCCAGTATTTTACTATTAAGTATAAAATGGTCTTGCACTATGATTGAAACTCAACATGTGTATGTGTGATAAATGTGGTTAGTACTGTCATATGTTACATATCAGCCATGCTCGATTAGACGTGCGACTCAGAGGCCAACCTGCAGTCTCTTGCTAAGTGAGAGAGCGTGGCGAACCGCCAGTGCCCGAGCGCCGAGTGTGCTCCTCGCCTGTAACCAAATCACACACTCATGCCAGGCTTGACGTAACTGGATTTCAGTAATACTCTCGGAGTGGAAACGCTGGACTCGGCTAGGCTAGATGCTAAGTAGAAAGGGATGAAAGTGGATGGTTTATAGGCGAGAAGTGAAGCTAACGCCTGTAGCAGTGGTTTTATCTCCAGAATCCATGTTGTTTTTTATCAGCTTTGTCAGGGTGTTTGTTTCTTCCTCTCTCTCTCTCTCTCTCTCTCTCTCTCTCTCTTTCCCACCTCTGTCTGTTTCAACGTCACTCTTCTCTTTCTGACGGATTTTTTTGGTCTTGTACAGATATTGATTAAAAATCTCCTGCTACCTATACGCAGTTCCCCGTAGCCGCGGGTGAATCAATCGCTCGGATCTTCACATCACCTCCAAACGCACATCGCTCAACTCTCAAGGGCGTGAGGCGTTGTGGCCTAAAATGAAACATTAGTCAACTCTTTGCACATTTCACTCTGGTAAAGAAGCAGGAGAACCTGGGAGGAAAAGTCACAGAGATGACCTTATGGTTTCAAGAACACATGTAGGGCGGTTTAAGTAAAAACCTGTTCTTCGGAGACTGAACACAGCTGGAGCATTACATTTCACAAAAAGAAGAAGAGTAGTAGTGATAGAAGTATTAGTAAAGTAGATGTAGTAACAGTAGTATTAGTAGTACCTGTAATATCGTTAGTACGAATAGGTAGTAGTAGTAGTAATGATAGTAGAAGTAGTAGTATTTGTATTAGTAGTAGCAGTAATGGTGGTGGTAGTAGTAATAGCAGTAGTAGCAGTAGCAGTAGCAGTAGTAGTAGTAGCAGTAGTATTGGTTATAGTAGTAGTAGTAATAATTATAGTAATAGTAGCAGTAGCAGTAGTAGTAATAGTAGTAGTAGTATAGTAGTGGTAGTAATGGAGGTAGTCGTAGTAGTAGCAGTAGTAGTAGTAGTAGTAGTATAATAGTAATAGTAGTTATAGTAGTAGTAGTAATGTTGGTGGTAGTAGTGTTAGTAGTTATAGTAGTAGTAGTAGTAGTAGTAGTAGTTATAGTGGTAGTAGTGTTAGTAGTTATAGTATTAGTAGCAGTAGTTATAGTAGTAGTAGTAGTAGTAGTTATAGTAGTAGTAGTGTTAGTAGTTATAGTAGTAGTAGCAGTAGTAGTAGTAGTAGTAGTAGTAGTAGTAGTTATAGTGGTAGTAGTAGTAGTTATAGTAGTAGTAGCAGTAGCAGTAGTAGTAGTAGTAGTTATAGTGGTAGTAGTAGTAGTAGTAGTAGTTATAGTAGTAGTAGTAATGGTAGCAGTAGTAGTAGTGTTAGTAGTAGTAGTAGTAGTTATAGTAGTAGTAGTAGTAATGGTAGCAGTAGTAGTAGTGTTAGTAGCAGTAGTAGTAATAGTAGTAGTAGTAGTAGTAGTAGTTATAATAGTAGTAGTAGCAGTAGTATTAGTAGTAGTAATGTTGGTGGTAGTAGTGTTAGTAGCAGTAGTAGTAGTAGTAGTAGTATAATAGTAATAGTAGTTATAGTAATAGTAGTAGTAATGTTGGTGGTAGTAGTGTTAGTAGTTATAGTAGTAGTAGTATAATAGTAATAGTAGTTATAGTAATAGTAGTAGTAATGTTGGTGGTAGTAGTGTTAGTAGCAGTAGTAGTAGTAGTAGTAGTTATAATAGTAGTAGTAGTATTAGTAGTAGGTGTAGTAATGTTGGTGGTAGTAGTGTTAGTAGCAGTAGTAGTAGTAGTAGTTATAGTAGTAGTAGTAATGGTAGTAGTAGTAGTGTTAGTAGTAGTAGTAGTAGTACTTATAGTAGTAGTAGCAGTAGTAGTAGTAGTATAATAGTAATAATAGTTATAGTAGTAGTAGTAGTAGTTATAGTAGTAGTAGTAATGGTAGTAGTAGTAGTAGTAGTTATAGTAGTAGTAGTAGTAGTAGTAGCAATAGTAGTAGTAGTAGTAGTAATAGTATAATAGTAATAGTAGTTATAGTAGTAGTAGTAGTAATGTTGGTGGTAGTAGTAGTAGTTATAGTAGTAGTAGTAATGGTAGTAGTAGTAGTAGTATTAGTAGTATAATAGTAATAGTAGTTATAGTAGTAGTAGTAGTAATGTTGGTGGTAGTAGTAGTAGTTATAGTAGTAGTAGTAATGGTAGCAGTAGTAGTAGTGTTAGTAATAGTAGCAGTAGTAGTAATAGCAGTAGTAGTAGTAGTACTAGTAGTATAATAGTAATAGTAGTTATAGTAATAGTAGTAGTAATGTTGGTAGTAGTAGTGTTAGTAGTTGTAGCAGTAGTAGTAGTAGTAATAGTAGCAGTAGCAGTAGTATTAGTAGTAGTATTGTTGGTAGTAGTAGTGTTAGTAGCAGTAGCAGTAGTAGTAGTAGTAATAGTAGTAGTAGCAGTAGTATTAGTAGTAGTAATGTTGGTGGTAGCAGCAGTAGTAGTACTAGTATTAGCAGTAGTAGTAGTAGCAGTTTGGTAAATTATTTCCACACCTCCCTTGCCATTTACATCAGTCTCTCATGAGCCTTTACTCCAGAGCAAAGCAGCTACTGAGGGGATTCGTAAAATATGTGACACGGAGATGAAAAAAACCCAACACAGCACACACTCTGAGAATCACACACTCCGGGGACGTCTGTTTTAAACGTTACTTTCATCTGATGCATTATTAATCAAAAGAGAAAGGTCCCAGAACGAACAGCACAAGGTTCACACATAACAAACCAAGACCTGCATAATATCAACACACGCTGAAGTAGAGCTAAGCCAAAGTCTTTCTGGTAAAGGCGGTCCACTCGGCGGCCATCTTGGAGACCGTCCCAGGCAGTCCTACAACACGAGATTGACCAGAAACGCTTTCAAACACGGATTTGTTACAATCTGACAAAAGTTGTGTAAATATTGTGCAGTCTTTGGATTGAAATAGACACAACACATACTTCGCGTACATTTTTGTTGGGACAGAAAATGCAGACTGGAGAAGAAAAAAAGGTTGTTATTTTTATTTATGATTTTTTTTTTGTACTGACGAATGCAATACGATGTACCACAAAAGCAAGAAACAAAAAAGACAAGACCAGAATTTGACGATATACAGTACGAATGAGAAGATACGAGGGATGATACTACTAATGTATTCATAGTGTCATGTTTAGGGATTTAAGATTGGCTTCAAATGGCATCCAATAGTTTGTTACATACTGTAGTTACATGAAACTGCCTTAAAGAAGAAAGCCATTAAAAATATATACACTGCCTACGCACTCTTGGACCTGACACTCTCACTTTAATACTATGCATTCTCTATGTTTCCTTTCCTTTGGGACAAAAATGAGTAAATTATGCAGGTGGCATTCTTCCCAAACACTCTCGACGTCTCCGATTTGATAAAGCATGATAAATGGAACTATTCATAACGTTCAGAGGGACGACGAGGGATGAACATGATAAATCGCCCGTGTTGCGTGTGAGTCCATGCTGTCAGGAGCTTTAGTGCGTTATAAAGGGTGGAAGCTATAAAACTGGGTGCGCCTCCGACGTCTGGGCCGCTTATTGAATTGTTTTTCGTTATTGCCGCTGATTACTCGGAGTGTTTGTCGAGCGTTCCGTGATCCACCCGCTGGCTGTATCCTATCGGGTGACAACTGAGCCGGCGAGTTCCAGCGTGGGCGAAGCGCACACACACCCGGGTCACGGATTCGAGGCGAGAGGGGAAAGAAAAGAAGAAGAAGAAGAAAGAAAGAAAAAAAAACAGCCGATTGCATTATCCTGCATCTCAGTCGGCACGGTAACAGGCTCGGTCCTCAGAGGAAATCGGCTCTCGTTTCCATAGCAACGCAAGGCAGAAAGAGAGAGAGAGAGAGAGAGAGGAAAGAGAAAGGGTGGAGGGAAAGAAACTGAACAAAATGGACGAGATGTGGGACGAGATAGGGGGATTGGGAGAACGAGGAGGTGGGGAAAAAATAGATTTGGAGTGCGAGGGGATCAGCGATGTCGATCAGAATGCACAGCACTCGCCTTTAATCGTGTGATACTCGCACCACTGAAATAGAATTTATTAAAGCTTAATGCGCAATAGAATCTATTAATCTTCAATAAGGCTTGGCCAAGCTTTAGGGGGGATTCAGGGTTAGGTACTGGAGGACACGCTCATGCTTCAGCATGTGTTTGGGCTGGAATTGTTAGCTCTCAGGGTTTGGATTCGGATTACTCCGTGATTCGGGTTTAGAGAATGTCAGAGGTGGTATTATACTAGAGAGAGCGTGACAACTGCGATTCTCTTCTTCTGTGTGTTTGGGAAAAGGATTATGTTTCAGCGAGAGTCTTTAACTGTACTGTGTTTCGAGGACGATGCTCACGGGCTCCGTGTAACAAAAACCAACGCTCAGATTAAGACGCCCAGCAAAGCAGTTTATATTCATATACAACTGAAGAACTATGTGGTCATTATCAGTGCTGCATATTCATAAAAGCCCGGATTCAGTGTCAGCGACTTGAGTCCCAACGTTCTGTCAATATTCGTGCTGGGAAAGTTCCTCCCGTTCAGAGTCAGGAACAACAGCTAGCAATACATCGCAAACAGCAACCGTGTGTTTCCTGTTTGGGTTTGAATTTGCACAGAAACGTATTGTATTGTGACGTGTACTTTGCCGCTTTCCTTCATACTCATGTGTACATGTCGACAAACACCAATTAGCGGTGACACACATTCAGAACAGAAGATTTACATTTAGCCACACCCACAAAACTCCATATAAGGCAAAGCTCACAGAACTTAACGGTGAAAGTGTGACGTGCTCTAAATCGTCCACCTTTCACTGGGTGCCATTACTTTTTCTCTGACCGAAAAAGGTTTGTCTTGATTTACGTATTTGCGTTGGATTCACAAAAGGGTCATTAAGGTGGTGGAGAATTGAAACAAATAAGGGATTTAAACTAGATTTGAAAGACAATTAAATCGCAGTAAACTTATCGCCAATTATACGACGTATATGCTAATACACTGAGGTTCGCATTAGTGAGTCTTCTTATATGTAAAAAAAAAGAAAAACTAATAATGTATCTTTCAAAAAATACACATAGCCTAATGCGACTCAATTCAGAGTAGGTTTAAAGAATTTAATCCTAATGAAAATGATCCCTTGTTAAAAATACATATATATATATATATATAAAAATGCAAATAATAGGCAGGAAATGAGCCACAAAATTCAGCCACACTGCTCGTCTCCTGTTTCTGCTCCATTTATGAACGATATCAAGCTTATCTGGGCAAAAGTAGCCATTAAGCTTGTCATTAAAATTGTCCTCCTTCACCTCTCACAAACCCAGACCTCGGACTCATTAGCCTTAAAAACGTTCGACACCAGAACAGAAGTAGAAGGGAGGACGTTTCTACAGGCATAGCAGCAGTTTTGTCGACACTCACGTCCTCACTCTCCATGTGGCTATAGAGGTAATGAAACGACTAATGTGATTTCCCGCTCTCGAGATGGAGTGGAAAACAGAAACCGGTTGGTGATCGTGAATCTAATTTGCGGTGTGACATTGCGAAGCCTTGGCCACAAGCACATGCTAACAAATTGTTGCTTAGATAAGCACATCGACACGGAGCTCGGTGCCAGAGAACCAGGGCAGGGAGGACGCGCAGTAGGAGAGACGAGTCGATCCACCCGAGCTCTAGACACGCTTTCAGACTGACGCTCCCTAACCTGGCCATCGGGAAACGCGAAAACGTAGAGGTCTTTACAACCGTGGAGATAAAGCCAGATGCGACGGAGCCGCTTAGGGTCATTAAAGACGAGAAGGTGCCGAGGGACAAATGAACTTAAAACCCCTGAGTCTGAAATGAGTTTCACAAAAACCTGCCCGAGATTCGGATGGTTAGGCTGATGGCTGAAAGCAGCAGCAGCAGCGCTCTTGTGCTTCACATTATACAGATGCTACGTATTTTCCCCAGGAGCGTGAAAAGATAACACGAAAATGACTCGAATCATCTCGGATTATCAACAGTTTACTTAAATCTCCGCGCCACTTTGTCATCCGCGATGATAAAAGGATAATCGCTTCAGAAAAGAAAGAAAAAAAAGAAAAGAAAAGGAAGAGGAACAAGAAAATAAAGGCGACTAGCTGTGTACGTTTCATCCTGTCTCCAAAAATAAAAACGAAGCATCTTAGACAGGGAAAAATTATTATTATTATTATTTTATTTTTTTATGAGAGAAGATATGATACTTTTTTGTGTGCAGTGTTCAGGAAATCGGGAAGAAAAGAATAATAATAATAATAATTAAAAAAAAACAACCTCCATGTCATGCTGTTATTGGAAAATAATCAAGAGCGTGACGGTGTGATGAAGCAGAGTTACTCTGACCAACCCGGGAGTTGAATTCGTTCCATGTAACAGTGTTTTATTCCGCGCACACCACAGCAATCTTCCAATAATGACTTGTTTTTATTCGTTACACTACATGTTGCTTTTTATCCATTTGTAGCTATGCTCTCGTTAACGTGTACTGTGAGTGACGAGCCAGAAGCTAATTCATTCATGTAGTTTACACAGCTTTCCTTTTGCTAGATTTTGCTGCAGTAAAACAGCAGATACGCTAACTAGCTAAGTAAACATTAACAATCTCGACATTTAGCTGCCGCGGCGTTCCGATTGGCGCTATTTGGTTATTTAGAGAGAAGAATAAGCCTTAAGTAAAGGAAAGCATCCTACCTGATCTTCCATCCCTCTGGAAGTCCACGTGGTACCATTCCCCATCGTTCACTTTTTTGTTGACCGCTCGTGTTTTGGTGGTGCCCGAGCCCATGTCCAGCAGCAGGTACAAATGACCGTCCAGCATCTCGACGGCGAAGAAGTCCACTTTAAGCGTGACAGGGCTCTTTGCCTCTTTGGTCTGCTGTTTCGACCTCCCGTGGCTGAAGAGAAGAAGTCCGTTCGGTTCAGTAGTGCGGAAGTCGAAGGATATGGAGCCGGTCTTCTTAGCGTTCCACTTATGTAACGTGATGAAGGCTTCTGGTGTTTCGAAAGTGATCGGATCTAGAGTGGCTACATTTTCACATTTGAAGGCCACCACGCCATGGACCTTCATCTTGTGGTCGCCCTGCAAGGCCAGCTTGGACAGCTCCAGCCGAACATCATTGTTTTTGTAAACCACCTTAGAAACCAAAGAAATGGCGGAATGAAGAACAGGCAAGTCAACGCTTATAGTAAACAGTATCTATAGTAACGGAACACGTATGCTTACATCAAATGACAATATAATGGAAGTTCCGTCTCATCTCAGGACGTCGGTATGTATTAGAGTACTGTACAATACAAGCACCTTGAATTGATATTGTGGTCTTATGTTTTATTTAGGAAGCCTTGTATGGTCATCATAAAATGATACGAGAGCAATTATATTTTATACTATCCAGTTTTACCTCCAGAGCACCTATCATTTTCTCATTCCTTGGCTGTGTCGTAACGTCTCAGTAATGTTTCAGCGGATCCTCTCGCATGTATCTATGAGGGACCTGCTGTCACTCTCCAGTAGCACAAATAGTGTCTGGCATGTGACTTTTATGCTCTTAAACCTACTCTCGAGCTCACGAAACTGCAGCAATCCAGCCAGTGGGGTGAACAGGAGCCAAACACCATCATCCAAGAACGGCACCTTGGAGCATGTGTGTGACCTTGAAGAAACCTTGTGGGTGTGTGAGTTGGGCACTGTTAAGTCTACCTAGTGCAACATGTGTACATGTGTGATGCAAGCCAAGATATAATAAGAACACACAGCTGAGCACACCCCAAGTATGACCCAGATCTCTCCTGTGGGTTTGGACTGAAATGCAAGAAGATGGCTGGAGGAAAATAAATAAATATCCCGAGATCTAAAAATAAACCGCTGAGAACAGTCTTCAGAGAACACTGAACCTTAGAGGCTCCTAAATGTTTCGGAAAAGTTTGAAACTAAACGCGCAAGCATTTTTTCCCATATCGGCTACGCTTACAGTATAACCACATGAGGAAAAGCTAGAGGTAGGACTAGCGGAAACATGTTTCAAATGGTAATGAGTCATTTCTCCATGAAGAATACCGATACAGTGCTATCCCAGATCTCCTACTGAGCCCCTCTGTCAGTCCCTCAAACCGTTTGTAAGCTTTTCTTTGGCTGGCTAGTTTGATGCAGTAATCCTAGCAGCACCATTGCACATGACTCATCAATCTAAGAAATATAGGACCTTGAGAAGTGCTGCAAGCTTCTCCAAACTCTGCAGGTGGAATACGAATGGGTGATGGAATGACGGGTTGTTGTGTCGAACCCACAACCACACAGGAAATCTCCAAAGACGAAAACCGCTTCAGCATGAACAGGACATCGGGCACATTGCTTATTCGGCAAGGGGATTTGTACGCAACTCTCAGAGTGAAGTTTAATGTGCTGAATATAATAAGGACAAATGTGTTTAAACTTCCAAAAGATGGAACAACACAGATGGCATGAGGTTGTATTCCAATCCAAATCTATGCCATTTGTGACCACAGATAATTCAACGGTGCTGGGATATGACACTGGGTTCTACTTGTGTCTGGTCCCTTTGGTGGTTTATAGGTTGCAAGGGTTGCCAGGTTTCTAAAAAAACATCAGCAACATCAGAAGGATCTGACCTTTCTCTTCCATATACCAAGGTGGTCGTTCAGTTCCCTGTCATCTTGAAACTTGACACCAGTGAGTTGCCCCTGCTTGGTCTTCCTGTATGTACCTGACTCAGAATGCAGATATCTGACCTGCCTTCGTCAGCCATGATACTCCACTACTGCATTCTCTTCACTGGCTTAAGCCCTTGAGACATACCTAGGATGCTTTCAGACATGAAGACTATTTCTTTGCACTCTTTTCCTTTCCTCTGCCTTGCTCAATATTCAGCTAAACCGACGTCCACTTTTCCCATAAAGCTGCTTTGTCCATGTTTACAATATCTATTGTTAAAAGTGCTCGAGAAATTGTTTTTGTGTCAAACATTCGACAAAGAATCCGAGCGCACAGCAGAAGTTTACCCAGAAGTTCCGTACATGTACCGTACTCTAACACCATCATGTGAAGACACAGCCAAAGTTGCATTTCATCTGAAATGATGTAGCCTGACACAATAAATCTCCCTATACAGAATGTCAAAAGGTCAACGCTGTCCTGGCGTATTCCATCAGCGCGGAGACAAGCTGACTTGTTTGAGCTTGTCTCTGAAATGAACCCTGCGGAACCCGTTCATGATCTGGAGAAAGAAAACAGCTTAGTCTATTATTATTCCAATCGAATTCAAGCCAGGGCTATGATCAACATTTTCTCCTCACGGTAAATAGACATGCAATTCGCTGCCACTTTTTAAAAGTTGCCAGATGCACCATTCTAAATTAAGAAATGATCAGTTATTGATTATTAGATCATTCGTTACTGCTGATAACTGGAGCTTGTTGGAGATCACTGAAGCAACCACAACCCCCCCTACCACCATTTTTCTCATGCCAATTCCCACCCACCAGCCAGCTCTCCATCATACAACTGCCACTAACCGAGGAGGGTGAAGGCCAACGAGTGCTTCCTCTAACGCACATGAAGCTAGCCAAGCACGTCTTTCAGAGGAATAGCGCTATCTACCCTCTTCTACATACATGAGTTCACAGACGCCCGGGATTGGCTCGTGTCGCTGTGATTGACATGGCGGAGAAGGTACGCCATCCGTCCTACCCAGTGAGCATGGCCACTTTTCATTCCTCGTCTCATCAGCGTATCATCAGGGTTTGATGACAGGGTGAAAACTTTTCTGTCGTACCACTCGTCACTGAAGCGTTCTCGTCTGTACTGTGCACGCAATGTGTCTTAAAGTATTTAGATTTTTTTCTTTTACGGTAAATGGGTTAAATCCCCCCCCCCTTTTTTTTTTGCTAGCATGCTTAATATTCCACAAGAAAAAAAAAAAAAAAAAAAAACAGGGACATGTCCAGTGGGACTGTATTAGCATGAGGTATAGAAGTGTTCACTGGAGCTAATCTGGAATGGGTACAAAAAAAAAAAAAAACCCAGGAAGTATATAAACCCATCTATATCGCCCCTGGTTGTTATTTATGAACATGTCCTGGTGGGAGATGTGTTGGAAGGGGAAGAGCGGTGGAAACCTTGGCCCTTGGTGCTCTTCTGACTTGATGGCTTTCTGCTAGACATAAAAAAAAAAAAAACATAGCTAAAAATGCAGTCTAGGCTCATTCTCGATTGCCTCCAAATTGGGGACATTGAGATTATTGTGTGAAATAAAGTGTGCAAGCAAAGTCGACTAAGAGAGAGAGAGAGAGAGAGAGAGAGAGAGAGAGAGAGTACCAGGTACGATTTTCCATCAGCTCTTCCATTTCGGCATGACAAGCATAAGAAGCCTACAGGGAGAAAACAAATAGCGATTCGAAAAGAACCACTTGGCACTGGATCCTATCCAGAGGGGGGAAAAAAGAAACAGGTAGTACACCTGCAATTCTTTAGTCACATCACCCGAGTGCACAGCAGATACTGCCAATAAAATGCAATCAATACAGGGAGTGGAGACAAAGGGCACCTTTTAGAGCCCAGCGAAATTGGACGAAGCTCCAAGCCCGCCGTTTTCCAACTGGCCGGGAGAGAGTCGCACCGAGCTCATTTGTCACCGGCTTGGAGAAGTGACAACGAAGCTATTACCACAACAACATTTCATCATCAGAACAGAGGAGCCAGGAGTCGGAACGGGGGAACGCCAAGACACAGGAGCGTGACCACGAGCCCGTGTGATCAATCAGAGGCCAACCGTGTCAAGAACCTGGCCGCAGCTTTACACGCCATCGGGTTGGAATTTCAGCCTGGAAGCTCCTGTACACACAGCCTGCTGAGGGGTTTTCTGAACGTGAGGGGTGTGTCTGGGACTAACAATGGCGCATAATCACGTGATTCACACAGGCATGTGGCTTAGGACACTTCTCATATTGTTGTACACGTTTTCTCACCTGTATTGCATGTGTTTTAAACATTTTAACTCATCTATTGTCACGTGAGTTTTACACGATGCGCCTTTTTTCACGTTTTTTTTTTCACGATTACCCACATAATCACGTATGGACAAACATGACCACGTGTGAGACGTCACGATTACCCACATAATCACGTGTGGACAAACATGACCACGTGTGAGACGTCACGATTACCCACATAATCACGTGTGGACAAACATGACCACGTGTGAGACGTCACGATTACCCACATAATCACGTGTGGACAAACATGACCACGCTGAGACGTGCCGATTACCCACATAATCACGTGTGGACAAACATGACCACGTGTGAGACGTCACGATTACCCACATAATCACGTGTGGACAAACATGACCACGTGTGAGACGTCACGATTACCCACATAATCACGTGTGGACAAACATGACCACGTGTGAGACGTCACGATTACCCACATAATCACGTGTGGACAAACATGACCACGTGTGAGACGTCACGATTACCCACATAATCACGTATGGACAAACATGACCACGTGTGAGACGTCACGATTACCCACATAATCACGTGTGGACAAACATGACCACGTGTGAGACGTCACGATTACCCACATAATCACGTGTGGACAAACATGACCACGTGTGAGACGTCACGATTACCCACATAATCACGTGTGGACAAACACGATCACGTGTAAGACATGTCTATTTTCCCGTCAGCAGAAGAATAATATGAGAAATTAGTTTACACCAAGGTGTTAATGAGGTGTTCTCAATCACTTTGCTCTCGCTCATTATTTGATTAAAGCAGCCGCCTCTGTAAACCAGGCACGAGTAATTGCTTGCTGTGCTAACGACTCGGGTTGATAAACACACTCCTTCATCTTCAATTATCTCATTTGGCGTGATGTTAATTTGGAGCAAAGTTAAAACATTGGTGGACACTGTTGCGAAATCCTCTCGACTCGTTAAGGATGCACGGCGAGCGCGTGAAAAACCAGTGCAATCCGGCTCGAGATGAATCTTGACCTCTTTCAAATCCCAGCAAGCTTCGGCTAATTCGTGCAATCGCTCGACGCGACTCTGGACACCGTCCGGTGATACTATGAACGGTGATACTGTGTGAGAATATTTGCTCTATAGAGGTACTAATATTTCCACTCTGTGTTGAAAATGTCATTGTTTAAAGCATGGCTCTTTTGCTTTTAATTAGCTGAGTTCTCTAATGAGCTCGAGAAGGAGAGCAGAGCAGCCATGTGCTAAAGAACCCAAGCGCTAGTTATGGAAAGTCCCCATAGGACTTTCTTCAAGGTTCAGTGAGGACAGATTTGTCGGCTGGAGGTGGGGAGGGGAGGCTGTAATCTAGGACAGCTGTAAAGATGCAGCGAGAAAGAAAGCGGAAAAAAAAAAAAAAATAGCCGAGCAGAAATTGAACTTTTTGAAATTAAGAGATAAATGATGAGACGAGTACCGAAGTGCTAGCACACTGCGAAATGGCTTTTGAAGTCCGAAATACCCATTAAAAAGGTGATGGAAATTTTAAACATATGTAACATTGAACCTGTTGAGAATGGCGAAGGGCAGTTTAGGGAGTGACCTACACATGACCTTGAAGTTTCAAATATTAGCTGAGTTTCTTTAAGTGCTGGGCCATATATTATAAAACGGGGAATTCTTTCATCCTTTTTGAACGATTCCGCCATATATTGAGCTAAACCGAGCACCAACTTTTCTCCAAATGGAAGTTGAATGGAACGTTACTGGAGACTTTTGATTAAGAACCGTATCCCCGTTTTCGCGATCTCACGTAGCTAGCCAACAACTCATATCGTGACATTTGGTTTTCTTAGCTGAAGATGTTTGGGCATCTGTATGCTGCACCTGCTAAACCGACGCATTACTAACTGCATAATTAAATGATCTGCGTTTGGATTTAAACCTAAAATGGGTGTGGCCTAAAGTAGAAAAGTTCATAATGGGGAAAAAAAAAATTGCAGATGTACGGTGCATGCATCTGACATTTCTGACAGTTCCGCAACCGCAGCTACGGCACTCAGTTGTTCACTCAAACTAGCGATGTCCACGGGACTGTTTATACAAACCCATTCACACTGTTTTATTTTTGTTCGTACCTGCCCAGGATATATTTTCAAGCAAACGTAATCGGTTTCCCAAAAGATAAACAAACTAGTAGTCTAATTTAAACCTCCGCCGTCCTGACACGGCAGTTACTAAGGATGAGTGAAGGAACATGAACGCTGTATGTTCACGCTAATACTGTAAACGCGATCCTTCTCAGTCACACGAGCTTCATATTTGAATCCATATTGATTTGGTCAATTTTAGTTGATAAACACAGAAAAAAATGTAAAATTCCAGGACCGCCACACGTATGAAATACAAACGAGGGAAATCTGGCTTTCCATGCAAACAGGAAGTCATGAGTCATGAGGTTGGAAAGTAGCCTCCGTGTTGCTTTGACAAAGTGTTTTTTCCGCACGTATAATTTCTGCCAAAAAAAAAAAAAAAAAACGAAAAAATTCCTCCCCAAAGGAGGCGGAGATGAAATGCACGCTGTGTATGTGTTTCCCTTTGTTTTTTGTTTTTTAATCCCTTCGAAATTTAAAGCATCCTTTGGCAGCCAGTTGGAATGTTTACCTCCTTCAAGCAGCCCATGAAGTTGTTGCTAACAGGAGATCCGGGCAGATCGGCCGTGCTAGGGCTTCCGCCGACATAGAAAAAGTCGTCCGAGCCTAGCATGGTGTAGTCCTCCTGTGTGTATCCTGTGGTGGTAAGAATTCCATCCACGGATATCGTAACCTAGACAACAAAGCACAGGAAAAGGACACGCTATACTCTTGTAAGCTTTAGCGGAACTTTGGTTCGACCGCTCAGTACCTACGTTAACGTTTCTCCTGCGATTTTTCTTTTACTTCCAATCCCATTTTCATGTCTCTCTTACGTTAAGGAAGCATTTAAAGGTTTAAAGCTTTGTAGTTGATAGAAAAAAAGTATCGTCAAAGTTTCTAGCTAAGCGTACAAACCGATTGCCCAATGTGACGTTAGTGTTCGTGTTAGTATTCTACTCTTATGCAACATAAAAGTCACTTTGCAGACACAAAAATGGTGTTAGTACATGTTATGTTCAGCTAGGTGCTAGTTTTTAGTTTGATTAGTCGTTTTAGTTTCGTATTCAGTCGAAAATCAAAAAAGACGAACGTTTCATCACAGGGTTAGACGCAAGCGGTGTGAAACACGACCACTCTCGGTGTTCGCCACACAGAAAATGAAGCAAAAACATCTCATGCTGATTCGCGCTTTTTAGCACATGCTTGCAAAGTAAATGCTATGGAAAGGCAGAGCCACGGTGGGTTGGAAGCACAGGCAGTATTTTAGGACAGCAGTGAAGAGACATAGTAGAGCAAAAAAGCACCAGGATCGAGGAGAAAGTGAAAAAGCGCTGGGAATGCATGCCATGCTGAGGTCACAGGGTCAGAATCGGCCAAGCCCGAGAGCATCAGCCAGCAGACGGTCCTCCTCGTGAACCACTGCTTGATGCAAAAGGCTCAAGGTGATGGCCCTGAAAAGCACAGAACTGGACAACAGGTGAAATAAATGAGGGAAATAAACAAACAAACAAAAAAAAAACGATCAACACAACCAATGGAGAGAACGTGAAAGAAAAATGGAGTTGGAAAAAAGTAAGCGGAGAAGTACCAACCGCAAGTCCCCTTTATTTTGGGTTTATGACGTCTACAGTAAAAAGAAAGAAAAGAAACACACGGCAAACCCAAACTAAGAAACAATTAGAATGATATCTACCGAACAATGTAGTTTGTTTACCATAGCGTGTCCAATGCCTGAATGCTTTGTGGAAAAGGGGGGAGAAAGGAAATTAAAAACTGTGAACAGAACAACGACCATTACTCAAAAAAGATATGATGACTAATACCAAGGTTAGTACACTCTCAGATCGAAGAACAATCTGTTAGTAAAATGACACATTCCATGGATGACGTTAGTTTCCCATAGCATGTTAGTATCACAAAAGAAAAAGAGGGCAAACAAGTTTTCCGAAGAAAAAAAAACGTAATTAAAAAAGGCGTAACTACAAGCTGGAGTTAGAATTAGCGCTGATTTGTATCTCCATGTATATCTACTTGCATAGCTGATGTATAGGCTGAATGCGTTATTAATGTTCTCCCGATATCAAACGGAGCAGAGAAGGCCTGAAGCGCATCGGTCGGCCCTCTTTGATGGAAATCCGCTGTTTAAGATGACTTTTTTTTTTTAGCCAGTTAATCGGATACTCGTGCGACCGGTTCTGTCGCCTCGAGAACTCCTCTTTAAGTCTTAGCGATGAACTTTAGGTATTGCTACGAGACAAAGCAAAGGAGATCCTTACACAGGAATGAGAGAGGGATGATCCGTTCCCTGACTACGCATGCATTTACAAGGCGCATACAATGGTTTCATAGACTCTTCGTGAGTTTCTCTGTTATTTTTAAGTTAAAAGGAAGTCCTTCGCTATTTGAGCAAGGGCATACTCTGTCTAGACTCTGTCTAGCACGTCTTATGCAATTTCCCCTTTAAAAAAAAAAGAAAAACTTACAGAGACTTTAAAACCTTAGGAGAACCCGTTTGTAACCTTCTTTACCCTCACGTCTTGGCCAAGTACTCTTTTAAAGTCGGGATCTTACAGCACGAATCTTGGGAAAATAAGTCGATTTAAAACTCTAAAAGGGTTTAATTAATTTTTCTGTAGGAATTCAAAATGTCTTCGTATCACATGGTTCCATGTAGATAATTAGCAGGAACCTAAGGGCAGCTAAACCATCGAAAAACCTGTGAAGAACCCTTTGTTCCCCACTTAAGACTCTAGAGTAAATTCTCTGGCTCAATCACTACAATAATTCATGTTTAGGAAGTGCAGTCTCTGTAAAATGTAGAACCACTTATAAAGTCATTGGATTGTCCCTTTTTGGGAACTGCATGCAGAACAGTTCCAAGTAGAAACCTTTTAGGAAGCTAAGAATAGCTAAACCATATAAAGAACCCTTGAAGAACCCTTTTCCCCCTAGGTGTCAAATTCTAAATGTTGGAGGGACAAATCTGGAACCATTTACTGTATGGATTTATTGGATTGTCTTTCTTTAGGAACTGCATGCAAAACCCTACAACAGAGAGTCTTCATATCAGAGAGGGTTCCAAGTAGAACCCATTTAGGAAGGTAAGGATAGCTAAAGTATCTAAAGAAGCCTTGGAAAATCATGTATATTCTCTTGTTAAAGTTTTAATAGTATACTAATGGGGGGGCTTCAATCTAGAGCCACACTGGAACTGTATGCAGAACCCTACGACAAACGGCCCCCATTGCAGTGAGGGTTCTAAGTTGAACCTCATATCAAAAAGTCACTGAGATCACTCTTCTGTGAAGTCACTCTTCTGATGTTCACGCAGCTTAACACTAGACCTTGTAAAATATTGACTGTCTGGTGTACCCAAAGAACTAGATCAGAAGAACCATTTTTTTAGTGTCCTATAGATCCATTCTCTAGTTCTTTACACAACCATCCAGTCCGGGATTCTTTAATCATGTTTTGTTACCTCAGTAAATTCAGTTATTGTGTTCAGCAACGATCTGTCTATATAATGGTAATGTTTATGGTGGAGTTCGTTTAGTTCTTTGTAGCAATAAAACTGCTTAAACATCCATCAAGTAAAAGGTTCTATAGGAAGCTGGAACAGTTCTTCTCTGGCATCACTCTGAAGAAGAGTTTCCTAATCTAATCCGTCAGGTTCTTCAGACAGTCCAATATTCTGCCGTCTTCCAGCTTCTCAAACAATGCTGCAAGCTTTTCCGGGTTCTCGAGTGTTTGATCGGGGTGTGTCGGGGAACTCAGTGTCGTAGTAGGTTAGTCTCAAGGTTAGTTTCCTTCAGGGTTCTTGGTTCGTTGATGGTCAATCTGGTCTGCACTCTTCAAAAAAAAAAGGTGTTAGAAAAGATTCTTCAGAATGAGGTCACAGAAGACTCGTTTTTTAATTTCCTGAAGATTAATATGCGGTAAAAAAAAAAAAAAAAAAAAAATTAAATCTCCACCATTAAATAAAAAAAAACAAAACAAAAAAAACATTCTTTGTGAAATTGTGTGTGTGTTTTGGTGGGGGGGTTGATGTTACTAGCAATACTGTAACCTTTCCTGTTTCACTGCTTCCAAACCTGGCCTGTTTTTGAGGTATGTCCCTGCTCAAATTTGCTTACAGTTTCAATACTCGCTGTGATTCGAATTTAGACATAAATGTACATATATATTCATTTTATAGAGCTTGATGATTTGGAACGGGAAAAAAAGAAAAAGATAAAAAAAAAAGTACGTCACTGTTTGATAGATCTGATCTGCTAGAACCCCCTGCACTGTTACCTGACGGAGATTCCGTGTTACTTTGACATCATGCCAATCATTGTCATTAAACTTCCCATTGACCGGCTCCACCAGGGCTTCAAAGGCCCCGGACCCCAAATTAATGACCAGCGAAACCGCCCCGTTTTTCAGCGCCAGGTTGACGTAGTCGGCCGATTTGCCCGTGTGCAGCATCAGTCCGTTCCTCTGCAGGGTTTTGAACGAGAGCGTGATCTCGTCGCTGCTGCTCTGTATCGGGTTCTGCGACAGGTCGTAGCAGAAGTATTCGGAACCTTTGAAGGTAGCCACGTACTCTTCTTTCACTGCAAGACAGAACAAGGAGAAGGCGTGTTATGCGGAAGCGTTCGTCGATTCGGAATGCAAACGGTTAGATCATTGGTGGTCTGCAAGAAAAGTCATTTCCAAGATTGACAGTTTCGTATGTTTCAAACTCTCGCCCACTAACTGACTCCTTAGAAGCCCCGCCCACTCCCTCCCATGTCACATTAATAATATTTTCATCTCCACTTGATTTATCTGCTTAAAAGATGTGCTGACATGCCAGAAGAACCCTTGAAGACCCCTTTTTTAAGAGTCTAAATGGTCATGATCACAGTTAAAGCTTAAAAAGTATATTCAAAGTCAAGTCTAGAACCAATTATGGGTTGTTTGGTTTGTCCCCACAGAACCTATTTAATCAAACTATACGAACCTTGTTTGAATAGTACAATTTTTAATTATTGATGGGTTCTTCAGTGGTCTCTGTGAGAGAACCCTTTCAGGTTTTATACAGAATCCTAATACTTTCTCTGGAAAACCAAAAAAAAAAAGCTTGAATCTAGTCCTCCGTACTGGCTCTTTGGTTTGTCCGTCCATAAGAAACGCTTGCGGAACCCGACAACAAAAGATCTCCATATCAGAGAGGGTTCCAGGCAGAACCCTATAGAAAGAATTTTTCTTTTTTTCCTCTAAGAGTCTAAATTCTCTGGATAAATCTTTAAAACGATTAAAGTTTAAGAAGTATGTTCTCGGGAAAGAAAGCTTCACTCTAGAACTCATCATCGGTTCTTTGTTTTGTTCCTCTATGCAGAACTGTACACCAAAAGGTTTCCCTATCAGAGAGGGTTCCAAGTTGAACCCTTGTAGGTAGCTAAGGATAGCTAAACTAATCAAAATAACCTTTTTTTTTCTAAGACTGTACAAACTGTGGTTTTATGTAGAACCCTAAAACTGAGCGTTTCCCTTTTCAGAAGGGTTTCAAGTAGAACCTTTTTTTTTAATTTTTTTTTTTAGAAAAGCTCTGAAAAAAGAACCACCGGAGAACTGGTACCGTATGTTCCACGGTGTTTTATTCCTCTTATACTACAGCAGATTGCCAATGATTACAATTTCTAAGGTCATGCTTTTTATCCATTTACAGTTACATTCAGTGTTGCGCAATGTCCGCAAACCAAACCATTACATGTTCTGTCTGTTTTGGTTTGTTTGTTTGTTTGTTTGTTTGTATCTGTTTACTGCATTTTCACTCTGCTCTTCAGACCTGGAACGTTTGAGAAATCACTCTACCTGCTCAGCGTCCAAACTCTTTCTTAGTATCTATTCAAACACACATAAGGGCTACAGCTTCTCTCCAAAACCCTGTCAGCTCCTGCTGGCTTATTTATTTATTTTTTTTCCTTTTTCCCCTGAGTGTACCATTAGGAGGTGAACAGAAAACAGATAAATAAGGTTAACTCCCATTGACCTCCTTGTTTACTTGCCATTCTCTCCACACCGGCCATCATGGTGATTGACATGCTGCCTGACCGGGTTGTAGGCTTATTTATCCGTTTTCATCACCGGGATAAAAATTCATAAATCCTGCCCTTTCTGAATCAATATGGCTAGAATGGGATCGCGAGGATGGAGAGCATCTGCCAAATACAAACTGTAGATGAATGAAGTGTAGGGAAATTCGTTTTCTTTTTCTATTTGTTGTTGTTGTTGTTGTTGTTCCTGTTTGGCAAATTAAGATGAATATAGCCAAATGCATGAGTTTGTATCGCCTCAGGACAAAACTGATTTAACATTTATTTTACAGGTATTTATTTAGAAGATATTTCTAATTCTTCTTATACAGTGATATGCAATATGTTATATTGCTTTTTATACAGTACGCACCTTCATTCCTTCATTTAATCCATTTAATTCCCAATTTAATGAACAAACTTTTTTTTATTAAACCATATAAATAAAAATTCCGTAATTTAATTAAAAATAATTTTATGGAACTTTCATAGAGTCTAGATTCATTAAACATAAAGTGAAACTTTTTAAAAAAAATTTTTGTCTAAATCTTGAGCATTACGGCTCACGGAAATCAAAAACCCAGTATCTCAGAGTATTAGAATATATATTTTTTTAAAAATCATCAACTACAAAGATGCTAGCTTTAAGGGACGTATTATTAAACCGAAAGCAACTTCCTGTACAAACATATACAAATATAAATAATATAAATATAATATAAAACATAATATAGTTTACATATTGCTAAGCGTTTAATAGTCATATCGTTTTAACCAAACTCATTCTCAATACTGTCATGCAAAGGCTCCTTATTCAGGTGCTTGTAAAAATTTTCTGGCCCTGAAAAAAGCCCCGCCTACTTGCTGGTTCAGCATTTCCACCGGCCCCTTTTTCCATAAAAGGCCACTTAAAATGTGATTTTAATAAAAGATGAACTGGCTTTATGCGGAGGCAGAGAACAGTGTGTGTTTGTTCAGTGTGAGGGCGCAGAAAATTTACACACTGCTCCTTTAAAATGTTTTCCATCTGCTGCTGTTAGGGACTGAGAAGTAGGTTGGGGTGTGTGTGCGTGTGTGCGTGTGTGTGTGCGTTTGTGCGTGTGTGTGTGCGTGTGTGTGTGTGTGTGTGTGTGTGTGTGTGAGCAGGCTGTATACGTGTGTAGGCGCAAATGCTAATTTTATCTCAGACTATATCAAGTTGTTCTTGTCTCGTCCCTGTTGACTATTATTAATTTGAGAGCAACACACACACACACACACACACAATTTAGCAAATTACATCTCTGTAACATTGCAGCTAGGCTACAAGCCAAATCCAGAAATAGGTAGAAAGGTGTGTTTTTTGTTTCCCCTCTCCCTCACTCATAAGCCTGTTTCAGCAGCACAACACCAGGCGGCTAATCTCCCTTTATAAAAGGGCAGAGATGTCACTCATTCCTCGCCCTCCCCCCATGGAAACATTTCCAAGGTTAGAGTCTTGCATCCAAAATAAGATTACCTTAAAATGGCAACTGTACTGGAGCATAGCGTTTCCCGTTCGCCTCTGACATTAAGGCAGAATTATCTGATATTTTAGCTGGGAAGAAAAAAAAACAAAAAAAAAACTTGGCACATGATCTAAAGACTTCACTTCTATGGAAGTTCATTATCTTCTACCAACCGCAGCCTTATTTTATCACAATGATAGATACGCAGCGCTATCCGCTAACGGCTACGGCTCTGCGTGGCATTTCATTATGAATGGTTGAGTTGAATTTGTTAATCCGCTGTCAGAAACAACGCACACATCGAGTGAGACGAGCTCGGGCTGAGAGTCAAGGACGATGACAAGGACACGACACGGAAAGTTAACAGTTAACCTCCTCCTGAGAACGCCAACAGCATGAAAGTACTGACATGAATCGTTGCAAAGTAGTGAATCTTAATATTGTAAAATAAAAATAAAAATCATTGTTCTCATGGAAGTGTGGAGTTCATGACAGACCCAATACATCACGAACTGTAAGAAAAGGACTGTACACCTTAGCGACGACTCTCCTGGTCGTCTGATTGGTCTACTGGAATTCTCATTGTGAGATAACGCAGGAGGCGGAGCCTGTTGTCGAAGTTCTGCTTAAAGATATATCGATAGATATGAGCTGTCTTTCAGATGTGGATGAGATGGAGAATGTTAACTAGTTAAATAATAATAATAATAATAATAATAATAATAAGTTTTATTTATATAGCGCTTTCCATAGCTTAAGGATGCTTTACATTCAGGAACAAAGAACATAAAGAGAAAAAGAAGTCGAGAGGTAGTGTTGAGAAAAGAGAAAGGATTTTAACTGGGATTTAAACGAGGAAATGGAGGATACAGTATGTTCCGGAGATTTTGGATAACTTAGGGGCAGCTTCGCTGAAGGATCGGTCACCAGCAGCGGCGAGACAGAATTTATGGACGCAGAGAAGTCCTAGGTTCGATGGGCGGAGGGAGCGTGTTGGTGTGTATATGTGCAGTAAGTCACAAAGGTATTGGGGTTGGAGACCGTTTAAGGCTTTGAAGGCGAGGAGCAGAAGTTTGAATTTAATGCGCCCGGAGACAGGCAGCCAGTGCAAACCAGCCAAAGTGGGAGTAATATGTTCTGAGCGTTTTGTACGGGTAATAAGGCGTGCTGCAGAGTTTTGAATGCATTGTAATTTGGTAATCAACTTAGATGGGAGGCCAAAAAACAGACAATTGCAGCAATCAAGTCGTGATGTTACGAAAGCGTGAACAAGGGACTCCGCATCCTTCATGCTAAGAATGGGACGCAATCTGGCAATTTGTCTGAGGTGATAAAAGGCGGGTTTGCTGACAGATTTGATGTGCGCTTCGAAACTCAGTGATGGGTCAAATGTAATTCCAAGAATTCTTTTTTTTTTTTTTCAGAGGGTTTTGTGAGGAAGCTGTGAATATCCAGGCTTATTTCACAATTTCGTCTGCGAGCTTTTGAGTTAGCATGAATTTGAGAAACGTGTTCATTAGCCACTGTTTTATTTCGTGAACACAGGCTGTTAGAGCACTGGATGGGATGGATATGTCTGTATATGTGCATGTACTGTACATGTATAGCTAAATTTGTAGGTATATGTATATGTGTATGTATAGGTGTATGTATATGTATATGTATATGTGTATGTATAGTATGTATATGTGTATGTATATGTATATGTATATGTATATGTATATGTATATGTATATGTATATGTATATATATATTGTATGTATATGTGTTATATGTATATGTATATATATATATATATATATATTTATGTATATGTATATATATAGTATATGTATATGTATATGTATATATAATAATATGTATGTATATTGTATATTATATGTATAGTATATGTATATGTATATATATTATGTATATGTATATATATATGTATATATATATATATATATATGTATATGTATATTATATGTATATATATATATATATATGTGTATGTATGTGTATGATATGTATATGTTGTATATGTATATTATATGTATATATATATGTATGTGTATATGTGTATTTATATGTATATGTATATGTATTATATTATATATATGTGTATGTATATATATATGTATATATATATATATGTTATATATATATATATATATATATAATATATATATGTATATATATATATATATGTATATGTATATATATATATGTATATGTATATATATGTGTATGTGTATATAGGTATAAATATATGTATATATATATATTATATATATATATAGTGTATGTATATGTTATATATGTATATGTATATAATAATATGTGTATGTATATATATATATGTATATATATATGTATATATATGTATATATATATATATATAGGTATAGGTATATGTATATGGTATATATTTATGTCTATGTATAGGTATATGTATATATATGTATACTTATATATTGTGTGTGTGTGTGTGTATTTATATAAATAGAAATTCACCTGAAATATTTATTTTATAGTAGTCATATTCAGAGAGATTCACATAATGTGTAGCTTGGCTGCAGAGTGTGCTGAAGGTGTTTGCTGTGTTTTATTTTGCTATGAACACACGGAGTGCACTTCATCATCATGGCAGGGAACAAAACTTCTGGCCTTAATTACAGATGTGATGGAGCACTTGTAGAGGAGCTTACAGCGGGGCGCGCGCTTTTTAAAGAACCTTTATTTAATCATTTTTTTTTATTTTTTTTTTTTTTTTTTTTTTTTTTAAATCTGCTTCCATAAAGATCGCCCAAAGTCATCAGGACTGTTTATTTTAACGCCCATTCCAGAATCTGGAGTTGATTCTAATGCTAATGCTGTTGCTAATGCTAATATGGCTAATACTTCTGTGCTTTTCATCCTTCTTTGGTTCATATGATTTAATTCTGATTTATGTCTTCTTCCAGGACGGTGATCCATAAGCAGGGCTTTTTTTAAAAATATATTTTATTTTGGAAAGTCGACTTGCCTGCGGCAGGAGGAGTTCAGGAGGGGTTCAGAGTGACTCCACAAAGGCAGGAGTGTCTTTGAGCTCAGAGTTTATACCTCGAAGACCTCCACTAAGGCATACGAGTTAAAACGACTTTTGAAATATTCACATGGTTCTCCTTTCACCTCGCTCTATTTACCCCGCGCCGCTCCCCGCGCCTCTTCGCATGATTGGCACACCATTAAAGTGATAGTGAGGTGATGTCAAATCCCGAGTCATGACAGAGACGCCGTTTACCCCGAGAGCTGGATGCTTTAAAATGCTTTGTATTTGTGCAGTACAGCAAGAGTTCAGGCTTTAGAAGGAGACAAGCTTGAGAGATTGATTATAGTGCGCTCGCTAATGCATGGAGGTTCAGCGTGGCAAGGTCTATACAGTAAAGGGTTTTTAATGTCCCATTTAGGGCATCCGGAAGCTGAAATTACTGTCCTCCCTTCCCACTTGACACCATATTTATTCATTTTAAATCTACAACAACTAACATTTCTGTAACAGGAAAACATGTCTAAGGCAAACAGGAAACAGGATTTACTTCTTCTTCTTCTTCTTTTATCTCCTAATGAAATATACAGATCGGAGAGAAACTGTGTTACTTTTGATCATTTCTTGCTACAAATACAAATGTAATGCATTTATCTGCTTACATTTCGTCTAAAGCCTCCGACTCTAGTTCTTACTCCAGGTGCGGATCCACTTCCTGTTATTATTCAATCAGATTGCGCTCAAATTACACCCGAGACGTTCGTCGAGTGCTGAGTAAGAGAAAGAGGCTAGACACAGAACAGGCAAATCACTGTAATGTTGCTAAACGCTGCTCGGAGCTAATAATGTAATAACGTAAGCAGCATGCTGCGCGTACCTGATACCTGCTATCTCTCGTACTTTCACTAGCCATGTGCTGAATTAGTCACGCTGGGAAAAATACAGTATGAGCTTTCCCTGGGGATGGCTTCATACGCTGACTGATTTCCACTCTAATAACGTCCAAGATGCCAACGTATCAAGGAGAAACAAGAGACGGAGCAGCGCGCAGGAATAGCGTGGATAGACAGAATGTGCTTTCTTATGATATCTCACTGTTTTTCAACTTTTCATCATGCTTTGGGTGGATTATTTCCTTTTGGTAGCACGCTGTTAGCTTAAATTCTTGTTTTAATCATCAAGACAATTAACATCAGCAGCCAAGGCGGCGACGAAAGACGTCTTCTAGAAGCTTGAAGAAGTTTATAGACTATATCTATGTAGTTAATACCGTTAAATCCACTAAATGTGGATTTAAAGGTGCAGTTAGTCATTTTTTGTGTGTGTGTTTCTAGACCTTCAATAATCATGTCATTCCGAGGATTGCTTAGAAAAAGTGGAGTTGTATAGATTTTTTCATCCAGAGATCCTGCTAAATTTCTTTTGTTACAGGTTTCTGTTTAATTATTTCTGGCCCAGAACTAAGCTGTACCCCAATTTTTTCACCCTAATAATGAATATACAATACGTACCAGTAGTTAAGTGTGTCGTTGCAGCTGTTATAATGTTCCATATCATCACTCTTATAAAGGAATATCTCTATAAAGTTGAGAACTATTTTAAATGGGATTTAAAAAAAAAAAATCATAATTAAAGCTGCAGTTTGTCTTTTTTTTATGTATTTTTTTTTTTTTTTTTAAGTTTTGCTTTGAATCTTTGATAAAGTGGCATCTGTTACATTCCATGCATAAATTTCACTATTTTTGTTTTGGTCTGGTTTCAGGCTTCTGTTAACTTTTTTTTCTGACCCAGAAATAAGCTCCGCCGCAAATAAAACAAAAAGCATCCTTTAACGTATTTCCACCAAACTTCATGATGTTCATGGACTATGAGTAAAGGTTTTAATGCAGGTGTAACTTGACTCGTATGCAGCACAGGGAAGGAGCTACATGTTACAAACGGCCGCTTTAATATTCAGATAATATTCAGACCCTTCTTATGAACGCTGACTGAACCTGGATCGAGTGTTTCAGCGTACAGCTGGAGCTGAATTCAAAGCCATAAACGGGTTAGGATAATTTAATTACCTAAATAAGCCCACGTTTCCCACGTTCCTACCTCAGCACTCTTGAGATGCTTTCGAGTCGACATCACGAACGCTTTAAAGCGCTCTGAATCCAGCGTGGTGACTTTAATCTCACAACCGCATATGTCTTCGCTTGACATGACGCACCGCCGAGTGTTCGCTACGACTAGCGTCGAGTGCGCGTTGTGAGTAATCAGCAGACAGTGCAAGCTCTCGCCCACAGCCAGCATCCTCAAAACACAGCACGACTCAAAACCCCAGACATAAATCTAGCATGACACTTCAATAGCAAGGTTGCTGAGAGAAAGGGATAGAGAGAGAGAGAGAGAGAGAGAGAGAGAGAGAGAGAGAGAGAGAGAGAAAAGACGAAAAAAGAGAACGCTACACAGCTTATACACGACTTTTCCTTTTGTGAGCCGTTATTGTAAAAATGGAAAAGAACGATCCCTGTATGAGCGAGCTTTAAATATTTATACAAATTCTCCAGCCTGCTTTAATTAGAAAATCAGAACCGTTCTCTAATTAATCAAAGCGGCACTAAGTTAGGAATGGATATTCTTTAATACTGCTGTTCTGCCCAAAATGAAAAGATGATGAAACAGCTCTACACAACCACGAGATGAAGAAATTATTTATTGATATATAACAAAATTAATTATAAGGAATCTCTGGATCTGGCCTAGTCAGTCTGCGTTTTTTTTTTCCTCCCCTTCTCCATCTCCTTCCTTCACTCTGACACTAGCAAAACTATAATTGATGAAGGGCGACGTGCCCAGACAGATGGAGAGACTGGAATATTGTGCGTGCTTAGCACATTTGCATTTTTGCAAAAACAAGCAGTCCATTTTAGCCCAATATTAGCTTTGTTATGTACACAAAATGATTCACGCTGTATAAGCTGTGGTTATTATGACTAGTTTATTAAATAGTTTCTGACCTGGGCTTAAAGCCTATTCAAGAAACACAACGTAAGTAAATGTCAAATGTCAAAGGCCGACAAGCGTTGTTCGTTCATTGATTTGACAGCATCTTAAAAAAGAAAAAAAAAAAGGGTTGGATTTGTTTTTTTCTGGAAAACTTTTGAAACAAAAACAAGCACTTCTATTAATCCCTTAACATCGAAAGCGCCATTTTATTCATTTTTTTCCTTGACAAAGCGTTCTTAAGAACGCGAGTGTTGAGACAACGTTTACGCATTTATACAAATTTTTACTCCGCGGTACTCGTAGTCAAGTTACGCACCTGCTTAAGTTGATTTCCTGATAGTGCTTCTCAGGTAATACAAACCATCTGGAGAAAATAAATAAATAAATAAATAAAACAGGGATAGAAAATATGGACTGAAGAAGGGAGTGGTGTTTTTTTTTTGTTCTTTGCGTTCAATTATAATACTGTATAATAAAATAAAATAAATTTAAAACTGCTAAATAATAATTTTTAAAAAAGACGAACACGATGATATATGAATGTGACGATGGCGAGCAGTGAAATAAATCTATTTATTGCTGTGGCTTATAAAATAGCACTTGATCCAGCACTACTTTTCTTACACGGTGCTCCGACAGATACTTGTGCACAAAACTGAATGAAGCTACAAGATATTAAATTGAGGTTATGAAATCATTATATGTGTGCATGTGTGTGGGTGTGTGTGTGTGTGTGTTGGGAGGGGTCGGATTAATTAAAACATGTCGTTTGTTTCTTAATCCGATGCGTTCTCTGGTTTGAAGGACCAAAGCTGACCGAGCACTCATCCGCTATATGTACACTCAATTTCATTCATAATTCTATCCAGAAAGCAGTCAGCTGCCCAGACAATCAAGCGACTTTAAAGGAACGATAGACTCCATCGATTAACAGTGACGTATTAATGTATGATATGAATATGAACGATCTCATTACCGTCATTACGATAGACGAACGCATGGCGTGTGAGATAGAAAATAAATAAATAAATAAATAAATACCCTGCACGATTCCGGTACTTTTGTTCTTGTTTGTTCCACTTACTCCAACACAAGGTTAATGTGAAGAAGATGGGATGAAATTTGGACGCGGTAATGGAGGAGTGATGCCGATACACAGCCTGAGCATCTGTACACTACAGCGTAATGGCCAATCGTTGTGTGTGATTAAGACTCGACCTAGAACATCTCATCAGAGCCAATAACCTCGTATCAGTGTGACCTCTAAAAAGCAATAAGCGCATACGCACGCCATTACAATGGCCATTACGAAATGGTTCTGTATCAAGAAATTAGCAGATCCTATCCACAGTCGGAGCTCCTTCGACAGCCCGTGTTTATTTACAGCGCGAATAGAGGAAAGGTGAAAGTGATGTTAACCTTTTATAAACAAGAAGCTCGCAATGTCGACATGTCCTCTTTCAGGAAGTAGCTTTAGCAACTTTTTGAAATTATGTTCGTTTCGGAAATGTGATCGTAAATTATAATTGTACTTCCGACATTCTCTGAATGGTTTTAAGACGATTTCTACCACCCTGACCGATTTCATGAACAGACTGCGCATTCTCCTGCTTTCGTATTCCGGTCCGGAGCTCGGACCTGTTCCCGGCTCTCTCGTCCATTCCCGGACCACGATACAGCACTCGGAATACCAGTGCCCTTCACCAACAGGACACTTTGAAGTTTTGGAGGTTAAAGGTTAAGGAACCTTCTCGAATCGAGATCTTTCTTGGAATATTAATTTCCTGGAATGGGTGCGATGAGCATGCAACACACACACACACACACACACACACACACATACACACATCCTGTTTAGATTCTCCAGAGTACTTAAAGTTCTCACTCAGCTTAGGAAATTATTTTTTAGGGCATTTTCCATGACTTATATACAGTCCAGAAGAATTTTGACCATTTACGATCTCTGATTGGATTTTGCTTCATCACACATTTCAAAATCGCAGGGTTCTTTGTATATATAAAGGCTCTTTCCTTCCTATCCAAGCCAAAGAACCCTTAAAGTATGCTAGCTGGAGCCCAACTAGCTTAACAGCCTTAAATTCAGCACAGAGAACCATTTAAGGCTGAGCCAGAAGAGATCTGAATTTTTTCTGAAACATTTTTAACATTATTATATCCAGTAGTCAGGGTTAACAGTTGTAGATTTCTGTAGTAGTAGTTTTCTGAAGGGCTTCTACATAATAAGTGGAAACTATGAAAGATGTACATAAAGATTCCCTCCTGATCTTATAGTTTCGGGGAATATGTCTTAAAATATGCAACAAATAGGATGAGACAAATAAACCAAAGAACCCTTTAGGGTGCTAAATGTAAAATAATATATATTTTTGATCCATATATGAGTGTAGAGTCTATATAGTCTCATATCATTTAATCATATTTTTATGAGAAGAAAATACCCCAAAATAGCACAAAAAAATACAGAAAACTATAATGGAAGATACTGTATTTCAGTGTTGGATATTGCTAAGCTCTCCCTGCTAGTTATTTGTATTGCTAACACTTCAGCTAGTATTTTGTATTGCTAACACTTCAGCTAGTATTTTGTATTGCTAACACTTCAGCTAGTTATTTGTATGGCTAACACTTCAGCTAGTTATTTGTATTGCTAACACTTCAGCTAGTTATTTATATTGCTAACACTTCAGCTAGTTATTTGTATTGCTAACACTTCAGCTAGTATTTTGTATTGCTAACACTTCAGCTAGTTATTTGTATTGCTAACACTTCAGCTAGTATTTTGTATTGCTAACACTTCAGCTAGTATTTTGTATTGCTAACACTTCAGCTAGTTATTTGTATGGCTAACACTTCAGCTAGTTATTTATATTGCTAACACTTCAGCTAGTTATTTATATTGCTAACACTTCAGCTAGTTATTTGTATGGCTAACACTTCAGCTAGTTATTTATATTGCTAACACTTCAGCTAGTTATTTGTATTGCTAACACTTCAGCTAGTATTTTGTATTGCTAACATTTCAGATAGTTATTTGTATTGCTAACACTTCAGATAGTTATTTCTATAGCTAACACTTCAGCTAGTTATTTGTATGGCTAACACTTCAGCTAGTTATTTATATTGCTAACACTTCAGCTAGTTATTTGTATTGCTAACACTTCAGCTAGTATTTTGTATTGCTAACATTTCAGCTAGTTATTTGTATGGCTAACACTTCAGCTAGTTATTTGTATGGCTAACACTTCAGATAGTTATTTGTATGGCTAACACTTCAGCTAGTTATTTGTATGGCTAAAACTTCAGATAGTTATTTGTATTGCTAACACTTCAGATAGTATTTTGTATTGCTAACACTTCAGATAGTTATTTGTATTGCTAACACTTCAGATAGTTATTTGTATGGCTAACACTTCAGCTACTTATTTGTATGGCTAACACTTCAGCTAGTTATTTATATTGCTAACACTTCGGCTAGTTATTTGTATTGCTAACACTTCAGCTAGTATTTTGTATTGCTAACATTTCAGCTAGTTATTTGTATTGTTAACACTTCAGCTAGTATTTTGTATTGCTAACATTTCAGCTAGTTATTTGTATTGTTAACACTTCAGCTAGTATTTTGTATTGCTAAGTTCTCCCTGCTAGTATTTCACATTGCTAACAATTCAAGTAGTATTCAAATTTTGAATGAATGAATTAATTAATGAATGAAATTATTGGAATACTAGTCCAGAGTTTTCAGTTATTTCCATGCTACATGGTAGTCCTGATCGCACGGGAGTTTTGTGTTCACTCTTTAACTCAGAAATGTTTATCAGTTAGTTCTCTGGCGCGGGGACGTTCTTCGAAACTCAATATCGCTTGCATACCAACCCATTCATCTCAGTCTTTAATATGAAAATGGAGCAGTCCCGCAATATCGGAGCTTTAATTTAAGATATCATGGGAGAATAAAAGTTGAAAAAGAAGTCAGGTTGTAATATATCACTGCGGCGTGTCGCTCGCTAATGCCAGGCTGGCTGAGGTGGGATCTAGTTTGCCGACTTCTGAGGGAGCCGGGGCTTTATTAAACGTGGAATTAGCATTCATTCAGCCTCTTTTTTAAATCCTCGCTCATTTTCCTCGCAGCATGCCACGAGCGTGAACGAACGAGACACAAAATGAGTCACAAATTTTTAAACGGAGGACGGCATGAACAGGGCCTGCAGTGATCATCAAGGTTTATATCACAGCATTGATGAATTCTGGATGCTATGTACGTGTGTGTGTGTGTGTGTTATTTAACAACTAAAATGTATAGACATTGCTCTGGTGAGGTTTTCTCAAATTTAAAATTTTTTTTTTTCAATCTATATAGATCTTTTTTCTTTCTTTCTTTTCCTCTAACCGTGCCTCTGATTCATCACACCACAGTCCCCCAAACTGCAGTGTTTCTGCTCAGATCTTTCTGCAGAATTCAATCCTGCTGTACAGACTGAGAGAACGCGTGGCGAGGGGAGTCTCATCACATGATCGCGGCCCTTTTCTCCACGTATTCCGAACCCGACTAAAACAGAATGCTTAATAATCTCGGAGAAGCGCAGACGCTCCCGGAGACACAAAGTCGAAAATATCGGAACATCAAAAGGCTGAAGACGTGCCTAACCTTCTGCCTGTAACGAAGGTGGAGGGAGAAACGCGTCCATGTCTGAGCTCCTGGAGACCATCTACGTCACACCCCACCTCTGTCTCACCCCAACGCTGACCCCGTTTACGTCACACCCCTCCTCCGTCTCACCCCAACACTGACCCTATCTACATCACACCCCTCCACTGTCTCACCCCAACGCTGACCCCATCTACGTCACACCCCAATGCTGACCCCATTTACGTCACACCCCTCCACTGTCTCATCCCAACGCTGACCCTATCTACGTCACACGCCTCCACCATCTCACCCCAACGCTGACCCTATCTATATCACACCCCTCCACTGTCTCACCCCAACGCTGACCCTATCTACATCACACCCCTCCACCGTCTCACCCCAATGCTGACCCCATCTATATCACACCCCTCCACCGTCTCACCCCAACACTGACCCTATCTACATCACACCCCTCCACTGTCTCACCCCAACGCTGACCCCATCTACGTCACACCCCAATGCTGACCCCATTTACGTCACACCCTTCCACTGTCTCATCCCAACGCTGACCCTATCGCCACGCCACTCCCACCGTCTCACCCCAACGCTGACCCCATCTACGTCACACCCCTCCACTGTCTCACCCCAACGCTGACCCCATCTACGTCACACCCCAATGCTGACCCCATTTACGTCACACCCTTCCACTGTCTCATCCCAACGCTGACCCTATCTACGTCACACCCCTCCACCGTCTCACCCCAACGCTGACCCCATCTACGTCACACCCCAATGCTGACCCCATTTACGTCACACCCTTCCACCGTCTCATCCCAACGCTGACCCTATCTACATCACACCCCTCCACTGTCTCACCCCAACGCTGACCCCATCTACGTCACACCCCAATGCTCACCCCATTTACGTCACACCCTTCCACCGTCTCATCCCAACGCTGACCCTATCTACGTCACACGCCTCCACCGTCTCACCCCAACGCTGACCCTATCTCCATCTCACCCCTCCTCCATCCCACTGACCCAATCTACATCACACCCCTCCTCCGTCTCACCCTAACGCTGACCCTATCTACATCACACCCCTCCTCCGTCTCACCCCAACGCTGACCCTATCTACATCACACCCCTCCTCCGTCTCACCCCAACGCTGACCCTATCTATATCACACCCCTCCACTGTCTCACCCCAACGCTGACCCTATCTACGTCACACCCCTCCACCATCTCACCCCAACGCTGACCCCATCTATATCACACCCCTCCACCGTCTCACCCCAACACTGACCCTATCTACGTCACACCCCTCCACCGTCTCACCCCAACACTGACCCTATCTACGTCACACCCCTCCACCGTCTCACCCCAACGCTGACCCTATCTCCATCTCACCCCTCCTCCATCCCACTGACCCAATCTACATCACACCCCTCCTCCGTCTCACCCTAACGCTGACCCTATCTACATCACACCCCTCCTCCGTCTCACCCCAGCTCCTGGGCTGATCTGTATCACACACATACACAAACATTATATATAAGCTGTAGGTTCAGGAGACCTACACCTGACAAAAGAAACAAATCGAATCAATCAAACAGAAAATGCTGACCTTACTGAGGAAATCGCTCACTTTGTCACGTTACTGCTTCAGCACTGTTATGTGCACAAGGTCACTCTCTAAACCACGTCGACAGTCAGCATCTCTGTTTTCATCATTTCTTTCTATCTTTATCATTTTATTTCTATATTATTCTTTGCTTCATCCTCTCATTCTTTTACACTTTTTATTAGTTTTTTTACCCATTTTTCTCTTTATTGGTTTATATTTGTAAATATTTGCTTATATTTATTATCGTCAGTTCTTTCTTTCTTTCTTTCTTTCTTTCTTTCTTTCTTTCTTTCTTTCTATCTATTCTCTATTATTAGATCATATTTTTCTAACTCTATCTTTCTTTTCACTTTTAGTATGCCTTTCTTTGTCATTTACTGTATTTATTCTTTCTCTTTCTTCCATTTGTAATTTTATGTCTATATTATTCTTTGCTTCATCCTGTCATTCCTTGACACTTTTTTATTCGTTTTTCTTTCTATCTTTCTTTCTTTCTTTCTTTCCGTTGAATTTTTTCCTCTTTTTATTCGATTTATATTCATAAATGTTTGCTTATATTGATTTTCGTCAGTTCCTTTTCTTTTCTTTTCTTTGCTTTTCTTTTCTTTTCTTTTCTTTTCTTTTCTTTCTCAGTCATATTCTATCGTTTTTCAAAAGAGGCCTGTACACTAGAATCAATAAAGCAGATGCTGACCTTATAAAAGGAAATCGCGCACTTTGTCACGTTACCGCTTCAGTGGTGCTATGTGGGCGCCGTTTCTGCGCTCAAGGTCACTCGCTAAAGCCATGTGTACTGCCAGATCATTCGGAGTGATGGTGTGCGTGTGTGTTGTGTTGTGTTATGTTGTGGAGATGGGGGGGTCATGCATGAAATGGAGGAATCAAGGCCACACTGTTGTTAACGTCCCCCGGTTTGAGGCTGAGTGAAGAGAAAAAGACACGTCCTCCGTCCTCCCTGCTCCCGAAGCAGTGATAATAATACGTCGCTAGTACATACACGACGCTAACTCCGCGCACTGCTCAAAGCCGAGCTCAGCAGCAGACCGGAGGAGAAGCGCGACGTGGGTTTGTTCCGGATGCCGTCGTGACGGGAGCGTTCGTTAAGTCTTGCTTGAACAGTAGACACAAACTGTTTACGGTCTGCGAGTGGCTGTCCAACTCCAATCAAACGCAGCAGAGTTCTCAAGCCAATTATTTCCAAGCAAGCGTCTCACACACACTTGTCTCGGCGTGAACCAGCCGCTGACCCCGATGGCAATTATGTACGTGCGCTAATTACTTTCCTAGCGTGAGAGCAGGACGGATTCTTCATGGATGTGGAATGAAAGCTGGTTGTAAAGTGGAGGGCGGTGGAGCAGGATGTGGGACTGAATTCTAGAACAGGGACATGAAAAAAATATAGCTCTATCCTTCATTAAGCATGATACATGGCGTGAATCTTCACGTTTAGGACAGCGTGTGCTTCAGTACAGCTGAGGGGACGGGCACGAACGTGTTCCACAACGTGAAAAGTAACTAGAAATGGATAAAAAATAACACCATATTCTTTACTAATAAACAGACGGTGTATTGGAATCGTTGGCACGTTGCTGTGGTGTGAGAGGAATAAAACACTTCATTCCTTCATTTCGTTCTTCTTTTTAGTTTCATATTTCCCCTCTTTCTTTCCCTTTCTTTTTCTTTCCTTCTTATTATTTTCCGAGCCACTTTCCACGCTTTCTTTCATTCTTTCTTTTTCCTTTTTTAAATCTCAGACCCTATTTGATTGTTTTGTCTTTCTTTCTTTTTCTTTAGTTATTCTTTATTATTTCTTTTTCTCTGTACGTTCTTTCTTTCCTGCTTTTCATTTGGTCTCTTCTTTTCCGTTAATATAACTTCATTGTCTTTTTTTATGTATCCCATCTAGAACTTTCTTTTTCTTTCTTTCTTTCTTTCTTTCTTATCTCCGTTTCCATTTCTTACTCTTTTCCTCAGTCCTTTCTTTCTTTCGTTCTTTGTATTCTTCTATTCTCTATGAATGATTTGTTGTTTTCTCCTTTTAAATTGTTCTCTATTCCGTTTTTCTCTCAGCCTTTCCGATTTTTAACTCTTCGGTCTTTCTCACTTTTTCAAAATTCTTCTTTCTTTTTTTCTTTCCCTCTGTTCTTTCTTTCCTTCCTCCTTTTTATTTTCGTCTCTTTTTTTCCCTTCATTTGCTTTCATTTCGTCCCCCCCCCACCCCTGTGTAAATGGTTTATTGTTTTCCTCTTTTCTCCGTCATTTCTGTCTTTCTTTCTTCCTGTTTCTGTAAAATCGTACTATCGTCACTCCACTCTGAGCTGTTGCTATAGAAACAGTAATGTATTAGACGGAAGAACTTTTTTTTTTACGCCGCTGAAAACGGACCAGCTTTACGGCTGCTTCCAAAAAATCCGACTCGAGCCGAGCACTCTTCCTTTCCCAGATGACTCGGACAGATTGCTTCACAGGGTAACGGTGTGCACGCTTCATATTCAAGTCAGTGATTGACGCCTGATGCATTCTGGGAAATCTTGGACATATAATAAGGGCAACGTTCCTTTCTTCAAGAGAAATTTCTGTGGCAGAATCCAGATGTGACGGGGAGCTCGTGGTGCCGTGGCGGAGATTAGAGCGTGTGCGTTAGTTCTTCTTGATTAACACGAATGAACATCCTCGGTTCAGTTTCGTTGTCATGTTATTCTGAAGAAAACAAACCGTGATTTTTGTTTGTCGACTTTTTCATCTCATTCGTTGCTGAATTCTTGGTGTCTTTTAGCTCCGCCTACTTAGACGTTCAGCTCATTTGCATAATATACGAAACCTACTCGTAGAAACTGGTCCTAGGATTTTTGGCATCTTTTTTGGCGACAGACTCGGTGTTCAGTCAGTTCGATCAGTCCGAGCATCCGAGCTCGGTTTACTCAAACAGCTGTCGCTCAAGATCGCATACATTCGCATGACACTTTAAATTCTTTTTAAGATAACGTGATTATAAGAATGTGCGCACAAATTTGGGGAGTGGTCATACATAGGGGGCGGAGTTAAACTCAAGTAGGTGTTTTGTCCAGTCGAGCTGAGATCTGGCATGTTAACAGGGTTAACAGCATGTGTTGGAATTGGTGCTTGGACCCCGCAGATCGACTCTATCCTTTCATTCTTTCTTTTTATGTTTTTTTCCCTCAATTTTTTTTTTATTAAAATGTTTTTATAGTATTTTGCTAGTCTAATTTTTTGTCTTTTCAGCTGGTCTTTTTTTATGTTCTTTCTGAATTTACTTTCATTTGATTCTCTTCAGATTTTTTTCCCTCAAAATCTATCCTTCCTTCCTTCCTTTAATTCTCTTTTTACAATATTCTCTAATGGTTTTTTTATCTTAAATTTTTTTTTTACACTTTTAATTATTTTGTCTTTCTTGATGACCTTTCTTGTTTTTCAATTTTTAATATTTCCTCCTTTTTTTTCTTCTTTTTTCCCAATTTTTTATTTAATTTTTTTGAAATAAATGTTTTACTTTTATTACAAGTTTCACTCTAATTCTTTTTTTCTTTTTTCTCTACCCGTCGTTCTGACTTTCTTTCTTACTTTCTGACTTCTTTTCTTCGCTATTCCTTTTTTGTCTCTGTCTTCTGTTTCCATTCCTTTTCTTTCATGTTTTCTTTCTTTCTTTCTTTAGATGTTGTTGTCTTTTTCTTGATTTACTTTCTTTCTTTTCTGTTGGTTAGCGAAACAGAAATGCTTTTAAAATGCAAGCTGTGTTTTTTTTAAATAAAACCATATACAAGCTGTGAGTAAAGCTCACTAACACAGTGAGACAGAGAGAGAGAGAGAGAGAGAGAGAGAAGAGAGAGAGAGAGAGTGAGAGAGAGAGAGAGAGAGAGAGAGAGAGAGTGAGTGAGAGAGACAGTGAGAGAGAGAGAGAGAGAGAGAGTGAAAGAGAGACAGTGTAGAGAGAGAGAGAGAGAGAGAGAGAGAGAGACGAGAGAGAGAAGAGAGAGTGAGAGAGAGGAGAGGAGAGAGAGAGAGGAGAGAGAGAGAGTGAGAGGAGTGAGAGAGAGACAGTGAGAAGAGAGAAGACAGTGAGAGAGAGAGAGAGAGAGAGAGAGACAGTGAGAGAGTGAGAGAGATAGAGAGAGTGTGAGAGAGAGTGAGAGAGTGAGAGAGAGGAGAGAGTGAGTGAGAGAGAGAAGAGAGAGAGAGAGAGGAGAGAGAGAGAGAGCAGTGAGAGAGTGAGAGAGAGAGAGAGAGTGTGAGAGAGAGGAGAGAGTGAGAGAGAGTGAGAGAGAGAGAGAGAGAGAGAGAGAGAGAGAGCAGCAGAGGAAAAAAAAAGAATTATGGAGAAGTTCATGCACACTGACAGTTGGAAAGTAAGTACACACACCAGTGTCAAACACTTAATTCCAGAAAACTCCCTTCCCAGCACTTTCCACACTCCGGTCTCGGAATGTCACAGCCTTCCGTGTAGCCGAGGCTTCGAGCCACCTGCCGTGCAAATCACAACTGTCTGAGCCATATGGAGAAGATTCCTGCCAAAAACACTCTCTCGCTCTCTCTCTTACTCTCTCTCTCTCCTCATTACAACCATCAGCGTAGGTCATCATCACTCACTCTCTCTCACACACACACACACACACACACAAAAAATCACAACATCATTCTCTCACACACACACACACTCAAACTCACACACACTCACTCTCTCTCTCACACACACACACTCAAACTCACACACATACACTCACTCTCTCACTCTCTCTCTCACACACACACACACACACACTCAAACTCACACACATACACTCACTCTCTCACTCTCTCACACACACACACACACACACACTCAAACTCACACACATACACTCACTCTCTAACTCTCTCTCTCACACACACACACACACACACACACACACACTCAAACTCACACACATACACTCACGCTCTCACTCTCTCTCTCACACACACACACACACACTCAAACTCACACACATACATTCACTCTCTCTCTCACACACACACACACACACACACACTCAAACTACACATACACTCACTCTCTAACTCTCTCTCACACACACACACACACACACACACACTCAAACTCACACACATACACTCACTCTCTAACTCTCTCACACACACACACACACACACACACTAAAACACACACATACACTCACTCTCTAACTCTCTCACACACACACACACACACACACACTCAAACTCACACACATACACTCACTCTCTCACTCTCTCTCTCACACACACACACACACACACACACAAACTCACACATACACTCACTCTCTAACTCTCTCTCACACACACACACACACACACACCAAACTACACACATACACTCACTCTCTCACTCTCTCTCACACGCACACACACACACACACACTCAAACTCACACACATACACTCACTCTCACTCTCTCACACGCACACACACTCAACTCTCTCTCACACACTCACACACACACACACTCAAAATCACACACATACACTCACTCTCTCTCACTCTCTCACTCTCTCTCTCTCTCACACACTCACACACACACACACATACACTCACTCTCTCTCACTCTCTCTCTCCTCTTCACACACACACAACACTCACACTCACTCTCTCTCTCTCACACACACACACACATACACCCTTCTCACACTCACTCTTCTTCTCACACACACTCACTCTCTCTATACACACAACACAACTCACACACACACATTCTCACTCTCTCACTCTCTCACACACACACACACTCACTTTCACACACACACACACACTCAACTTATCTCACACACACACACACATACACACACACAGGGGGCAGCTGTAGGCTTCATTTGACCGTCAAATACACTATATAGGGATTTAGGTCACTCTGTAATGGTAATACAATACTGCCACACATATATAGACACACACACACACACACACACACACACACTTTCTTTCTTGATTCCTTTTTCTGTCTCTTCTTTACTCTTCTTACTCTGGGTTTTCTGTTTCATAGTGTGTGCGGGGGGGGGGGTGGGGGGGGTGTGGGGGGGGGTGGGGGGGTGGGGGGGGGGGGGGGGGGGGGGGGGGGGGGGGGGGGGGGGGGGGGGGGGGGGGGGGGGGGGGGGGGTGGGGGGGGGGGGGGGGGGGGGGGGGGGGGGGGGGGGGGGGGGAGGGTGGGGGGGGGGGGGGGGGGGGGGGGGGGGGGTGGGGGGGGTGTGGTGGGGTTTGTGTGTGTGTGTGTATGTGTGTGTGTGTGTGTGTTGCGTGTGTGTGTGTGTGTGTGCATGTGTGTGTGTGTGTGTGTATGTGTGTGTGTGTGTGTGTATGGCAGGATGGAGGATGGGTCAGAGACACTAAAACAGACAGATATTTTGGCAGAAGCCTGGAGCTTCCCATCACAGTGGTCGATATTCCCGTCACGGCACGTCGTTCCTGCTCGTAGATCTGACGATCATCCTGCACCGTGACTCGCTCACATCTCGTCATGTCTCCTCCTCTCTGTTCCTCTCTGTTCCTCTCTCTGTTCCTCTCCGTGTTCCTGTATCTGTTCCTGTCTCTGTTCCTCTCTGTGTTCCTGTATCTGTTCCTGTATCTGTTCCTCTCTCTGTTCCTCTCTCTGTTCCTGTATCTGTTCCTCTCTCTGTTCCTCTCTGTTCCTCTCTGTGTTCCTCTCTCTGTCTGCTCCCGCTTCTCTTCAAAGTGTCGTTATGGATTTTCTCAGCAGTGTCGAACGTGTCGGACAGGAGGTGAACCCTTCTTTTTTTTGCTCTCTCTTTTTTAAAACTCTCTCTCTCTCTCTCTCTCTCTCTCTCTCTCATAAAGATAACAAACAAAAATGCAGCTTGTGACGTTACCAAAAAACTGCAAAGTGTAGCGACCTCTGCCACTGGAGACTCCTTCCATAAATGTTTTTTTTTTAATCCACTTATATGGAATGTTTATATGCGTTCCATGTGTAAGTGGTTACCATAGAAACGATCACGTAGCCTAAATTACTCTCTGAAGAAATGACTTTCACCTTCCGGCCAATCAGAATGAAGAATTCAGCAGCGCTATTGTGCAAATGCCTTTTAACTTACGTAAGGTAGATTCCGGACGTCCACGATGCTGTGCTATAATCCTGTTCGTACTGAATTAAATGCGAATGTTGGGCCACCGTTCGAGACGTTTTTTTTTTTAAAGATCCTCCAGGCGAAGTATGAAAACCATGTGCTAAAGAGCCACGGAATCTGTCCATTCGGTGCAGATAATTGAGTCGGACAGCTGCAAATATTGGTGTATTCTTAATGGGAAAAGTCATTATGGCCGCGCTGCACCTACGGCCACTTCTCACCGCCGCAGACCGGCAGCCGAGCAGAAGGAAGACGTGTAAAATGGCCGTAATAGCGTCAGGGCCGAGATCCGCCGGGAGCCAAAGGCAACGAAAGATGAAGAAAAGGCGTGTAGTAATCACGGCGGAGAGATGGCATGGGGGCAGGATGATTAGGTCATACGGGTCTTAATCTGGACGCCGTGCAGCGGGGGATCGAAGGCACACAAGGAACTGATCAGACTACATGAAGTCAGTTCATCACCTCCGAGCCCTGATTACCAACCCCCCCCCCAAAAAACCCCAGTGTCTCACACACACACACACACACACACACACACACAGAGTCGCATCAGTCTCAAATCAAGATCGTTTCGTTGCTGTTTTCAAGCTTTCATGAGGAATACTAGTCATCGGGCCCATAATCGCGTTATCATTCATTCTAAAATTCAATCATTTCATCTGGAAACAAAATAAATGACTTCCGGGCTGTTTGATCAACACTGACAGGAAAACTGAAATAAATCCGATTTTTTTTTTTTTTTACTTTTTAATTCAAAATTGCTCAGGAATAAACTAACCTCTCTCTCTCTCTCTCTCTCTCTCTCTCTCTCTCTCTCTCATATATATATATATATATATATATATATGTATTTATGCCACATGAAAATCAATATTTCTCAGGGGTGCGGAGCTGGTGCTTATCCGAGCATAACCAACCTCATCCTAACACATGATGGCACTTAACAGAGTCCTGTCAGGCCACGCTGATTCATTCTGCCATAAAAAAAAATAAATAAATAAAATGTAAAAAAAAAAAAACTGCACATGAGCTCTGTACATGTTTCGTCTGAGGGCCTGAACTCCCCTGCTTAACCCTGGTTAACATTTTCGACTCCTGACCCGGCGGCCATTATCGGGTCAGATCACCAGCAGCCCCGTGTGAAAAGGGGGAAAGGAAGGACAGGCTCTAATTGAGAGCTTTTTTTCTTTATTTCTTTCTTTCTCTTTAAACAGAGACCTCGTTTGCTCAGTAATGTTACAGACTTTAAGGGAAGATTTATGACTGGAGTCTTCAACCCAATTGACCTGCACTTTCTGGCGCGTGGGCGCAGAGGGCATCGTTTAATTATGCATATTTCATGCCGATCTGCACAGACTGGCTGCTCTCCAAATCGTTATGAGGACAACTCTGAAAGAAATAGGTTTGTGAAAATATTGGTGCTCATTATGGCTAATACAGTTAATAAAATCCTTGGCGTTTATCTCAGGATTTAAAAATGTTATGCTTTTCCGTGCCGCATCGTCGATTCCTGGCAACCTGTTACGTTGGATGCGTCAGATATTCGTCCAGATTTAGCTCTACTTACAGCTTCATCTCCATAACTGCGACTGGATGAATAAACGGATGATTCTTTTCTCACTGGCGCGTTAGCATAACGGCTGGAATGTTACGCCACAGTAGAATTCTGGATTCTGATTGGTCAGAAGGTGTTGATGGGTTTTCTCTAACAGCAGCTCTGACAGTCACGACAATTCACCATCACACAGTTCATTATTTTGCTAGAACTATAAACACTGATGTTAGTTTGTGCATAACTCAAACAGTACCCAAAGACCTGTTAGCCAAGTTAACCAGCTAGTCACATAGCTAACCAATTTTCTACATTAGCACGCATCTTTCTGCTAACAGAAAAAAAAAAATAACTATCACATGACCATCATTTCCCAAACAATCATTAGCCAAGGTAGCTAGTTAGTTAAGTTTGCTACCCGATTTTCTCAGATATCCTCATTAGCTTAGTTAGCCAGCTGGTCAAGTTTGTTAGTCGATTTTCTCTGCTAACATTGTTAGCAAAGTTAGCTAGTTAGTAAATTTGACACTAAAATATCACGTCTAGTTTTAACAATCATTAGCCACGATTGTTAGCCAGATTTCTTGACTAGCTAAGTTAGCTAGCTAGTCATGTTACCTAGGCAATGTCCTCTACTAACATTAACTAGATATCTTTGCTAGGTTGAAAGAGAAATATGTCTGATACAGTTTCGTTAAACAGTCAAGGCGACCAAGTTGTTGTTGTTTTTTTTTAATTAGTGTTTTATGAAAGTATTAAAAACTACAGGTCACAATCCCATCCATCCATCCATCTATCCATTTTCTGTACCGCTTATCCTACCTGGAGCCTGGAGCCTATCCCAGAAAACTCAGCGCACAAGGAGGGTTTTTTTTTTTTGTATATAACATCCAACTAATTGGAGAAAACCGAATCTGTTGTGTGTTAAAAAATCAATGCCGGTCTCCAGGTAGCCCTTCCAGGAAGAGTGCAGTGTGTGGCCTATCGAGATCTTTAATATGCATACCGATGCGATTTCAGGAGGACGGAATAAATGTGTAAGCGCTACAAACCAAAATGAAATGCAATAATTCAAGGTGAGTAAATAACCGCACGTCACCACACATGCATTATCGCTTGAGAAGTCAATGCAGTTTACACACCAAGGAACCATTAGCAGGTATTTTATTGCCGTGTGTGTTTGTTCTGGAGAGCGTGCGGTGTAATTGTACACATTCTTTGCATTTCCTGTCCTAATAAATTCACATGGTTATGGAGAAGCACGAATAACTGTGTACAGGATTTTCAATGGGAGGAAATAACATGCAAACAGAGGGTCATGTACCATGTAAGTGCACACTGTAGCGGTACAATTACTGTAGCTTACATGTTGTTATATACAGTATTTTTCAACTCCACCTCCACCCCACCGATCAGTGTTCATTCCGTGACGGACCATACTCAGTACACCACAGACCTCCAGCACAGACAACCAAAATTATTCACTAAGGACAAACGAATCCGGATTGGTCACTGAGTCATTCCATTTGTTCAGTTGCTGCTGACCCGCTTCACGACTGCAAACGGCGAAAATTTTTAATTAATGATCGTGAAACTTTACTTTACGGTATATGTTTATCTTTCGGCGTGTCTAACGTGTCCGTAGTGTATGAATGGGTGTGTGAGTGTGTATGTGATTGTGCCCTGCGATGGACGGGCACCCTGTACAGGGTGTACCCCGCCTTGTGCTCCCTGGGACAGGTTCCAGGTTCCCCGCGGCCCTGAAGAAGGAGTAAGCGGTAGAGGATGGATGGATGGATGGATGGATGGATGGTATTTGATCAGCAAATGTCTGAATTGAAAGTACCAGAGCTGAAAGTGTCATACTGAATGAATCGGAATTGAATTATTCAGTGAACGAATCTGAACTGAAAGAATCTGTGTTCAAATCTGAGCTGAAAGGATCAGTGAATGAATCTGAACTGAAAGAATCAGTGAATGAATCTGAACTGAAAGGATCAGTGAATGAATCTGAACTGAGAGAATCAGTGAATGAATCTGAACTGAAAGAATCAGTGAATGAATCTGAACTGAAAGAATCTGTGTTCAAATCTAAGCTGAAAGAATCAGTGAAGGAATCTGAACTGAGAGAATCAGTAAATGAATCTGAGCTGAAAGGATCAGTGAATGAATCTGAACTGAAAGAGTCACTGAATGAATCTGAGCTGAAAGGATCAGTGAATGAATCTGAACTGAAAGGATCAGTGAATGAAATCTGAACTGAAAGAATCATTGAACAAATCTGAGCTGAAAGAATTATTGAATGAATCTGAACTGATGGAATCAGTGAATGAATCTGAACAAATCATTTAAACGAATGCATTCAAATGACTCAAATCAATCTCAACACATCTCTGCTCATTTTCTCATACAATTGCTCATACAAGCTCTACTCTCCAAAACATGCACACATTCTCAGATATAGGAACCACACCCCTGCTGCCATGTGCCACTATTTTCGATGCCTGATACACTCTTGCACATTTTCCCAGAGTCTGGAAGCGAAGTGAAGACCTTCAATCTAACACCTTCATACTTTCTATAGTAGTGTACAGTGAAGAGCAAAATGGCACTGGCTCATATCACCATGCTGTGAGAGCAGAACTGTGTGATGGCCAGGCTAATTAAAGATAATTAAAACGATGTCCCGCTAGCGGCCCCTAACGAGGGGTTTAGCATCAGGGGGGCCGTGGCCATGCTAACCTTCTGCAGACCTGCGAAGTGGCCAAGTTGCTCACGTATCATACACCTGGACTGTAAAGAAGAAGAAAAAAAATGACCTTGGATCTTGGTGTGTGTGTGTGTGTGTGTGTGTGTGTGTGTGTGGTGTGCTGAAGACTAGAGAATGTGTGGTGGCTATGTTTAGCATTTGGCTTGCATCTTTGTGCATTCAGGAGATGTCGACTGTCTTTCAGTGCATGACTACCAGAATAGGCACAATGACTTTCACAAGGACATTTGAAAGAAAGAGATGTACTTCTTGCAAATAATTATTGAAACGATGAACGACAGATGGATAAAAATTCTGCTCTGTCTTTGTTAAAGAGTTTTCACTAGGAAAACTAACATCCATCCGTACATCCATCCGTCCATCATTATTCTGTACCGCTTACTCTACACAGGCTCGCAGGGGTAGGGGTGGGAACCTGGAGCCTATCCCAGGAAACTCGGGGCACAAGGTAGGGGGCAACCTGGACAGGGTGCCAACCTATCGCAGGGTTCAATTGCACACACATTCACACACTATGGACACTTTGGAAATGCCAATCAACCTACAACGCATGTCTTTGGACTGGGGAAGAAACCAGAGTACCCAGAGGAAACCCCATGAATCAACATATCCGAAACAGTTTCAATTCTAACATCAGTAACTATCATTGGCAAATGCGTTGTAAATTCAAACTGTGTCACATAGAATTCTTGATAGTACTTTGTATTGGACTCACTACACTTTCCTCTTTCCTCTTTCCAGGTCACGTAGGTAAAATGATCTCTACCCAGAAACACCAGCTATCACTGCTTATTTTGATGGATTTTGTGTGCAAGCAGCCTGATGGTCTGGTTAGAAAATGCACAGCGGTGTGTGTGGTCATGCACCTGTGACAGGGTTTGAAGAGAGCAAGAGGCAAGAAAGATTTTTCTTTTTTAGCCAGTCTGGAAATGAGGTGCTGGATGCTTGATTGCCCTCCATCTCTGTCTCTCTGGCCATCAGGGGGGATGAGTGTGGGTGACTGGCGCATCAATATGAAACCCTGGACAGAGCAAAAAGCCCTGAGCCTTCCAGTGAGTGCAGCTCGTTATGCCAAAACAATAAACTCTCAATGACAAGGTGCAAAGAGGCATGGAAATATGGAGAAGAAAAAAGGGAAAGAAGGAGCCACAAACTCAGAAGATGAGATATAAACCAAGTCACTCAAGGGACTTCTTTTTTTTTTTTTTGCCCTTGTAGCCGGTTATTAGAGAGAGGCATTAATTCAGTGAGAGTCTTCTTCCCTGTGATTCTGTTGGCAGGCAGCTAGATATTACAAGGTCAGCTCTTCCCCTTTTGGCCTGCCGAGCTTTTCACAAGATCCACACAGTGACTAGATAAAGAGGAACCAGGCCAGGGAAGGCTCGCCTGATTAGCTCTGTATAAACAGAAAAACACACATAAACACTGAGCTATCTGCAGCCAACTATCGTTTGATTACAGATTCTCTTGGAGCTCTTGCTGCTTCTGTTCAGCAAAAATATTTCCAGTGCAGCTTGTGTGCCTTATTCAGTAGGTTTTCCCCCATTGCAATCTGTAATCCAAGAAAGCATCAATGCTTCACTATAACCAAAATCATTTCACATTTATTTTGAATATCTGACAGCCCAATCCTATCTTAGCTATCTTATCTTAGATCCTATGCAAGATTGGGTTAAAGGTGGCACTGGGATCCTATGAGAACCAGCAAGAAGTCTCAGCAGCATACGGAGTTACCACGTTCAATCATTCATCTTCAGTTACTGCTTTATTCTGGTCAGTGTTACTGCAGTTTAAATGACTTATTTTGGTTATGCTTTGAACCAACTAATTTTGTTAGAACACATTGTGGGAAGGTGTAAACAAATACCTGCAGTAATATCTGCAGGAGCAGTTTAGATTTGTCTGATTTTCTGAAGATGTAGTGTGATTAGTCAAGTTTGACATGTTGGGAGCAGTGGGATTGGTCAAGTTTGACTGTGGGAGCAGTGGGATTGGTCAAGTTTGACTGTGGGAGTGGTGGGATTGGTCATGTTTGACTGTTGGAGTGGTGGGGGTGATCAAGTTTGACTGTGGGAGCGGTGGGATTGGTCATGTTTGACTGTGGGAGCGGTGGGATTGGTCATGTTTGACTGTTGGAGTGGTGGGATTGATCAAGTATGACTGTTGGAGTGGTGGGATTGGTCAAGTTTGACTGTGGGAGCGGTGGGATTGGTCAAGTTTGACTGTTGGAGTGGTGGGGTTGGCCAAGTTTGACTGTGGGAGTGCAGTGGGATTGGTCATGTTTGACTGTGGGAGCGGTGGGATTGAGAGTTTGACTGTGGGAGCGGTGGGATTGGGCATGTTTGACTGTGGGAGTGGTGGGGTTGGTCATGTATGCCTACAGTAGCAGGCGGAATTGGTCAAGAATGTATGCGAGAATGTTTAAAAGGCTATGCATTCTAACAGCACCCTGTTCTAAGAAGATGCAGATACAGCACATAAGCCAAATGCTGTTTAATAAATAACGCATGAATTTCCTCGTCAAAACTCCCACGGCTCAACCTTCATTAATCTCTCGTTCTCAACGCAGACTCAACACAACGAACCATGACACTTATAAAACACGTCAATGTAACCAAGAATAACGCCAATTAGAGCTTAATATTTACATTGACTTTATGAGGTTCCTTTACAAATGAGATCCCAAGAGATCCATCTAGCAGTTTCAATATACAGTATACCCGGTGCAGTGGCTTACTTGAGAGAACGTTCTGTGGGAGTGAGTGGGATTTGTCAAGTTTGTCTGTGGGAGTGAGTGGGATTGTTCAAGAACGGCTACCGTAGCAGGCGGAACTGGTCAAGAATGTTTACAGAGCACTTGACGGAGTGGCCAGGATTGGTCAAACTTTCTATGTGAGAGAGTGGGATTGGTCAATGTTTATGATATCTACACTCACGAAAACACTTCGCAGATCAGCTAGAGTGTAGAACTAACAAGTACCTTAGAATATTGCAAAAAAACAACAACAAAAAAAAACAGTTATGTATTCTAACAGCAACCCTGACTAAGAAGATGCAGATACCGCACAATATAAGTCAAACGTTGATTAATAATTAAAGCATGAAACTCCTCACCAAAAGTCCCATGACTCAGCCTTCAATAAACTTTCGTTCTCAACACAGACTCAATAGATCGAACCACGACACTTATAAAAGCATGTCCGTGCAGCCGAGAACAACATCAATTACACCTTAATCTTTACATTGACTTTATGAGGTTCCTTTACAAATGAGATCCCAAGAGATCCATCTAGCAGTTAGAATATACAGCGGCTTACTCGAGAGGATGCTGTAACTCTAGGATAGAGCTTGCTGTAAACATGGACCGAAGATATACCCTTTGCTGGAGCTGGGTTAGTGTAATTTCAGGACATATTTGCACACCTAATGTGTTCATGACAGATAACAATTAGGTGCTAGACGTTAAATATAAGATTCAAGTTCTGAGGGTGCAACTAATAAGAGGGTTCTCTTAGCATTAGCATTACTGATGTAGCTTCCAGTTAGTTTATTGTGATTGCCAGTAAAACAATTAAACAATGATCTTGTATTTTTTGGCAGTTACTCTCCAGTTGTTGTTTTTTTTAAAGAGGTCAATAACTTGAGCGGTTATGTCAAAGAGATGTCATTGCCCCCAAAGTCCCTGGTGATAGCAGTACTCTAAACTAGCTGTCCTTTGGTCCTAGAACCGATCGGTTATTTATCTGAGAATAAACACTGTTAGGTTGGAAATGTATGGAAAGGTTTGAGATTAGGCAATAGTTCCGGAACCCTGGAAACCTTGGAAGAACTCACTTTCTCTGATGTTTGATTTCAAGCAAAGGTTTTTTATTTATTTTTTTAAAGTTCTTAAACCGCATGGTACTTATGAAACATCCCATAGGGTTATAACACATTCACCATGAGCAATCATCAGACATTATGCAGTGTGTTTTCACAGCACGGACCCGGGGGCTTTGACATTTTTGATCTCGATGCTAATTAGACATGGAAACATGACTGTCTTTACTTTCAAGCCACATACGAGCACTTCATCCTCTACTGCAAAATCTTCCATCTACTGTGGTACCTCTTGCAAAGACCAACATCTTTAACGATTTGATGTTGTGGTCAACAAGCAACTAATCCCTTGTCTCAATCTTAATGTCTAAAAACCATAATAGTGCATAATAATAGCAAACATCAAGGATTCTTTGAATAGTCAAGAGGTCTTTACGTTTTAGGGAAAAAAGGTTCTTCAAGGATTCTTTAAATGTTCACTGGATAAACAGGGATTGCTGCCTTCCTAAAAGGGTTCTAATTTTACACACCATTGCATGGTTCTACTTACTGTAGAAACTTTAGGGGTTCCCCCAGAGGGACAAATGAAGAAGTGTCCTAAAGGGATTTCACTTGGAACCCCGCTTGACAACAAAAACTTCAGTTGAAAGTTCTACATACAAAAGTTCAAATAAAGTTCTTGGATTTTACAGCCAGTGGATTCTTAGAACCAATTTTGTTTATGGAGGGGTTGTGGTGTTGTTTGATTTTGAAAGAAACTACGAAAGGTCAGTTTTCAAGGTCAAGGATTCAAGGTTTCACTGGCCCATTTTGGAAATATACTCTTCAAAATGGTTCCACGATGATTCTTCCACGATGAATCCGAAATGGAAACCCTCTGTTGTAGAGTTCTATGTAGAACCTACAAGTGCAACCAAACATAAACGTACCACACCCCAGCGTCTCTTGTAACGTTCTGCATGAAAGTTTGGTTCCCTCAACAGGACAATCCAAGAGCTCTTTAGGGTGCTGGATAAAACTAGGCTCATTTCCACCACACCCACTAATACCCTTAGAATGAAGGGTTCTTCAAGGGTTCTTTGGCTGATCAGCAAATCTTGCTTTCTAACTGGGTTATACGTAGAGCGTTTTCTAAAAGTAAAACCTTCTGGTGAAGGCTTTTATATAACACATTCAAGGGTAGCACTAAATAGGAAAACCGAACAAGCCTTTATGGTGGTGTATTAGATAGAACTTTGAGAGCATTTTCCTCATTCTAATTAATCCGGGTCATTTATTTGCTGAGGTATTTCCATGCTTAATCATGGAGCCCTGAATCTTTACATCTTCCACATGGAAGACTGGTAGTCTCTTATATTCCATATTTATACTTCACTCCATGCTTAGCTTCACAGTATGGTTGTTGAGGAACAAAAAAACCCATGTGGTAAAAATGTGTGGAGATGTTTTCAGCTTGACAGTGCTAATTGGGATGTGTTGACAGGTTATTAAAGCTCTGCAAAGAGCATGTGCCTGCTGATTACGATCATGAAACATGAGAAGCAGATACAGAACTGGAGAGACAGAATAACACTTAATAAAAGCATATGTAAGGGTTCTTCGGATGGTTAAGGATTCCTGTTGATAGGGGGATGATTTTGGATGTGACTTGCTTAATAAAATGGCCCATATTTGGCACTCGATGAGGTGGAGGCAGTGAAATACACTTAATGCAGAGTTGGAGATGAGGGGGAAAAAATTAATCTGAGGAGGGCAGCCATATTTATTTGAGCCAGTACAACCAGCCAGTAACAGAGGTGTTGAATTGGATGCTGAAATCATGACCATCTTGAGCATCTCTGAAAGTTATCAACACTTTTGTGGAATTTTAAATTCTACACATAATAAGAAATGTGTTTTTCCTCAGTGATAACTCCAGATAAATCATGCATCTGACCATCTGGCCAAAGATCTGAGGTGTAGTTTTAGATCCTCCTCCAAGAGGAATACGCTGGAGATTCCTTAAGGTCTTTTTTTTTGGTAAGAGTGTGGAAATGAAAAGAGAAAAGAAAAGATGGAAAGATGAGAAAGATGAAGAAAGAGAAATTGTGGTCGGACCACATTTTGGCTGAAGCAGAGCATTACGTGAAATGTACGACATGTTGGAGATCGTGCTTGTATTCTGTCAAAAATAAAATAACAATCCAACCTCCAGGTCTTCAGATGTTTAAGGAAGGAAAAAAAAATACTGCGAATCTAACGTGCAGAACGTGAGCGAGAAATGAAAAGTTTAATGACTTCCATCGGGTTTTTTTTGGGGGGTGGGGGGGGGGCTGTGCATCAGTCTAAAAACCAATTTCACCCAAATTTATTTCCCTCTCTCGCCGCTCACATTTGGTAGACGGATTCTCCTCCTCTATATAACAAGAGCAGATACCTTTTAAATTGCACGCACTCACTGCAGGTAAAAATGCAGAACCTCGAATAAGTGGTTCAACCTCCGACTTTCCCAAGACGTGCATGAAATATAAGTTCGCTCGCCTCATTAAACCCACCATGCTTATTTCCACTGCATCAAAAGGTAAGGGCTCATAAGCAGTGATCGATTGTCTCATTGTTCTTCTAATCGCCTTCAAATTGCCGCCGTATTTCTCAACCTTGCCCGTGGGTCGGGAGTCGTTCGGTTGTTTTGGAGAGAAATGTTCTTCCACATTTCATTTTATCAGGACACAAAAAAACCCCAGTGGCACCCTGCACTTGAGGAATATTAATTTTCCCCAGAGCTCTTATTAATGAACCGTTTGCTTAATGAACCAATTCTCCACCTTGACGCCTTCGAAGACATCCGTGATGCTCTCTTGCAGTCTCAACTCCACCTGGTCCTATCACGGTAACACGAATCTGGGTGCAAATGTTTACACACCCACATAATGGAGGCAGAAAAATGGCAGGGCTTAGTTGCAGCGATCGTGCATCCATGCCCGTGGTTAGTGTTAGGGTTAGGGTTAGGGTTAGGGTATCCGGACATGGCTAGGAGCTTGCAAAAATAGTTTTTGCTTCGAGCCAGAACGCTGATACAGTTAAGAGAGAATCTTGATCAAATATTCACTAGGTTCTTAGAAGGTTAGAGTGTAATGTTCCAAACCTTCCTGTATTCCTGCAATGGTATAGCATTTATACGTCCACTGTTCCCCTGTTACAAAGCTCTAACTCCGTAGTCTAAATGTTACCTAAACATCTCCTTACTTTTTTTCCCCCCTACTTTTAACACTTTCACATTGAATTTTTATTATAAAAGCCTTCTATAGTATCTTTACGCCTCTCACTGATAACGAAGCTTAAGCCTCAATTCGTTTGTTGAATATACATGAAAAGTGGAATCTTGACTACATGGAAAACGCCGGATTCTGGAACGAACACGAATTAGTGATTCGGGGCTGCATCTGTAAATACGAATAAATCCAATATAGCTTGTAAATCACCTCAATGCAACAAACGAGCAGCGCACGGGAAAAACGACTTCCGACCCCCGTAAGTCAAGAGAAAACCGCTTCCGTCTGATCGACTGTACGTTGTATCAAAGGGGCCGATTAACAGCCATATTGGATCCGGTCTGATTGGATCGGCTCTCTGGCTCACGCTCGATGGATTCATTAACGAGTGGCAGGAAAAAGCCAGAACCTTTGGCGCTTGCCGATCAGAGTGTAAAGCTTTCTAATCTCAGCTGCATCTCAGATAAGAAGCCCGAGACCTGTCAGTCAACAGCATCAAGCTGATCAATCACACGCCTACGTGACGTATAAGACCACCACGCTAGCTACACCACGGTTTCCTCTTAGCTTCAGATTAGCAGCTAGGATCCGTACGTCCTGTACAGTTTAATCTTCCTCTGACTTTCTTCAGAACGCATAAACGTGTACGCAGGAGTCCATTTCAAGCATCTAGGGAATCGAAGCTCCCCGCCCCCGCCCCCGCCCTCGCTGTTTTACTGAAAAATTACAGATAAAATACTAGACAGATCTATAGCCAGGGATTCTGTTCGTCTTTGACGCGTTATATTCGTCCACAAGGTCAGATTGGATTCCTTGCCATCGTCGTGTTTAATTCACTCCACATGAATAATCTGATAAATTCCCAGAATGCACTCCATGAGGCGTGAATTGTTCAAAACAATATTATCATTTAGCACAAATTATTTCATTTAGCGTGAATTCTGCCAGTCTGACAGCTCGCGGGTTCGTCCAAAAACTCAACCCAGCGCTCACACTTCCTAAATCGCACGTATATTCTCGTACCTCGGTGCCAGCGAAAGGGCATGACCTCGGAAAAATTAGCATAATTAAATAGCACATTATGATGATGTTGTTGAAATATGCATGACCAGCAGATGGGTGCAAGCTTCCACAGTTCTCTCTCTCTCTCTCTCTCTCTCTCTCTCTCTCTCTGTCCATCTTCTCCTCTCTTCCTCGTCTCTTTCAGGAGAGGAGAGCTCTTCAGAGGAGGACACCATCTGTAGGTGGGTGAAATTCTCAAAAACCTCTTCGAAACGATCATGGGTAATTTCTAGATTCCTCGAACAGCAATTCAGCCAATGAGCGGCGACCTTCAACCGAAAGAGTTATAACAGTCCTCGTGTAAAAACCGTACGTGGTAAATAAACATCTGGTCAAACAATAGGGCGTCCTGATTTTAGAAAACAAACAATATACACTCAGGACAATTTACTCGAAGGGTGTAAATAATCGTGGACTGTATTCAAACAAGCGCGTTACTATACGTAGACATGTGATTTGCAGCTGAAAGAAAACTACTCAACACCTTCTGACCAATCAGAATGCAGAATTCTGATTGTCAGCACTGTGGTTATAAAGTACCCATACCCGCTTTGCCTGCGCTAGTGTAGTAAATATGCAAGTTTGTTGATTTGCATCTAACCGCGAGCTCTCACACTGATATCCCTTTAGCGTGTGTGTGTGTTCTTCACTGATATATATTCTCAGCAGGCATGTTCAGGCAGGATCTCGCACTCGGCCTCCCCTGAACACACACATTAAAAGCGCTGGGAGTCTCGCAGTGCTCCGAGTTTGTTAGCTGAACTGGTAGATAGCGCTCTTTGTGCGCAAGTCTTTATCCGTTATCCGGAGAGAGGGGGATATATATATATATATATATATCACTCCGTCTCAGGTCCAGTGAGGAGCTCTGCCCTAGATAAACACTCCGGAGGAGATGAAGACCTGCGTTCAAACAAACAGCCTGAAGACACGCTCCCGTCCCCGCGCGCAGACAGGACGAGCCAAGACCAAGCTTGAGAATTTGCTCTCTCTGCAGGTTCGAACTCTGAGAATAAAAACGCTCGGTGAGATATAAGTGAGTACAGGATGTTACAGTGACAGGATTCAGACGTGAACACCGCGTCACTGTAGTTAGGAGTTAGCGAACTTTTAGGATAATCTGTTTTTCGAACATTTTAAAGAAAGCTACGAAGCTGTCAAAGAATTTATTTTTTTCAAGAAAAAAACATCGATATGTATGAATGTATTAGTCAGCAGCCTTCAATATCATTTTTATATATAGAAATAAATAAATCAGAGTTCATTCCATTGGTGTCTCAACGATACAGTAAAAAAAAAAAAACATAAATACAGTCGATAAATAAAAAATACTCATTTCTAAAAATAAGATTTTTTTTGTTTTGTTTTTGGAAAGCCAAAGCAAAAAGCAAAAAAAAAACATTTTAAATGTTGCAACAATCTTGTTGCTGCCGAAATAAATTAAATAATTACATGATACGTATAAACAATAATAATCCTTGTTAATTTTTTAACATTTTTTTAATTTATTTTTTTTAACTATGGCAAAATCCATCAACGAAAGAACCAAAAAAACAAAACAAAAAAACACACCAAAAAAAAGGCCCTCGACGTACATTTAGATTCGTTTTTTTTTAAAAATAATAATAATAATAATAATAATAATAATAATAATAATAATAATAATAATAGTTTTTAACAAACAAACACTAACAAATAAGGGGTGTGGAAATTCATTTCCTTGTTTGAATACAATTTACATGCTCTTTAATCAAAGGCTAAATACTTATATATTTGTATCTTTTCCTCCTATATATTTTAAACAAATGTATGAAACACAAAGTAAAAAAATTATAAAGTAATCTTGTAATAATCACCGTTTATTATTATTATTATTATTATTATTATTATTATCATTATTTCAATTTTTTTTTTTTTTTAGAAATCTAGTACACAGGGTCCACAGAGTCGGTTTTATACGCTACAGTATGTACTGAGCACATACAGTGAGGATTGTGATACGCTTTGCTGTCTCGCTAATGTCGGTGGTGAAAGTTATTTATTAAACATTAGCATCTAATGATACCTAAACACCTTCAAGCACTGTTTTGTTTGATTTGTTTTAAAAACTCATTAAAAATTTTAGAAGCGGAATATAATAAAGCACAGTGCTAGTACGGACCGAGCTAACATTTTCACAACGTCTCCATACTTCCTACAGCCGACGTTTGTGCTATGAATTATTTATCGAAGTGAGAGGCCATTCAGCTGGACGCCTTGTCTCGGGAAAGCGACAGTGGCGTATAACGTCAGTGCGAAGTGAGCTATATTTAGCTGAGGTCATTCAGGGGGGAAAAAAAAACACACACGAGAAACGTCGGGCTTGTACCAAAGTCCATCAAGTAACTGCTAAAAAAAAAAAAATAATAATATATATATATATATATATATATATATATATATATATATATATATATATATATATATATATATATATATGCAGTTGACATGACAACATGCGAAAGGAGAGAGTGTTTAGTGCAGCAGCTCCTCTGGGGGAGGAGGTTAGAGTTGTGCTGAGGCGTATTTTGACACAACGTGTGTATGAGGTCTATTTTTGGTAATATATGCTGCTTTTCTTGCAGTAAGCAAGTAGGACTGCTTCCAATCTCTCTAGACGAGAGGGCCGGAACAGCACACCGGCACTTACAGGCGTATCTGGAGGGACGCGGGAGTAATGAGATATATCCACCGTGGCTGTGCTTACATGCAAGCTAATTATGCGCTAATATCCAGACAACGGATGCATTGATAACAATACTCCGCTCATTTACTTGTACTCGTAAAAAAAAAAAAAAAAACAACAACTCTGCTTTCAACATCCAGTTCCAGGTGCTACTACGTTACATAAGCCTAGCATATGTTGGCGCGCTAATGAACAGATGACATGAAATGACAGCGATGCGGATGTATCTCACGATTAATGATGGCGATTAAAGCAAAGCAGACTGCAGACGGTGAGGAGCATCTTCCTGCAATACCTGTACCTTATTAAACAAAAAAAAAAAAAAAAAAAACTTTGAGCTGTACGTCTCGGGCCGAATCTGCGGAAAATCGGCGGCCATTTTGAAAAATTGCTCAATCCTCCGAATATCGCCTGGTTTCCATGGTTTTGCGTTCACTTCTACGATCACTGTGGGATCCGATTGGAATTATTATATATACTATGTCGCAAATGATATATATATGTATATATGTACACACACACACACACACACACACACACACTCTGCTAAGACATATGGAAATATACATATATACATATAAGACGGTATCTTGAGGGGTTCTTGAGTCTGGACGATATTTTCCTGGCCCTTCACAGGCTTCGTAATTACCAAATGAGTGGATTCTGGTTCACCGAAGCCTCCGAGGACCTTAAAAACGTTCTCCGGCGTTACAGCGTGGTTCATCAGCCCATCTCATCTCATCTCATCGGTGTAGTATTGCTGTCTAGCCAGCGCTGATCAATATCGCCCGGGGCGACGGGAAACAAGAGAGCCTCGATATCAAGCTTTATTTATTTGATTTGTATTCATTTGTATTGTATCCATACATCTCTAGGTGACCCCCCCCCCACACCCCACTCCCCATACTGGGACAAGCAGCATGGTGTTTTATGAATAACAATGACTGGGATATGTAGGCAGGTTAAAGGAATACTCTCGCATTTTTCTTTATTTTCCTAATTTTGTTTTAAAGCTCTTTCCAGCCTCGGTGTACGGAACAGACTCGGGAGGCGCCTGAAGACCAGAGGTAGCTGTGTTAAACTTTAACTTTAAACTCGAGTTACAACCTGAATGAGCTGAAGGAAGGAAGGAAGGAAGGAAGGAAGGAAGGTTTGACATTCAGTGGCTAGTTCTATTAAAGCGCACCTATTATGGTTTTGTGCCTAATTTTGTTTTAAAGCTCTTATATGATAGATTTACGCGCATCCGAGGTCAAAAACACTTTAACGTGCTCATCATTTAAACTGCAGCATTAGCTTTTATCCCCCCAGTGTCACAAACGACTCGTTCGATGATCCGTTCTAAAGGATTCGTTCTAAACTCCTCCTTTCAGAGAGCATACTCTGTTCTGATTGGTCAGCTATCCCAGTGTGTTGTGATCGGTCTACCGCTGTCAGCGTGTGTCGAAAAGGAAACGCCCACTACCGTAACGACTTTCAGCTCCGTCTGTTCACGAGCAGCCGATGAAAACCAGAGGCGGGGCTTATTGTTACCAAATTCCGTAGGTTTGTACAGGAAGTAAGATGGATCACTGACGACTCCTTCAGATGTTCAGAACCGGTTCCTTCTTTTCCGAGTCAATAACCCCGTTTGTCGTGCGCTTGGATTTTTGAAACTGAGCAGAGCACAAACTGCTCCATAACACAAAACACGTCAAAGGCAACATTTGAAACGCCATCACAGGAGCGCTTTAATTTTCACCGCTCTGCTATCCCTCTGAAATGCGGTAGGTGTCAGAGATAACGAGCGAGCGGATCAGGAGTGCGGTGGATCTTGGTGAAGCGTCAGGGGAGAGTTATTCTTAATCTGCACCGTACACGCCGGGGTCACAGACGCCGGCTTTTTATTGGCTCCAGCTCGGAGCGAGACAGCTTGAGTTATTGCCCCACACCTGATACTGTCTGAGTTTTATTGACCCACTGCAATATTTACAAACACCGAAGGTGTGTGAGAGTGTGCACCAACAGTGTGCAGAAACACTCCCGCACGCTGCACGGAAATGAATACGGAACCCTCGCGCAGACGCCGAACGGTTCCATGCAGAAACACACACACACACGGTCGAAAAAAGCTACGTATGTGATTTGAAAGAATGCCGTTGTAAAAATGACCTAGCTAGCTCTTTTCTTTCTTTAGTAATATTTATTTGTTTGTTTGTTCCTTATTATTTTTTCACCAAGTTGACGAAAAAGGTACGTAGTTGATGTGACAGAACGTAGCAGCAAAAACGACCTAGCTAGCTTTTCTGTTTTAGCTTTGTTTCTGGGATGTAAAGTCATTTGAAAACCGTCTAGTTGGCTTTTTTCTCTCTCTCTCTCTCTCTCTTTCTCTCTCTCTCTCTCTCTCTTTTGCTCAGAGTGAAGCAAATACTAGGTTTAAATGAATCATGTTAGTATTTTGGGTTTGCTGAAAATACACACGTTCTGACGGTTTTGTGATAGAGGCTTCGTGAAGGCTCAAACAGGACAGCGACGAACGCCGAGGCGATGAATTTCCTCCCGAGTGTCCTGTTAACGAGCAGCTATCCGTTTCTGTGACTGGACAGCTAATAAAGTCGGGATCTCTGAAAGAGACTGGTCAGGTAGAAATCGAATAAGAGCGGAGTCAGGAGAGAACAGCCTCGGACACGGGCCTCGTACAAGCCACTTCACCGAGTCCAATAATTTATTTGTCCAAATTGAATCTGCTGTTGGGCTGATAAACGAGGATTGGAGTAGCGCCCGGTTCCTGTCTGGCCACGCTGCGGTGACGGCCGCTTCCTGAACGCTGCCAAAAGGTTTCTTTTTTTTTTTTTTTTTTTTTTCGTGAATGAAAAGTTTGGGCCGAAAATGTCTCGACCTGAACATCATTTTGGTTTAATTGAGTTCCAGGAGACGTGACTTTACAAGACGTACGTACATCTAACTGGCTGAAGATTGGACTTCCTGTTCATCTTTCTGGAAATTTCCATCCATATGTCTTTTTTTTTTCTTTGCTTCTCATCTCTTCATTCCATCTAACTTAATCGCTCTCGTCATCTCTCCGTCCGTCACTTGCCGCTCGCAGCCAGCTCTGTCACTCTCAAGAGCAACCTGGTGTGATTTATTTATATGGCACTGACTCTCCCCCCCCAGAGTGAGCCGTTATTCGCTTCCCTCCGTCGGTAAATGCAATCTCACCGCCGGCTAGCCGTGGCTATTTGTCATTATTTAAGCTCACATTTGCTTCCCCGAGTGGCTGGCATGCGGGTCATTCTCCCCGTCCCTCGACTAAAGTGGCCTTTGGGTGCTCGGAGAACTCATTAGTCATGTTTCAGTCGTACGTCAGGTGAGTCGCACAAAAACAACAACAACAAAAAAAACACACAGGGAGGATCAAATGGAAGCTGGTGTGGTCAGCATGGCGGTACCTCTCCGACACGCCCAGAACGAGCAGATCTCCTGGATTTATACAGCTCTACGTATAATCACAGGTTTACAAGGACATCATACTTTTATCAATTTACGCTGAAGTCGGAAATTAATAATCCAACCTTCATGCGTAAGGTTTGTAGGATGGTTAATGGTTCTTGCTTCCTTTAGTCTTCAGAGAAACATCTGGAAGAACCCTTTAGGTTCCTCGACTGAACTAGAGCTGGGTGATATGACCATATAATATTGATACGGTCATAAATTATATTACGATATAATTGTTGTATTTTTTTCCGCCCAGGTTTTGTGATTGCAATGGAAAACGCAGACATTTTTGTACTCTTTGTGTTTCTTTTGGACAATCATTATCCGAATTTATAACAATTGTTCAAATGTATCGTTTCTTTGATCCCTTTTAGTTTAAAGTCATTTATTTCTGTAGCTATGATTATTCAATTCGAATTCATTTCATAGTTTTGCCGGCAGTTGGCTAGCAAACCTATACATCGTGATACGTACAGTATCGTGTATTCTTGAAATGTCTTCAAGTATCGTGGTATGATATTTTTTGTCATATCACCGTACCCTAGACTGAACGATAAGACTGCAGAGTAATTGTGTAACCAATTAAACAAGGTGGATAATCCATTTAAAAACCATGTAACAAATCGAAAACTATATATATATATACATATATATATATATATATATATATATATATATACCGTGCGAATCCAACGCATGCTGACGAACACGGGGACTGCAGAGTTCGTGTTTTGAAATATTCGTAAATAAAACAAGATGGTGGACGGTGGACGTTTTACAACTAAAGTAAATGGAGAGTCGTTCATATTTACTAAGCGCTTTATCCTGTCCGGGGTGGCAGTGGATACTATCCGGAGTCTATCCCAGGAACACTCCAGACAGAGTAGGAATAGATCATGGATAGTACACCAGTCCATCACAAGACATGACCGTGCACCTCAGTACATCCACCTACAGTCATCTTCTTGGGCGACGGGAGGAAACCAGATAACCCAGAGGAAGCCCAAACGGACAAGGGGATAACGTGAATCTCTACGCAGCCTGATTTTGAACAAATTGCTAAGTAGATCTCTACAGTTTATTCACAATCCGTCCCGTAATTGGAACCGGTTCCTTCAGAGTAATGACTATCGCTGCATGTAAGCCACCAGAGGAATTGATTAGGACACTCGGTAGGTCTGAAAAGCGCTGAACATGATGAGGTAGACTCATATACAGTAAATCCAATCAGCTTGTGAAGTCCCAAACCCACAAACCCACACATCCATCATCAGTCCTTTGGTGAAGCCTGAAAGCCACTGGTGCTGTGCTTCACAGTTACAGCTGGAACGAAGGCCTTTCATTCATAACCCGTAACCTGGTCAGGACAGGGAGCACGCTGACCTGCAGCCATACGTCCACCGCTAATTACTCACGCTAGGACACGGTTGCCTAGCAACACCCATCACGGACTCCCGGACCGGTAGAAATAGAGGGCATGTCCGGCGCGTAACTGCATCGAATGTCAACACCTTTTGGTTTTCCGCTGACGTTGCACTGCTTCGCTGCAACACTGGCAATTCACGACAATCCATTCAGGCGCAGAACGGCTTCAAGACACGTTTCGTCACAGATCGCACTTCGTGATCGTCTCGAACGTTCAGATTTGATCATGTCAGTCATTCACAACCAGGCTCACCTGAACTGGGAGTATGCATTTGGTGCTTCAGCGGAGTGGGATATATATTAAATCCTTAAACGATAGGGCGAAAATCCTTTTCCCTGTTGGTCTCACTATCTCAGTCCGCACAACTCTTCCACTCTCTGTGCTTATTAAGCACAAAAAAAAAAAAAAAACAACACCAGCACGCTCACATTTCTGCACCACAGCCTTGCTTAAGCAAGAAAAAGAACGTGGTAGGCGGTTCAGTCTTTGTGTTGTTTCTGCGTTTCATTCACATAGACACACAAAAGCACTTCACAGTGTAGAATTCTGCACTTAAACACGTTCGCAGACAAAAAAGGAAACAGCAAAATGCCATAATGTGGCGTTTAACGGACAAATGAACTGCACACCCAGTGTAATGTATCGAATTTAAATGTCAAATATCATTAGCTCGGGTGTTTCCCCAACATTTATTTAAAGCTTAATGACGAATTATTTATAATCACGTAATATATAGTTCACTAAATAAAATACAATTGAAAGAATTGTTTGTCTATTTGTTAGTAAGAATGAAAAGGTTAGCACGGATTATCATCAAAAGGATTGTTTGTTTTTCATCATAATTTAATCCCATAATTACTTACTAACTCATCATTAATTAGTCATTAATGCATTTCTTTTTTTTTTTTAAATGCGTATAATTGATTTGTTGTCGAACGGTGCTACCCGTGTTTTTAAACGGCCGCGTGTTCCTTTTTTTGGACAAAGAAATACTGTGAAGATGCCAAACGCTTTAACAAACCTAAAACAAACTAACGCTAAAAAAAAAATAAATTTGTCAGAGGCGTCCAGACGTCCTTTATTCGGTTCTCTCTGTACGCGTGTCTATAGAACAGGGCTGTTCTTAGTCTCGAGTGGATCCGAGAGCAGGGAGACGTAACGGATATGACAATAGCCCCGTTATTCTCTGTTGTGTTCCTGACAATAGCTCCGAGTCTCAGACTGACAATGTGGAGAATGTGCTGAATAAGGCGTCTCTTAGGATCAAAGTTAGAGGCTCGTGCTAAAGAAAGGAAGTCAATTAAAGCCTTTCAAGGAGAGAAACGTTTTTACGAAAAAAAGGACAAAATGTGATTTTATGGGATTTATCCAAATACAACAACCTGCATGAGACGACATGCTAACTCATTTCTGGGTTTTGGGACTCATTCCTGCACCACTCTATTCGGATGGGATTAGTTGGGATTTTTCAAACCCTAACCCAAATAAACACACACGAGGGACGAGTTTCCGCAGGTCTGTCCTCAAGACGCCGCCTGAGAGAAGATCTTTTGGAATACTGGTGTCGATCGCTCCCGTGGGCTTCACTTCAAGACGCCGATGCTAACTTGCTGTTCCAGTGGTTTGTAGCAGTCACGCACCTTTTCTTTTCTTTGTTCTTTTTTTGTCACCTGTTTATATTTTTCTTATTGTCTTATGATTATTAATTACTGACTGAGGCAACAGCGTTTCTGAATCCTTTTATGAATTCCACCCCGAGTACGTACTCGAGCGTGTACGAAAATAATTGCAGGCCTGTTTTTTCTATTCTCCTGCCAGTCAGAATAAGCTTCACGCCGGCCTCTTTTTACACACCGGCTGTCTCTTCGCTCGGTAATTATGATGCCGTCGTTGCTCTGCGTGACAGCCGAGTCCCACCCAGCACATTTTGTCTCCAGTGCCTCCTCCGCCTCCTCCATCAACTCCCTCGTCATCGTCCGCCCCTGACGACGTGCGAGGGGTGTGTCCGTGTTGTCCCAGGTTGATGTCCCCAGTCTCTCCGTGATAATTACAGCCACGTGCTCGTGCCGCCTGGGACACGACTCAGCTAATTACGCTGAAATAATCACTTGTTTGTCAAGACCTCGGCAATCCACCGCATTAAACCAGACGGCTATGGAGCTTCCGTCGCCATCCGAGAGGACGTTTCGTCCGTTCGATTATCCTGAACAATCTATAATAGAGCAACTTCCAGACCCGTGCAATGTCACGCAACGTTGCATAATAAGCGCCATGACTTTGTCTCACTATGTGAACGTTTTTTCCCACTGGACGTCATTTTTAAGAAAGTCTATTTATGATTGAAAACCTTCTGCACCGATACGGTTTAACCACGCCCACCTCCGCCACTACGCAAGTTGAACAATCGATCGATACGTAATACAAAAATTTCTATTGTTATCAAGGTAGCATTTATTCTTATTTATTCTCATTCTCGATTTCTATTATTTCTCTCAACGCTATTATTAATATTAAAACCTGGGAAATGTTTGGAACGAGAGCAGCGTGATGGAAAACGTGCAGGATTGCCCTTCGATGAAGCAAAACAATCGAATTTGTTAAGGCTAATAAAGAGGAACGCGGTGTGACAACGCGAGAGAGCTTAGCATTACACCTGATAAGCCGAGACCGGGCGGCTGAGTGCCACTTTCCATTTCACCGAGCCGTATCTTTAGCTCTAATGACTGGTTTATTGCATTGCAGGTTCGGCTTGTTTTTATGCCGTCGATGTCTGATTGGGGGGAAAAAAGGCACTTGTTAAATAAACGCTGTCACGATGTGGCCTCTGTTGTACGAATGAATCGTTTAGAGTATCCCAAGCTCGCCGATTTTAATTCTGGGGCGCTACAATGGACAAACAACAAAGAAAGAGAACGCAACAACAAAATGTCAAAGGAAAGGAAAAGGGGGAGGGTCTTATTGAACATCACATGTCTATGAAAATGATAAGTAACTTTGCGTTAAATTGTGAAGGAGTCATTCTTTATTCGGAATAACTCCATCCACCATACTGACAGTTACATACATGTACGCACTGACAGAATATCTCAAATATATTCATATTTTTAAATCCCAGCACAAACGAAAGCATCAGAAGAGTCATTTGCGCTCGTATTAACCAATCAGCAGTGAGCATGTGACGTCAGTAAGCACCTAGAGTGGCACTTCTGTTTTCATTTAATACTGTACCACACACGGCGCTTTTTCCCGCGTGTCTGATATCGTTTTTTTTTTTTTTAACGACGCAGTAAAATCCGCCGTAATGAATTAACACCGCGTACGCGCGCAAGTCCAGTTAGACACATGAGCGTTACAAAGCTTAATTAAACCCTGCTGATTTTACGATAGGATTAGAATTCCCATTAACAGGCTCGGATGGACATTGTAAATCTCTGCGGCCATAAAGCCTGCTTCCTTTCGCCATTCGTACCCATCCGCACGCTGAGCTTATTTCACATTCTAGCAGCGCCACCGCTGTCCTGCGACGAGTGAAGGCGGGAGAATGAATTCGGCCAATCAGAAGGACGGATTCGACAGCGCTGCGTGTGAAGAAATAATAGTGTACTTCATACGACTTTTACTTTACTTACGATACATTATATTTTTACCAGCTGAAAGATGCACCCTCGAGTATAAACCCTAGCTAGCGATGGTGCCTTTTAGCGCCGATAGAGTGTTAAACTCACGGTTTAGTCTAAATCCAGTACTAATTCCTTACTATTGGCTCTAGGGTTAGGGGTTAGGGGTTAGGGTTTAGGGTTTAGGGTTAGGTATATATTAGCTGTGGTAATCACAGGCAGCTTTGTAGGCTTTAAAGCACCGGTCCAGCTTGTTAAATCCCATCACTGCCATGTTGATGATAATTGGTTGTTCTAGGAGAAGCGGAATTCCCTAAACGCCGGACAAGCTGGACAACGAAGACATTCTCTTCCCCCCCCATCTTTTTATATTTCTAACACACACAGCCTGAAAGTGTGGCTGTAGGCTGTGAACTACAATGACCAAGTAAGGACGAGGCTTTAATGGCTTTCCATGAGCGCTTTAATAACTTTACAATGTGATTACTGTGCACTTCACACACACACACACACACACACACACACACACACACTCCAGCGCTCACCGAGAGGGGCATCTAAACAGGAAACATGAGACCATTTCAGATGAGATGGACAGCTGGAACTGGGGCACGCGCACACACTCACTCGAGATGCCTCCCTATTGTCTAGGAAAGCTCTACACACAGGATGTTTAGCACATGCTAACTGCATTAGACTGACATTCTGGGAGGGAACCCAAATCTTTCCTCTCACTGGGACTGCTCTGCCAGCCGCTGCCAAGTTCCGTTATACTGTTAAACGAGAACCGGCAAGGAACCGACTACATCTACAACCGCTAACCTTATTCTCTTAATAACCCCTGAGCTTAAATAGCTATTCCAGTTGGGAAGCATCTTTACTGTTAGAGATGTAGAGGCCAGTCTAGTTACAGGGCTGTAGTTTTAGCGGGAAAACAAAAGTTAAATCTGAAGCCCTTGAGCATTCTTCATTTTGACTCTCTATTAGAACCATTAAAAGGTTCTAGGTAGAACCCTGAGGGTTTCTCCTTCAGAGATGGATCCAAGTTAAGAACCATTCGGGTAGAACTTCAGGAATGTATTTATTTATTTTTTTTTCATGGTGTATTATGAATCTGGTAGTTGCGTTGTTTTTGTTTTTTTTTGATTATTATTTACCCGTTCCAGTTACTGTTGTTGTCATCGTAAATAAACACGCCCTTGCTGAATAAGGGGGCGGGATTTTCAAACTCGCATCGCCCCAAAATGATGACTGCAGTGAGCCGAGAATACGTTTTTGTATTTGTAAACCATTTCGCGAAACTGCATTTGGGCGATTTTGTGTAGATTCAAGACGAGTGTCAAATCGAATATCCATTTCAGCTCCAGGTTGTAACGCTATAAAAACAAACAGACAAACAAACAAAAAAAACGTAAGGCGCTGAGCATTTCGACTAATATTAAACATCCTTGTGCCGACAAACCTAAGCGTCCCTGACCTCGAGGGTACATTTCCCTCGGTTCGGGATCGTGCTAGAACTTTCGCTAACGAATTCCGTATCTGAAACAGGAATCATTCGGATGCATCGTGTCACGCCAGAGACATCAATCAGGATTCTGGAAATCAAACATCGCGATCAGACGGCTAACCTTGTCAGGATTGCTCGCGCGTATTAGGGGAAAGTCCCTCGAGGTCTCATATCCGCGCTGTACTAGATGCTAGGAACATATTGCAGATCTCTGGATTCACCAGTGTAGCATTCAGTAAACACGGAGATCAGCACGGAGTGGTATTTACAGGGACGTTCCTGTGGTAACGAGCCTCCCACGGTACTTCTCATGCCCTTCACCTTCAGCCGTGCGGGAATCATTTATTCAAAAACATCATCGACGGTGTGAGTACAGATCAGGCCTCGTTCCTCAAAGCGAGCGGGTTTGATAATATTTACACGTTCACAAAGTGTTAAATTACGAGGAGGTTTTGATGCTAAACGACAAGGGAAAAAACACACACACACACACACACACACACACACACACACGCTAAATGATGAGGATGGCTCCGGTTTTACCGCTTAGACATGTGTCCAAATACATGCATGTCAAAAAACGATGGAGTTCCTCTCCGGGCGATTTTTTCATCGGTGACTGAAGGAACCGAACGTCCGTACTAAAACAAAGGCTCGTAAACACACACGAAGCCGTCACACGGCTCTCCGTCAGTCGGAGAACGGCTCTGCGTCTCTATTCAGGTTTGCGATGTCAAATTTATAAGAACAGCCATGAAACTTGGGATGTTTTTGTTTCTTTATTTGGATTTCTGTTGGAACAAAACCTCATGAAACTGAAAGCTGTTTCTGGGAGATTAGGTTTATTTATTTATTTTCTGCAATTGTTGCACTTGTTTAAGTGGCCTTGATGGGTTTTTTTTATTTATTATTTTTTTTAAAGAACAACCTGGATGCTGATTGGCTTTAGAGTACTGTCACTCTTTAAAAATAAATAAATAAATAAATAAATAAATAAACAAATAGGGTTCTTCGATGGTTCTTTAGGGGTTTTTAAGTGAAAAGGGGTTCTTCAAGAGTTCTTCAATGGTTCTTTTAGGGTTTTTAGATGAAAAAGGGTTCTTCAAGAGTTCTTCAATGGTTCTTTAGGGGTTTTTAGGTGAAAAGGGCTTTTTCAAGAGTTCTTCAATGGTTCTTTAGGGGTTTTTAGGTGAAAAGGGCTTTTTCAAGAGTTCTTCAATGGTTCTTTAGGGGTTTTTAGGTGAAAAGGGCTTTTTCAAGAGTTCTTCAATGGTTCTTTAGGGGTTTTTAGGTGAAAAGGGCTTTTTCAAGAGTTCTTCAATGGTTCTTTAGGGGTTTTTAGGTGAAAAGGGCTTTTTCAAGAGTTCTTCAATGGTTCTTTAGGGGTTTTTAGGTGAAAAGGGCTTCTTCAAGAGTTCTTCAATGGTTTTTTAGGGTTTTTAGGTGAAAAGGGGGTCTTCAAGAGTTCTTCAATGGTTCTTTTAGGGTTTTTAGATGAAAAAGGGTTCTTCAAGAGTTCTTCATTGGTTCTTTTAGGGTTTTTAGATGAAAAAGGGTTCTTCAAGAGTTCTTCAATGGTTCTTTAGGGGTTTTTAGGTGAAAAGGGCTTTTTCAAGAGTTCTTCAATGGTTTTTTAGGGTTTTTAGGTGAAAAGGGGGTCTTCAAGAGTTCTTCAATGGTTCTTTTGGGGTTTTTAGACAAAAAACGGTTCTTCAAGAGTTCTTCAATGGTTCTTTTGGGGTTTTTAGGTGAAAAGGGGGTCTTCAATGGTTCTTTTGGGGTTTTTAGATGGATAAGGGTTATTTGCATCTATAAAAGTATGTATTGGAGTCAGACAGTGAAGCACGATGTTGTAGGGTTCTATATAGAACTTTAAAGGGTTCCACCAGAGAGACAATAAAGAACCAGCAAACACGCCTTTTCTTTTTCTCTCTCTCTTCTTCTCTCTCTCTCTCTCTCTCTCTCGTTGAGAATTATTCCACAAAAAATCTGCCAGTGATTAAAATGTTATTTGTGTTAAAGAACATCCATTATTACATCCTTTTTTATCCATTGTTAGTGTCGATGAAACAAGTTACTTTGAAATTCTGCTACAGCAGCTATACGATTCAAATAAAATCTAAAAAAACGAATGTCCTTCACCTGCCTCTCAGTTCTCTCCCTCTTGAAGTTAATAAGACAAAAAAAAAAACCCAATAATAAAAATAAAAAAAAACACAGTTTGTCACTGCAAAGCACCGACACTGGAGACTCCTTCCATAAATGTTTTTAAAACATCTCTTTGCTTTCGGAAAGCTTCACCATGCCAACCATGAAAAACCAGCTCGCTGTGAATGAGCCGTTTCTATAGAAACGATCGTGTAATCGAACGAGCGCGTTAATATCCGCTACTCTCACAGCTGCTGTTACAGAAAATCAATCTACACCTTCGAACCAATCAGCTTCACAGGTAAACTCATAAAGACCAACGTTGTAGCGTCCGGTGTAATATTCGAGTCCTTTACGGCTTTAAAACAATAAACCGAAGACATGTTTATTACAGGAAATGTAGCTAGCGTTATGGCCTAAGACTCGTACAGAGATATAATAGATGTTGTTTGCTCCTATTTGTAACTCTCCAGGGGGGAGGAAAAGAAGAAGAAGAAGAAGAAGAAGAAGAAGAAGAAGAAAAAAAGCATGTCTTTGGTCTTAATAGGTAGCAGATGTGCCTGTGCAATTACAGAGAAAGGCTTCGTCATGCTCCGGTAACGAGACGGCTTCTTGATTTCAAGCGCTCTAAGCCGTGAGACGATGTGTATGTGTCTGAAGGAGCAGCAGGAAGTAAATAAACAAAACACAGATCATTAATAAAGCTTTTAGACGGCATCTATCGTGTGTTCTGTGCTTTAAAGATGTCAAGACGTGTTCCTCAAAAGCAGGCAGATTACTGAATAAATGAATTAATTAATAAATAAAGTGATCAAATTAAACCAATTAACGTAATAAGCTTGAACAGACAAGGTCAAGTTCCAGATGCCACGCACAGGTTGGGGATTTGAATCCGGAAAAAATAATAAATAAATAAATAAATAAATAAAAATCAATTAATGGCCTTTCTGAGGGCATTTCCTGGACGTGGGCAGACACTAATTGGAAATGAATACACTGTAGCTGCCATCGTTCTTGCTTACACAGCATTGAAGCTCGAGAGAGCTCGTACGCATGGCGTATATTTAATCCACAAACACGCACCACGTGTCCTCGCTCCTGCTTTATACGCCTTAACGACGTCACTGTGGCCCAGGCCAAAGTTTTGATAATTTACTGACATGAACCGGTCTACTTATTATCCGCATATTAAAAAAAAAAGAAAAGAAAGAAAGAAAGAAAGAAAGGCCTGACAAACACACCTCCTTGATTTATATTTTAGCCTCGAATAAAATCCGAAAGCCCGCCCGGCTTACCTTAATCCTCCTTCACGCCTCGCATAAGACCGAAAACAAATGAGGCGAGCCTTTATTCCTGTTCTGTTCTCCATGACTTATTATATTATTAATTGTAAAGACGTGGGAGCACGAGCCGGACCGTTTAAATAAACACACTCGCTCGTGATTACGCTAACTCCATGGTCAGAGACGGTAGCTGGGTTTTTTTGGGCTTTTTTTTTTGCCGTGGTCGGAAATATAGGACAAATCCCCAGCAGCCTCCGTCACAGAGCAGCGGCCGTCATTAATGATTAAAAAACGCGACGGGGGAAAATATTAAAATATTCATTGTGAAGTAGGCATTTGTCTCAGAAGCTGCTTTAAGAAGGGAGAAAAGCTGTAGAGACTAGAAACAGAGTTTGAAAGTTGTCGAGAAAATAAAGCGTTCTCGTGACGTCGTTATGGTTCCGCGTCCCCGTCCTCGCGCTGGTGTACGCCCTGATCGTGTCCTCTAAAAAAGAACAACATGACGGGGGGAAGAAAAAAAAATATTCATTTAAGCCATAACCTCAGGAGAAGCGTATTAAACAGCTGAGAAAATCCACATGGACAAAGTGCGCTCGTTTCTGATTGGATGCACCTCCTGTCAATCATTTTTATATACAGTTGCAATTAAAATGATTCGACCCACGTTGCAAAATCAGGTTTATTTATCAAAACTGACAGACTTTCATCTGTTTGCACTTGGAATCGTTCAACACGACGAACGCGTCAAGTGGTTTCCCAACGACTTCAGCTGAAAAAGTATTCACCCCCCTGAATAGAATCCCTCAGCGCTATGACATTGCCATGATGGAGTAGTATGTGTATGTTCTGGTGCATAGACGTGCTTAACTTATATAACTACACAGCTATACGATGTTTATGATAATCAGTGACACTATTATGGCATGGTTACGACACAGTTATGCATGTTTGCTCTGACTCTACAGTAACTTTGAGATTCATATTTCAGCAATATACCAATATTGAACAAAACATGATCAATAAAGGGATAAAATGTCATTAATAAAAAGCTGTTCTACAAAAGGCTGAAGGTTGAGTGAGAAACGTTTTTTTTTTTTTTTTAAAAAGGCTTATTCCACGAGTCTTGAGTGCTTTCATCGACATTAACGTTCCTCTATCAAAACCCTCTCACGCTCATTCTTCTCCACACAAACATCTAAATATTGTGTAACGTTCAACGTGCTTCTCGAGGGCAATCTCCTCTCAGCGACGCCCACATTACCGTCTTTATTACGCAGTGTTTAAAAATATGTTTTTTTTAAAATCTCATTTATTCCAGACCAGAAAATTCTGCCATCAACACCGGAGAGGATCGTTATACTGCATTCCGTTTCATTTGACCGTAAAAAAAAAAAAAAAAGAGAGAGAGGAAAAAATAAATAAAATCCAAAATCAAAAAGAGGCTTGAACGAAGTGTGAGGGGAAAAAAACGCCTGCTCTTTCCCGCCAGCGTCCATTATAGAGCTGGAAGAGCAAATTATTCTCGTCGATAGCATCGCGTTCCGCACGCAGTGATTCATGTCAGAGCGAACAGAATGAAAAGCGTTATTAATTCCACCGTTTCTAGTGGGACCGCTAACAGATACGCAGGCTCACGGGGGAAAGAGAAGGCGAAAAAAAAAACCAGACTATTTATATAACCGTGATGGAAACTGTCAACAAACGCAGGAGGTTAATCATTGAACAGGACTTTATTTATTGTGGACGCGATACAGGAGTAAGATAGACGTTTATTTTAGATCAATGAGTGGAGTCTGAACATTGTGGTCTATTTCCGCCATCAGGGCGATAATTAAGACGTTCCAGAAACTGGGAATGTTATGAATCGACCTGGAATTGGACGTGTGTCTATATCGTCTCAGCGCACTGTGAAGAGGACGGTTCGAGTGGACAAAACATCTCCAAGGATCACAGCTGGAGAATTGCAGAAGTTAGTCGTGTCTTGGGGTGAGAACGTCTCCAAAACTACAATCTGAAGTCTCCTACATCACCACAAGTTGTTTGGAAGGGTTTCAAGAAAAAAAGCCTCTACTCTCATCCAAAAACAAACTCGAGCGTCTTCAGTTTCAGACACGACTGGACCTTCAGATGGGATCGGGTTCTATGGTCAGATGAAACCAGAATAGAGTGTTTTGGTAATAAACACCAGAGGAGGTTTTGGAGCACACAGAGAGGTAGCCGTGTGGAAAAGTACCTCATGTCCACGGTTAAATATAGAGGTGGATCTTTAATGTTCTGGGACTGTTTTTCTGACAGAGGACCTGGACATTTTGTTAGGACACATGACTACCAAATATCAACAGATATTAAATGAGAACCTGACTGCCTCGGCCAGAAAGCTTCAAATGGGTCGTGGTTGGATCTTCCAGCAGGACAGTGATCCAAAACAGACATCAACATCAACACAGAAATGGTTTACTGTCCACAAAATCAAGGTCCTGCCCTGACCATCCCAGTCCCCTGACCTGAACCCCATAGAACACCTGTGGGGTGAACTGAAGAGGAGAGTCCACCATCGTGGACCTCGAAATCTGAAGGATCTGGAGACATTCTGTATTGAGGAACGTTCTCAGATCCCTCACCATAATTGAAAATAAATAAATAAAATAAAAGAAGGTGTCAATATGAAGACGAGTCCATTTCTCCACTGCACGAATTCAGCACATTTTGCAAGAACATGTTTCTGGTTCTCCTTCGACCTTTTTTTTTTTTTTTTTTTTTTGCAGCAGTGAAAAAAATAGCACAGGCGGCGTTGAGGGAATACGAGACGTGAGGGACGGCGTGTCCTAAAACCATCCGTTGGCCTTCAGTGTAATGAATCTCAGCGTGGACCTACTGAGAGGTTTTTCTCTACTCACACGCTCCCATTTTCTACCGTAACGTAGAACATAATAAACATAACACGCTACGGACATCTTCCAGTGCGTTCATAAGGCATTGTGCACATTTTTATTTATGGCAATGCTACACGCTTTATAGCCATGTCTATTATTGATGCATTATAAGCAGCAAAGTGTGAAAAGTCTCGTTATCCATTGTGTATCGCTCTATGTGAACTGTTTATTACGCAATTAATAAGCTTTATTATCTGGATTATTAACCTCAGTGTAATGTAATGTTTTTTAGATGATGTCTTTAAATGACTTTACACAGAGCTCACAACTGCATAAAGATTCACTTCTAAAATCATATTTTATGAATTGTTTAAATTATGTAAATTGTTTACTAATTCTAAACATGAATTAGTTAGCAGCTATAATAATTGATAAATTTGACATTACAGATGTCATTGTGTCTATAATTAAACCTAATAGAGTATTTCAATATTTAATACTTTATTTTATAGAAATAAAATGAATATTTCAGATTTTTCCCATTTTGCTATGAATTATGATTTATTTAATGATGGGTACGTGGACATGTGCATAATATATATAATATATATAAATTTCTTTGTTGCATTGCTGCAAGCAGCGATTAAGGGGCCAATCACTGCAGTATCTAATCCGAGATCCTCTGACATTGCGGTAAAGTTTTTTCATATTATTTGAATATTTTTCACTATTAAATGATAACAATATACCTTATACATGTATTACAACTTTATGAATGTATCTTTTTGTTGTTGTTGTTTTGTTGATTTCAATTCCACAGAGACTGAATTGAATGCGATCATGGCTGGATATCATGGATGCAAATGTATTCTACAAATTGGATATGAATACAAAGATATTTACAAAGTTGGCCATTTAAATGTATTTTTTTTTTTTAAATCCTCTTTATTTCAGCTCTTTTTTTTTTTTTTTTTTTAAAAACACAGCTTGAGCCTGAGCTGTGAGAGTCTGGCTGTAGAAGAATAAATATGATTCACTGTGAGTCAGAAGGAAGGAAATAAATCATGATCTCTCTCTCTCTCTCTCACACACACACACACACACACACACGCCTGCAGATGCGACAATAAACGCCTCTGGTGTGAAACACCGACAGACTTGAATGCCATGAACCACTGATAAAAATCAGCATGTCAGCACGGCTGCAATTAATCCTCTTAATTAATTCTCACTAATTACCCCAAAAGCATTTTTTCCAGTTCTTAATATTTAGCAGCGACACGATAAAATCTGCCCCCCCGAAAAAAACCCATTCCCACATTCCTCCCTGAGACCGAGGATTTCATCACTGCAGTTCCTCTCCTCCATCGACCTGCTCGGGCCGCTCTCCTTCCTCTTCACCCAGCCAGTGCGGCCTATTTCATATTGATCCTACTCTTTTTCTAATTATTTTATTCTACACTCCTCCTCCTCCTCCTCCTCCTCCTTCTTCTTCCACTCTCGTTTTTTCTTTCCTTTCTAGCTCTTTCTCTCTCTCCATCACAAGCAGAGGATTTATATGCAGCCCGTTCCTTCCAGTAAATACGATTTATTGGAAGCCATTGAAAAAACAGCAATTCACTGTGTATATATATGTGTGTGTGTGTGTGTGTGTGTGTGTGTATGTGTGTGTGTTTTCAGCGTTCCCTGTGGACCGCTCAGGATCATGTCCTATCGGTTTTCTTCACAGCGGCCGTATTGACGGCTCGGAGGCGTTATCGTGGGCTGCGGACAATCGAGCTTTCATTTAAGAGCGAAAGCGAGCGCTAAGAAATTAAATTCAGGTTTTGAATTTGGAATAAATAAATAAATAATCAAATAAATAAATAAAAACATTGGTCTTGTACATGAAAAATAAAGAAGCTGCGAGCGATGTATAAATTCACAAAAATTTTGTTGTTGTTTTTTTTTTTTTAAAGGACCAAATTATACATATTCCCTCTTTTATACAATCAGATTGTTTATCGTATTATTACTAATGAATGTTAGAGGAAAATAATTGCTTTTATTATTAACCTTAGTCCATGTAGCCTACAACCCCCCACACACACACACACAAGGAGCTGTAGAAACAAGGAATGGTATTTTGAGCTTTTCTGCACTACTTGGCAACCAAGCTCTATGCTAAAGTACTGTTGTCATTAAAGAATGGGTTTCTATGTGCGAAGGGCAAAAAAAAAAGTAGTAATAGATAATCTAATCTATTAAAGCCCATTTTTTTCAGTCTCTTAGGTAGTACCCTGTAATAACGTATGACCTTGAGAACCTCTTAAACAGGAGCTAATCATTATTATCATAATGCAAAGCATTAGCAGGAGAGAGAGAGAGAGAGACAAAGAGAGAGAGAAACAGGGTACAGTGACCTCGTTCCTCTTTCAATACCGCCCGATGAGGCCTAAGTGAACTCGACAGCGTTCTCCGAGGCGAGCTGCTGGAGTCTCGAGCGAGTGCCGAGGTGGACTTTGTGTCGAAGCTGCAGGTTCTTTTACTCCGTCTCTGCTTTTCTTCGTCTGACCGTGGCTGCGGTGGCCTTGAATAACTGTAACCAAGCCTTAAGCACCTGTGGGGTTTTTTAATGGCCTCGCTTCCAGAAAAAAGTGCCCCATTCATTTTCCTCAGAAAATCATTAGCTACATGTCCAAGTTGGTTGTTTTTTTTTGCTGGCTTTAAAAAAAAAAAAAAAAAAAAAAAAAAAACTTGTTATTATACATATTTTAAAGTTTTGTGCACCTGTAACTTTTTGGTTTTCTTCTTGAAGCTTTTTTCTTTCAATCGTTTTATCCTGTTTTTATCATCAGCGGGTTCGCCAGTTTCGCCAAATGCAACTTGTTCAAATCACTTCAAAGGTGTGGAAGTTAGTGAGCGTTGTCATTTATAAATCCTCAGCAGATTCGCCACTTAGCCAACGCCATCCCGAATCACAAAAACGGTTTGCCAGTCAGCTGACTTCATCCTGTTTAAATCAGCCGCAGAAGCAGATTCGCTAGTTAGCTAAATGTAGCCTGTTTAAAACACTATAAGGTGCGGTAATTTGCTACATTTATCCTTATCCACGTTCGCTAGTGATCAAACTTCATTTGCTAATCAGCGAAACTTCATCCTAAGTCACCATAAACTTTGTTAGCTAGCTTGTTGCAATCATGAACTCACTTGCTGAAATGACGATGTGATGTCAGCTAGGCTCACATTCCTGAATGCTAGCTAGTTAGCTACCTAGCCTCCGCTATCCAGCAGAGACTATATCCATAAGAATACAAATACGCTATCTGAAATCTCATGGAGCATTTTCTAATGTTGTAGCTCATGGTAAGGCCATCATCAGGTTGATATTATCGCTAATAAACAAATTTATGATGATAAACTCCACTTTGACCCTGTCCAGGGTGTACCCCACCTTGTGCCCGATGCTCCCTGGGATAGGCTCCAGGTTCCCCCGTGACCCTGAAGAAGGAATAAGCGGTAGAAGATGGATGGATGAACTCCTCTTCACTGCTCTGCTTTGTTGGCTTAACTAAAAGTGAAGAAGGTCAAAGCTAAATACATTTTTAAAAAGTGGCTAGTCAGCCAAGTTTATGTCTGTAGGCTGTATATTAGCTACACTAGGTGGCTAATGATGAACCAGAATCAAATGTGCACACTATTTGGCCCTCAGCGCTGAGTCAGCAGTGAGACCGAGGCTCCTCCTGGTTCTCCTTCTGCTCCTCTAACGTACCAGAGGAGAACCGGCGAGAGGCCAGTTCGGCTCCAGTGAGGCAGATTCTACAGATGGCAAAACCACTTCATCCACTATATATAACTTTATTAAAAACTCTCTCTCTAGCTTAAAATAATGAAATCTCTTAAATTTGTTTTATTATTATTAAAAATTCAAGGAGATAATCTCTGGACAGAAGCTTAAAAATAGAAAACAAAATGGGGGAAGAAAATATCATGAGCAAGACTTGCAAAACTAAATAACTAAACAAATATATATATATATATTTTTTTTTTTATTATTTTTTTTTAAAGCTCTCCAGAATATGTAACAAGGCTCAATTGACAGAGAAAAATAAAAATGAAATTAAATGTCTCCGCCAAACCGTCTCTGAAAATTGCATTCAGTGCCAAGAACATTCACTTAGCAAATCATGTCCCAAGGCTGAACTATCAAATCCAACGTCTGTCATTAAACTCAAATTTACTAAAGCATATCGGTCCGTGTACAGCTGCTACGGTGACGAGGATGAACTGTACAGACGTAGCAGAAGAGCTGAGCGCAAAAAATAAAACGCTTTAAATCATCACCCAGGCCCTGGGTGCTCTGGTTCTCAGATCTCAAGTCCAAGAACATTCTGCATTTTATTCATGAAGTTGTATTGCATCATCCGTCTACATCACCAGCAGGTTCGCTAGCTAGCTAACTTCATCCGTCTACATCACCAGCAGGTTCGCTAGCTAACTAACTTCATCCAGTCTACATCACCAGCAGGTTTGCTAGCTAGCTGACTTCATCCCATCTACATCACCAGCAGGTTCGCTAGCTAGCTAACTTCATCCAGTCTACATCACCAGCAGGTTTGCTAGCTAGCTGACTTCATCCCGTCTACATCACCAGCAGGTTCGCTAGCTAACTAACTTCATCCCGTCTACATCACCAGCAGGTTCGCTAGCTAACTAACTTCATCCGTCTACATCACCAGCAGGTTTGCTACCTAGGTGACTTCATCCGTCTACATCACCAGCAGGTTCGCTACCTAGGTGACTTCATCCGTCTACATCACCAGCAGGTTCGCTAGCTAACTAACTTCATCCGTCTACATCACCAGCAGGTTCGCTAGCTAACTAACTTCATCCGTCTACATCACCAGCAGGTTCGCTAGCTAGGTGACTTCATCCGTCTACATCACCAGCAGGTTCGCTACCTAGGTGACTTCATCCGTCTACATCACCAGCAGGTTCGCTAGCTAACTAACTTCATCCGTCTACATCACCAGCAGGTTCGCTAGCTAGCTAACTTCATCCGTCTACATCACCAGCAGGTTCGCTAGCTAACTAACTTCATCCAGAATACATCACCAGCAGGTTCGCTAGCTAGCTAACTTCATCCTGACTATATCACCAGCATAAATTTGTGTGAATTTGAAAACTAAACTTCCTTTAACAACATTCCCTCTTGATGCTCAGAAAGAATTAACGTTGTGCTACACTGTGTGTTGGCCATAATAAATAACTTCATACAATGTTTCAGGAAGTCTGCATAACTTTCGCTGTAACGTATAATGCAATCAATTATTATATTTGATATACGACACAACGTCGTTACTTATAAAGTGAAATAAAATATAGGACTTGGATATTTCGCGTTATATGAGAAAGAATTCGTGGTCAGAGACGAAATCGAACGGAATTTCCGAAATAATCATCAATCGACTCGATTCTCTTGTTTTCTCAGCCGCTAATTATCCTAAGTAGGAAAAATCGTTGCCTTTAACTGAGAATCACTGGGAAGCCATTTGGCGTATTTTTTTTGTGTAAAACAGTCGTTTCGGAGCGGAGCCGAGAGACATCTTGTGCAGCCACTTACCTTCAGTGAAGAAACACTCAATTCTAGGGAAAAATGACTCATTTTCCATGCTGAGATGGGCTCCCTGAAAACCCATCTCTGTGATTGAGTAAGTAGTTACCAGTCCGAGCACCGGCGGGATGCATCGCCACCCGAAAGGCAATCGGCTTTATGAATAGCGCTACGTGACAAAGTGTAAAATCCTCAAGCCAGAGCAAAGAGTTTTTTTTTCCAGAGCACCTACCTTCATTTTCTTATGCTTGGAAAGTTCAGCTCAACTTAGCTACGGACATTTTAGCACTTCATCTAGATACACAGGGTCATGAACAACGCAAAGGGAATGAGAACAAAATGAGGTTCAGTACCTTTACTTTTACCTACGAAATTGGATGACATGGTTCCATGGAGGAAGCAGAGCCCGGAGAAGGGAGAAGCAAAGGGAGAGAAGAAGATACGTAAGTCATTGTTGTGTAATGAGGGCAAAGTGGGGTAGATGAAGATAAAATGCAGTCATGATGAAATGAATGAAGTGGATGAAAAGCTAGGAAAAGCGAGGATGGCGTATTCTTTCTACTCCCACATGCAATAAAACAAGGCATAATTAACTAGATTCTTAGAGAAAAGGCTTCCTCAAGGGTTCCTAGCATCCTACCAGGTCTACTACGTTCTTTAAAGCTTGCTCTAGAGGGACAACTGAAGACAACTTAATGCTGGAGTGGTTTTAGATGGACCCTTTATGGCTTTCTGCAGTCCGCAATTCTTGCAGAAGCCTTCCCCCAAAACATCAAATTTGAGATCATCTAAACTGGGAGAGACAGAGTGTTCAAGAACCTTTTGAGAACCTTCATGAACATATTGGGTCAAATCCAGACAGTTCTTACGAAGAAAGCGTTGAACTTTTCTTAGCAGGCTGCTTCTTCAGAAAGAAAAAACACTTAGCCATTCAAGGAACCCTTGAGGAACCTTATTTTAAGAATGTAGAAGAACAGGTTTTCACAATGTATTGATCAAATCAAATTCAAAATTAGTGCCCTAGTTCAGTTAACCCAATTACTGCAGTTTCCCAACAATGCTCTACCGTTTATTGCTGATCATTGAGAATATCAACCCTGAGTGCTCGACTGAAACCGATTGAGAATTAAAGCGTTACATTAAAGGTTCTCCAAGGAACCATTGAGGAACCCTTTTTTTCTTAGCGTATAGAAGAACGTTTTTTCGTCAGTTATTAGCAAAAGTAAATAAATAAAATATAATTCCCTAATAATAATTTCCCCAAAACTGTGTTTGAGAAAGTGTTGAATGTGATGCTCGCTTTACCATTTATCAGTGATCTTTGGGGAGCTCAATGCGGATTGGTCGATTAAATGACGAAACTCTTAGAGAAAACAGTATAGAAACAACTATAGAACCCTAAAAGGTTCCCATCAATGTAAAGTTTAGCTGGGGGAGAGCGAGAGAGAGAGAGAGAGAGAGAGTGCTCGCTCTACCATTTAACCATGCTCTTTGAGAAACTGATGGGCTGGACTACAATTTAATGCTCCATCTGACTTCCACGAACATTGATCAAGAATCATTAAAGGTTCTCTAGAGGGAAGCAATGAAGCTCCAACAATCCAAAGAACCCCCGAGGAAGCCTCAGGCGAATCATACAGTCTTGATTACAATGCCTTGCTCGCTACACCATTTAATGATGATCTTTGAGAAACCTGGACCTGATGGGTCACTGAAATTGATGGGCTTGGCTATGATTTAATGCTGCGAATGACTTCCAAGAACGTGAATTTACTTTAAAACAACTGCTATACTCAAGAAAAATGAAAGGTTTCCTTGAGGGAAGCCATTCATGAAGCAAAGAAGCTCTAACAATATAAAGAACCCTTGAGGAACCATTTTCTTTTAAGCGTGTATTAGGACAGGTTTTTGTCAATGTAAATTCAATCCCAATCCCATTCACTCTAAGAAGAACCATTAACAAGACACCCCTGCCCCACAGCTGTGGTTCTCTAGTTCCAATCTCTATCAGAGGAGAAAAAGCAGCCCAACAGCAAAGTGGGAACTGAGAGCCTGAGCTCTTCATCTCCTTAAGTGCAGAGCAGAAGCAACGAGGCAGACGAGGAGGAAAGGCGAGAGACGAGGATGAGTGAGTGAAAGAACAGAGAACATACCTTGGTCTCCCATCATCAGGTGTGCCAGACCTTAAAGGAAAACAAGAGCACAGTCAGCAAAGAACACAAGTGCAGAACACGGACATTCGTCTGGTCGATCAGACCGATTCAGGACGGTAGCGTTTAGGGTGGCGAAACGGAGAAATGGATGGAACGGGCAGCTCTAACACTGCGTTCACGATATGTTTCCTATGTGCCGTTTTAAGCGCAACACGTAGCCGTGAAGCAAAAACCTGACAAGCGACATTTTGAAGTAAGATTTTTTTACTCTATGCAAATTAGGTATGACATGATAAATTAAACTAAAAGTCTCGAATGATTTCGCAGACCAATCAGGAGATAGTCATAGCTAATGTGGGGTGATTAGGTACTACAAATTCCTTGTGTATGGTGTAGGGGGTTCTAAGTAATGTCAGCTAAATCACTTAGTGACAAAAACACGTGCACCAATTTTCAAGCGGGAAAATCGAGTCGAGACGAGAACACCAGCCTTAAAGGTTACCGATGTGAAATGGGGAAAGGGGGTGGAGCCTGCAGGGGGTCAGTACACCTACACTACTGTCAATCATTCCAGATTCATATGCCGATTATTTTTTATTTTTTATTTTATATATATATATATTTTCCATTCGGTATTTTGACATGTCATTCTGTCTAATCCAGCCTACCTGCCTCCCCCACAATCCTTTACTGTTCTACCCGCTGATTTACGGCGCAAACACGGACAGTTGGAGCCCAAATCCAATACACAGCCAGGCAACGGCGCAAAATACAGCCATCATTTTCCTCTCCATTGCACAATGTATAAGTACATTTGTACGAACATCAGAAGTATTATGTACCATAAATGTCACAGTATTGGGGGGGGGGGTGGTTAATGGGTATTATCGTTTTTACATTCTTTCAATTGACCATGTGTCCGAGCGAGCCGTTTAACATGATCCATTAGCATGGGTTTAGCCGTCAATCCGTCAGTGGAGGTATATTTATTTATATATTTATTTATTTTGCTTTTGAAATCTAGAATCCGACTGGCCAGAAGGTATTGATTCATTTTCTATAACAGCAGCTCGAACAGTAGTGCAGCTACCAATCACCGATTTATACTAATGCGCTCGTTCTAATGCGCTATCGTTTCTGTAGCAACAACTTACAAAGGGATTATTGACCTCGTAAAAGCTCTAATGTCATACATCGTCCAGCGTTGCCTAAGAAACGATGTGAATGTATTATGAAGCCACAATGTAGGTACAGTTTAAAAATAATTTATTCATTTGAAAGTAAGAAATAAATAAATAAGGCAAGCTGAATCATGTCGATTTTATAAATGAAAACCGTCAATTTCATATTAATATTAAATAACTCCACTAAAATGTTTCATTAGCTTGCAAGCAGAACTTGCTACTGATTTAAGTACATACGATCAAAGTGAGCCTACGGTTAGCCACCTTGCTAGCAACCATGTACACTTGTTTGCTCAATACAATATAATACAGTTTAATATTAGCTACCTTGCTAGCAGACATAACTATAGAACGTGATAGTTAGCTCCTGTGTGCTACCATTCTAGCCAAATGATAATTAGTGTAATGTTAGCTTGCTTGCTATTAGACAACGCTACTGATTATTTACCTAGCTAGCAAGCTTGAATGCTGCCTTGCTTACACAAGTTAGCCTAATGTTAACTAAGTTGCCAACATTCAAACTAATGGTTTGAATGACACACTATACTGTATAAGCTAGCTTCTTCTGTAGTAATGGAATAGTTCACCTAATGTTTGCTACTACGGGGGAAGGAAATAACAGATTGCCTTATGTGAGCTGCTTGGAAAGTCGTTATAGGTAATAATTGGTTAGCGTAATGTTAACTGTCCACTGGAGGAGAAGTAAAAATTCACACAGTGCTGTGTTTTTCTTCTTGTTTTGTGACGTTTGTGGGATTTTTTTTGTTGTTAAAACCATTTCTTTACGGCTTGAATACGTAGTATCCTCAATATTATTTGCAGTTATGTAGCATAAATATGGCGCTAATCCAAATCTTTTAACATTCATAGCCATATAGTGAATCGCTGCTTTTAGTTTATTCTCTTCTCTCGGTTCTTTTTTTTTTTTCCTCCCTCAACAGCTTCCTCGCTCAGCAAAACCTGTTATATAAAGCTCTTTATAAGTAAAAATGAATTGAATAATATTAAAGATATCCCTGATGATGCACGCTAGACATATCAGCCCACTCGAACACAACAATCCGATAAAGAAAAAACACTTTTCCTCCTTAACATCAGCTTTAATTTCTTTATATATGTACTTTTCCCCTCTCCGTTCTGTGCCACGGATGATTTTCTCCACGGTGAATTCGGAGGGAGGAATTTACTCGCCGTTAGTTGATATGGATATCATGCAGATGGATGATTTACCTTTTCAACCTTGAAGGAGCATTGCCATCCGTTACTACGGATACCCGACTCGGCTCTTAAAGAGTGCACCGTTTCTCGTGGTTTTCTTTTCACAGAGAATGTAAAGTGTGAAAGTGTCAAGCTGAGGGCGAATGCGAGTTAGAGCTACGTTCGTATTAAATGAAGTTGAAATAAATCGCCGTCGCTTGTTAGAATTGTTACACACTTTTCGTGTGTTTTGCACTTCTTCATTCCAAATTACACACTGCAAAAAGTATAGAATAATTTTAATAACATCTAGCTACCTTTTCATCTTGAACATAGTCTTAACAATCTTATGAAATGATTATATAAAAAATTACTTTTGAATTTATTTTAAGATTTTAGGAGATCATTTCGCTTGTTTTTAGCATGTATTTATAGCAAGAACAAACAAATTCAAGCATAAAATTAGAAAATAAATATCTAAAAATAGAATTATTATTGTAGAAATATCAAATTAAACTGACTACATTTTACATGTGTTATCATTTTTGTTCCTAGCTATAGACAAAAAAATATATTTAAGGTTAAAATCAGAAAAAAAAATGTCAGAAATATGTTTACTAATTTTATATTGATTTATATAATTTTGCATCATATTTAAGCATTTTTTCTAGCTAGAAGTAGCAATTATTCAATTTTGAGTGCTTGAAATATGTTTTATATTTGACACTGGTAGATAATTTTGTGTTGTTCAAGCAATTTTCTAGCTAGAAACAAGAATCATTCAAGTTGGAACCTTATTCAAATGTCTAGAAATATGTTTAGATTTGCGATTAGCAGATAATACTGATTCAAGATTGAAAGGCTTAATAGTAAGTTTAAGTGAGCTTAATTTTTTTTATTGTTTATCATAATCGCATAATAAAAAGAAATGTTAGATTAAGTTCAATTACATTCAATATATTTTCATTTGATGTAATTTTTTGGTTTCTTGCTAGAATAAATGCCTCAAAGAAGCAAAATTGATAAAAAAAAAAGTTTTAAATGGATGAAAATATAGTCAAGAAATATGTTGAATAATTTTAGATTTGCTAGTAGCAGCTAATTCTGCTTCTATAAAGCGTTTCTTTCCAGCAAGAAACAAAATGTTTGAATTGTAGAAAAGTGTTCATAATTTCACAACTGATTATAATAATCTCACAATAAAACCTAATGAATAAATCAAGCAGTATAGTAGGAAAAAAAATCTTTCAAATAAAAGAGAACACGTTAAATTTACTAGTTGCGGATCATTGTGCTTGTTTATTAAAGTTTGATAATCTTGCAATTGTTTATCATAATCTCACCATTAAAAATGTTATTACATTAAAATGAAATATTTAATCAATATCGTAGATAAAATATCTTTTATACTGTATTTGCTAATGGCAAAAAATTGTGGGCGGAATAAAAAAAATATCATTTGTTCAACAAACAAAAATTGTTCAAACTTAGAAATAAGAAATGTGGAAATGTCTCAAAGAAACAGGATTAATAATATTATAATCATTTAGAATAATCTCGTAATAAGTGGGAAGATATTGTCATTATTGCTATGTTGGGGTTTTTTTTGCAGTGTTTTTTTTTTTAGCTCCCGATTATTTGAACTGGATTGTGTTCACGTTGCCATCTAAAAAATTACATAAATTCGGCTACTAAATATTCTTCAAATTAAAAAAAAAAATAAAAAATAGCAATGTATTAATTATACCTACCGTCCATGCTGTGCTCATGTAACATTGACAAAGCAGATTAGGGGTGAAAGTTGAGGTAAATAAGTTAATAAGGATTAAAAATACGGTACCCACCTTCAGCACGGTTGTCTTCTGTAAGCACAGATGGGGCAGGGAGAGAGAAAGGAAGACATTCATTAAGCAGCATGCAGACCAATACTTGCCATTGCATGTTACCATGCAAGGCACCAAACATCACATGCAAGCGCCCTGATCACCTGATCATCTGATCACATGAACACCTGTCCTGAACTCCTGCAGGAGGAAAAGGTCGTTTGTCAAATTACCACTCCTAGAAACTGGGTGTATTAGTAGTACTACTGTGTTGTTGAATTCTGGATTTTGATTGGTCAGAAGGTGGAGATTAAGTTTTCGTGTAAACTCACAGGCTTAGATTAAACAATTTACACAGCGACTTGTACAGTGGACTCACCACAGAAACCTATTCAGATAAACGTGTGTAATCACTGATATTATTGAAATAAGGAGATGCTAGTTGAACATTTATGGAAGGAGTCTCCAGTGTTAGACGTAAAGCTGTAACTTTAAGACTAACGACATGTTCAGGATAGAAGAGTTTACGTTTTGCGGTTTCTCAGTAACAGGACAAGCTGCACTTCATTTTTTAGTCTTATTAACTTCAACAGAAAGCAAATAAATAATAGAAACTTTAGAGTTAGCCCGAGACTCCGCCTCATCGTTAGCCCGTGTCTACACTTCAGAGTCAGCCCGTGTCTCCGCCTCATCCTGAGCCTGTGTCTCCACTTCAGTGTTAGCCCATGTCTCTGCCTCATCGTGAGCCTGTGTCTCTGCCTCATCATTATCCTGTGTCTCCACTTCAGAGTCAGCCCATGTCTCCGCCTCATCGTTATCCTATGTCTCTGCCTCATCGTGAGCCCGTGTCTCCACTTCAGTGTTAGCCCGTGTCTCCGCCTCATCGTTATCCTATGTCTCTGCCTCATCGTGAGCCCGTGTCTCCACTTCAGTGTTAGCCCGTGTCTCCGCCTCATCGTGAGCCCGTGTCTCTGCCTCATAGTGAGCCTGTGTCTCCACTTCAGCACCTGGCTTTGGGGCTTACTCATCATCCCAGGATGAATTGTAGGTGGCTGTGACATTGCATTGCTGCTGGGATGTTTATATTATTTTCTAATATTTCAATGGACAGTTATATTTCCTATTACATATGCTTAACCAGTAAGTTAAATGTGTGGGCTATTCAGTGTAGGTTTAATGTGTTCATGAAGGCACATGAATTATTCTGATTATAATCTTCTTCCTAGCATTAAAAGTCCTGGGTTGCATTACGAATCTAGAATTGAGGTGATAGGAAAAGAGTACTGTGGGTAAATAAATGAAAATTAATCTGAAATATTGAGCTTTATGATAAGATTATGTCCTCTAGCAAATTTCTTTCAAAAGTCACTTTCGCTTAAACAGATTCTGTACGATTGTTTTCATATTTTATATGCCAAAGATTTAATAAAATGAATTAATAAATCCTTAAAAAAAATTCACATTTTCAAAAGCATGAAACGGGAATTATGGTTTTTGTAAATGTTACATTACAAAAATCATTTGTAATAATATCACACCATCGATGCGATATGCCATCACTTCCTGTTTGGCGACTTTTCCGTTAAATTCGTTTACACGTTTTCGACAAACTGCCCCACGTATCAGAAATCGAAGAAACGGATTTGTTTAGGTTACTCTCATGATGCTGTCATCCAAATGTTGTGATCACTGGACAAAGGTCGTAGAGAGAATCGGAGGAAAGTGGAGATGAGTGCGTTATTATTATATAAGTTATTATTGTAAACATACCGTATGTCCAAATCTGTCCTGTTGGTGGTGCTAGAATGCTTGAGGGGTGTACTATAATTCAAAATTGCTGTGAAGGTAGCTGAGACTGTCCTCAATCACTGTTCCAAATGTCATTTAAGCATTCTTCCATAGACTATCTATGTGGAAGTATACTAGTAAGAAGAAGTAGAAAGCATATAATTCTACAATAGGGTGACTACAGTGCTCGGCCCCCTAGCAGTAATAAAATCCAGCACTTGGCTAGCGGTTTCAGTTTTCAGTTCAGAATTTTTTCGGTGTGTTACTACGTTACATGACAGATAGGCTTGTCTACAATAATAATTGTGGTCAGATAATAAGCCAATGGTTGTTGTTTCTCCTCTCTTACAGAGTCTCAGTTTCATGGCACTCTCGCACAACCTGGACTATTTGTACCAGCATGAGGAATGAGGAAATGTCAATTTTTTTTTTTTTCCCCTCAGTCGAAATTATAAAGCACTTCTGGATAAAGGCGTCTGCTGAACGCACTGAAAGTAAACCTGGATCTAATTTGAGCCGTCCCTTCCATCCATCCTGTCCTGAGCCGATACAGCACCGTCTGATTCATCAGGAGTGGAGTGACGTGAGTCGGCTGATCTTTGCCGTGTGACGCTCGCAGATGAATGCTTTCGCTCCTCGATGGTTAAAAGCGTTCCACAGCTCAGCTTCCTCTTTATTCCTTTTACAATGCAGTTATGGAGGGGACATGACGGCTAAGTGTCCAACCACTCTGCTGGTAATCGATGGAAAGCTGCAGCACCGGACGGCATCTGGTGCTGGATTACGGACGCGTCTGAACGTGTGTGTGTGTGTGTGTGTGTGTGTGTGTGTGTGTGTGTCAGCTTGTCTCAGCTTTCCCATCACTACACAATGTTCATAGTCTTTTCCTGCAAATTTCACAGTTGTACTTGAAGCTCTCTAAATTTGGACTGCAGTTTCTCCAAACTGGCATTATGACATTTGTGCTCTTCCTCTACGGCGTTTCGGGGTTTTTTTTAATGCTAAAATGCCGTGTCATAAAAGAATAAAAATAAAAATAAGCATTTCCTCAGTCTGAGAGTGTTGAGACACCGAGACACTGTTAGAGAAGAGCAACAAAAACCACCGGAGAAAAACCTGACCACAGTATTATTATTATTATTATTATTATTATTATTATTATTATTATTATTATTATTATTATTATTATGGGATGGACTGGCAATCTGTCCAGGGTGTACCCCGCCTTGTGCCCGAAGCTTTCTGGTATAGGCTCCAGGTTCCCCGTGACCCTGAAAAGGAGTAAGTGGTAGAGGATGGATAGATGGATATATGGATTATTATTATTATTATTATTATTATTATATCAACTTGGACAAGCCTACTGCATTGTAGTAACCCACCAAAAACCTCTGGACTGCAAACTAAAGCTGCAAACCAAGTACTGGATTTTATTAGTATTATGGGGCCAAGCACCGTAGTCACCCTAGTGCATAATTATATACTTACTTATTATTATTATTACTATTATACTTCCACAAAGAGTCTATGGAAGCCCAAAAAATGCTTAGATGAAATTTGGTAGAGTCATTGAAGACCATCTCAGCTACCTTCACACCTTCATACCTACGCCCCTCAACTCCACAACGAAAGCGTTAGTATTGATGCAGTGTTTTTTTTTTTTTTTCCCCTTATAAAAATTCCACAAAGATCCATTATAGTCAAATATTAAGCTAATAATCTGACGTCTACGCCAAAAGTCCTACCCTGTACTAATGTCTTTTGTCTTTGAATAAACGCTAACTCATTCTTTAACATGGCCAGATGTCTCCTCTCGTGTTTGCTCCTCTGTTTCTTTCTGCTCGGCCTGATCCTCTGGATAATCACCGAGTAGCTTATAGTCCTAATAACCTTAATCCCAGACGTAGCATTACACATGCTATTTCTCACGCAATATCACTGAAGTACTCGACTGATTTATTTCACCTTCACAATAGGCTTAGAGGGAAAAGAAATTGCTGGGTTGGTTCTATAGAAGTTCAGACGTTTGTGAATTTTTTATTGTATATATTTTAATGGATTTTGGATGGTTATCATGTTATCTCATTTAAATCATAAGTACTGTAATTTGCTTGCTTTTGACTCGAGGTAAAATTCACAGTGTGTCATATGGAATACATTTAGTCGTCGTCCCCCACCATTTTCTCACAACATTTTTATGTCTTTAAAAAAAAAAAAAAAAAAAATGCCCCCCCACCCCCCACATTTCTTTACTTTTCACCAAACGCCAAATTAAAACACTACACCAAACACCGTGTTATTCATATCTATATCTGTATATAAAAGTCATAAATGAATTCTTATTAACAGTTTTTGTGCTTTGAAGAGTAGCATTTGCGTCCAGATTCAGCGTCACAAACGTGGCAAAAATAAATAAGTAAATTCTTCAAAAAGGGAAAATGAAAAACTGTGGTGTCCAAAATCATATTCGTACATAGTTAGCTCTTCCCTCAATGACTAATTCTCACATTTCCTTAAACCAATGTTCATGTTTAGACAAAACATGAAGCGACGGCCAATTTCTCATTTGTAAAAAGGTTCATAAAAACAAAAACGGGTTTTTTTTTTTTTTACTTTGTATTTTTTGCTGTAATGTTTTGTTTCATGGCAGGAATTTCATGACTTCATCTGCACCACCTGCTGCTTTAATGTTCACACACACTCACACACACACTCACGCACTTCCTCCAGGTTAGGAAAAGAACATGAGCATAAATATTATCTGGTGCGAGTATTTGGTTGCATTTCCTTCGTGTGGACGTCATCACGGGGCGAGAAAAAAAATGAAAACGCAAAAGAAATGACAAACTGGGTGGTGGAGTGTGAACATTCATGCTGGGAAAGCAGGTGGTGTTACACGTGAGGCAGAATGTCGGTGTTGCACGTGAGGCAGCACGTGAAATGTTCTCCATGTCGTGGGCATTAGAACTCATCAAGCCGTGAGAATGCAATGAACTGATTTTGGGTTAGATGTTGAGTACGGTTAAAAATAAATAAATAAATAAATAAATAAATAAATAAATAAACAAACAATGTCTTCCTAGCTGTTAAGGGCTTTTAGCAGACAAATGGCACTGACTATTATTCTATTGTTCCTCTGGACTATAAAAACACTGCACAGGCTTGTACACGCTAGGTTTAAAAACGCAGAGGTCTACCATGAAAATGTTCGATTTTTACTTCCACATTCATCACTCCCGAAATTTCTGTTCTTTTCTGCCTATTTCTCTGTTTTTACATTCAGCCTTATTCTGAATTCTTTTCCAAAACAAATCCAGACTCATGAATAACGTGTTACAGAGCGGACAGACCTCAAGGTCACCGACAACCCGTCTTTTTCACTCAATGTTGTCGACGTTGTACTAAATTTTTGGATGCACCGGTTTCACAACCAAAGAAAAAACAGCAAGGGTGCCAAAACGTTTACCCTCACCAAGAAATCTAAGACTATGCATGAATATGTGTAATTAGAGACATGATCCAGGGCCACCATGTTCATTTGGTATTCTGCGTTTGCATACTGGAACCTGATTGGCTCCTAGATGTTATGACGTAATAACATCCTCTGAAAGGATCCAACCATAAAAAATAAAGATGTACACAGTTTAATGAGCTTCACAGAGCGTCTGTGTTTAGAAAGCAATTCTGCGTGGCTGCTAAGTGACACCGTGGAAAATCATTGCATTTAAATAATTAGTTTTTTTTTTTTCTGACATCATTGCAATTCAGTAGCGTTTGAATTTGCTTGAAACTAATCGACTGCAATCTGGCAACCCGATTCAACACAGTGTAAGCTTTATATTAAGGTTTCTCGTAATCACGGAGTCAATTCAAGAAACACGTTCTGAGAAATGTTTAAGCACACTTGAAGCTTAAAGTCCCCATGAAATAGTTTCTTAGCTGTGATTCTGTGTTTCCTTTCCAAACAGGAAGTCAGAGTAGCTTTCAACATCCAGTATCATTCGAGATACCCCACACTACCGAATCTAAGCGTATAAAAAAAAGCTCCGACACACAAACTGTGATCTGAGGAGCATCTTAAATAAGAGTTGTCCCACAAGATACATCTTGTAAACATCGATTATGTACATATATTAAAATATATAGCATTTCCCAAAAAATGACAAAAAAAAACTTTAAATGAAACATGTTAATCTTACACAAAGCACGGACTTCATCGTGTTTTCCAATTCTACTTGGATCATCACGCTTGTACAGTCTGTTAAGACCAAAAACATCTTTAAACGTACAGTACAGTAAAAAAAATAAATAAATGTAAAGAGAATACATCACATCTTTATTAACGTGCTGTCGAAAAATCGTGTATAATGCAATAGGTTAAACTTTAAGATCAATAATTAATCAATAATATAATAGAAAGTCATTCTTGCGCATTGAAGAGTAGCATTGATTCTCGGGGGGTTTTGTTTCTGTTTCACAAAATCTTCGTTCATGCAGTGTGAACGTTTTCCGGAGCGTAACTTTTACAAGCCGTGTTTTCTTTACAGCGAGAATACGGTACATCCTGCAGGCGGTGCGTCCGGGACACAAGCTCGAATTATTTATCGTTCGTTTCATCGCTGAATCAGTACATGGCAGTCAGTCTGATGTTCACTTTGACAGCTCCATTTAATCTCCAAGAACAAAAAAAACATATCGTCGAGGATCTCCTAATCCGTCTGCGTACGAGCCGGACTGACTGACTGACTGACTGACTGACTGACTGACTGACTGACTGACTGACACTCTCCACGTATCGCGTGGATCTTCGATCTGACTGCCAGCGAGGCAAAGCGCGGCTCAGGGAGTGCCTCGTTGTCACTTCCTTCTGATACGGCTCACGTTAAAGTGCACCATGTCCTCACGTTGCTATGTCTTTAGACGCCGCTGTCATCTTAGTGCCCTGACAGACAAAATACTTAACACAATCTCCCTAAACCACACACGGCTGTCAGACACGGCCTCGGGCACAAATCCTGCCTTGGGATGCGCGCTGCTAGACATTCACACATTTGCCCTTGCTGTGTTGCTTAAAAGCCTCATTTGCATTAATGCTCTTAATTTAAAGGATGTCGGGCGAAGAAAGCTACGCTTACAGCAATGCGGTAGCGAGGGGCGTGGCTTAAAAAAAGCGTGTTCTCCATTAAAACTTAACGCAGCGTAAAAATTAAACGTAGCGACCGTTGAAGTGGGCGGGGCGAGGCGACAAAGCTCCACTGTTGATTATTTTCCTGTAACAGCACAAAGATTGCGCAACTACTAACGACAACAACGACAACAACAACGAGTACCACAAAACACCCAGTGGAAACGTTCCATTCATTTTCCGTCGTGCCTTAGAAACGGAAATGTGTTTTAGTTTTTATTAAAACATGGCCGCTAAACGGCTTTCCGTGGTTATACACGATCCAGATCCAGCTCAAGAATTGATGAATTATTTGCAGGTACGGATTGATTTATAATAAAAAAGAGTACTGAAAAGAAAGCTGGGAGCGAAGCTAGCTACTGTAAGTTATTATTTCTCAGGAACAGACAATCCGTGTTATTCCACGAGATTGTAAACTAAATAGATTAGGCTAGCTTCAGATAAAACTATATTATATGTTCATTTAAGATGACCACTGTAGTTGTACTGATATCGAGTAGCACTTTAGCAAGTTAGCATTGTGCTATGAGCGCAACGGTAACAAAAAACGCGAGGCAAACTACCCGGAATATCGATCACGGGTTTTTTTTTCTTCTTCTTCTTCTTGTTTTTTTTTTCCTCTCCAAACAATGATCCTTTGCCAGGCGTTTAAACAAAGAAACATACATACACCCAGTCAATACACCAACACCACACACTGACGTTAAAGGGAAACTGGTTTTTAATGTTTTCGTATCAGCCAGGTGAGACCTCGAGAGCGTGAAAAAAAAAAAAAATCCCCCGTCGCATTAGAAGAGGAGAGAGAGCGAGTGAGTCATGCTGCACATCTCCCTGATTTCTCTAATGAGAGGCTCAGAGCGAAGGCTAACGCAAACACGAGCAGTGCATCAAAATGATTGTTTCGACCAAACAAAGGGATTCGTGTGTGCGGCTGCGTGAAAGGGTGCAAATCCTTTAATCCCTCAGCTTGATCAGAGTAATGAATAAATGCTTTTAAACTATTTAATGGATAGGTCAGAATCCAAGAATAGAACAAAATAACAAAAACAAAAACGCTTCACGTTCGAAGGTGTCGCGTCTACACTGGTGTTCAGCACGCACAGACCTGCCGAATCTGAAGAGGAATGACGCGTAGGCCTGGGTTGTTTTTTTTTTTTAAAAACAATAAAAATAACAAAACGCAGTGCATTTTCCAAATAGAGCTTTCACATATCACTTATCTAAGGTACAATCTGTACTGATGGAAAATAACTGGGGTTTTATAGTAAGCACCAGGCACTAGGGGAGGAAATAAGTCCAACAGTGTCTCAGTTCACCTCTCCTGACAGACCGAACTCCTTCCCGAGTCCAGGAAACGACGTTGTGTGAAATCCAACATGGCTGACAGCGCAAGTCGGAAAAGCTTAACTAGCTATATTGTGAAATGGACCGAACATAAAATTAAAGGTTGGGGTCGAGGGTTAAAGGTCGGGGGTTCAAGCCCCAGCACTGCCAGGCTCTGGGTTACTAATCAGAAGGTCGGGGTTCAAGCCCCGGTGCTGCCACTGTTGGGCCTTTAAGCAAGGCCCTTAACCCCAGCTTCCTGGCCTGCAGGGATATGGGAAAAAAATAATTTTACTGTGCTGTAATGTATACGTGACCAATAAGGATGATCATTATGCTGCATGTTAACATTTCTTATGGTTCGGTAGTGCATTTAGAAGTTTCCATAACTTGTTTCCATAGTTCTTTGTTGGAAGCTCTTGCTAGCTAATGTTACCATAATTATCACACTCCGGAAATGATTAGATAACCATGTATACAAGAAAACGATATAACCTTAACACATAAACAAAGCATAAATTTCCAGTTCTAGTTGCAGCTCCACTCTGGCACAGTAGATGGCGATAATAGTAACATCATCTCTTCTCAGGGAACTACAACAGGTCTTACAGAGTTCTGTGGCCAGGCCGCTCTCCACTAAGCTGCCGCTCTGCAGCTCTTCGAAAAATCTTCTGGAATTTTTAATGAGGGATAAAAAACACGGCTGTTGTTTTTTTTTTTCCCCGTAACTACGCACTCTGAGCTCCGACGCAAACCATATAAATGTTGGCAGGTCTGTCAGTGTACATGTCGTGCTAATTTGAGGAGAATTAGGAACCGGATACGTCTAAAGCTGCGCTAATTAAGCTGACGCGACAACCCAAGCACTAGCATCAACCAAGACACTAACCCTAACCCATCATTAAACCTAACCCAAACACTAACCCTAACCCATCATTAACCCCAAGCCTAACCCAGCACTATCCCCAACCCATCCCTAACCCCAACCCTAAACCAGCACTATCCCTAACCCATGCCTAACCCAGCACTGTCCCCAACCCATCCCTAACCCCAACCCTAAACCAGCACTATCCCTAACCCATGCCTAACCCATGCCTAACCCAGCACTATCCCCAACCCATACCTAACCCCAACCCTAACCCAGCACTATCCCTAACTAATGCCTAACCCAGCACTATCCCCAACCCAGCACTATCCCTAACCCATGCCTAACCCAGCACTATCCCTAACCCATGCCTAACCCAGCACTATCCCCAACCCATCCCTAACCCCAAGCCTAACCCAGCACTATCCCTAACCCATGCCTAACCCAGCATTATCCCCAACCCATCCCTAGCCCATGCCTAACCCAGCACTATCCCTAACCCATGCCTAACCCAGCACTATCCCCAACCCATCCCTAACCCCAACCCCAAGCCTAACCCAGCACTATCCCTAACCCATGCCTAACCCAGCACTATCCCCAACCCATCCCTAACCCCAAGCCTAACCCAGCACTATCCCTAACCCATGCCTAACCCAGCATTATCCCCAACCCATCCCTAGCCCATGCCTAACCCAGCACTATCCCTAACCCATGCCTAACCCATGCCTAACCCAGCACTATCCCCAACCCATACCTAACCCCAACCCCAAGCCTAACCCAGCACTATCCCTAACCCATGCCTAACCCCAACCCTAAACCAGCACTATCCCTAACCCACGCCTAACCCAGCACTATCCCCAACCCATCCCTAACCCCAACCCTAACCCAGCACTATCCCTAACCCATGCCTAACCCAGCACTATCCCCAAACCCTAAACACAACCCTGAACCAGCACTATCCCCAACCCATGCCTAACCCAGCACTATCCCCAACCCATCCCTAACCCCAACCCTAACCCAGCACTATCAATAACCCATGCCTAACCCAGCACTATCCCCAACCCATCCCTAACCCCAACCCTAACCCAGCACTATCCCTAACCCATGCCTAACCCATCACTATCCCCAAACCCTAAACACAACCCTGAACCAGCACTATCCCCAACCCATGCCTAACCCAGCACTATCCCCAACCCATCCCTAACCCCAACCCTAACCCAGCACTATCAATAACCCATGCCTAACCCAGCACTATTCCCAACCCATCCCTAACCAAGCACTACCCCTAACCTATCGCTAACCCAGCACTATCCCCGACCCTAACCCATCACAATCCCTAACCCATCCCTAACCCCAACCCATCACTAACCCAAACCCATCACTATTCCCAGCCCAAACACTAACCCTAACCCATCACCAGCCCTAACCCATCCTCAACGCTTTTCCTTCTCCTACACAGGGATTATGTCACAGGCGTACCAAATCCTGCGTGACTCCAACTGCAGAGCAGCTTAGAGGATGTCACACAAGCATTTTTAACTAATGAGGTCTTCCAGGAACCAATCAAAAGGTCATGATGAAATGTTTTAAAGGTCACTCTCATGACAACTGATTAATGATTCTGATTACAGGTGGCTTGAAATATGGGACCGCAGAACTCCTACACAACACCACCACCACCACCACAACCAGCACATGGGAACTCAATTTCAAGTTCGGCTACAGTGTAATGATTTAGAAATTCAAATCCAGTTCATATTTGACTTTTTTTTTTTTAATTATTACTAATATTATTGTGGAATGATTATTAAAAGGTTTTTAATAATTTAAAAAGAGAGCTTAAATGTCTGTGTGCTATTTAATAAATGACTAAAAAAAACAACATTTTAACAATTTAAATTATTATATTTATATTTAATATAATTTTTGAAGAATACATTATTTTGTATATATTATGTAATATATTTTATTACATGTTTAATTAGCTATATACATTAAACACAGATTTTCTAGTCCTAAAAGCAGATAAAGAGAACCCAATTAAACAATTGAGACATAAATATTACACTTGGTCATTTATTTATTGAGGAAAATGATCCAATATTACACATCTGTGAGCGGCAAAAGTATGTGCACCTTTGCTTTCAGTATCTGTCTGACTGTAGACAGAGTGGAGTCGGTGGAGTCCAAACTCTTTAGAGATGGTTTTGTGACCTTTTCAAGCCTGATGAGTATCAACAACTCTGTTTCGGAGGTCCTCGGAAATCTCCTTCGTTCGTGCCATGATACACTTCCCAAACATGTGCTGTGAAACTCAGACTCTGATAGATCCCTGTTCTTTAAATTAAACAGGGTGCTCACTCACTCACTCACTCAATCACACCTGATCGTCGTTGCATTGATTGAAAACATCTGACTCTAATTTCACCTTCAGATTAACTGCTAATCTGAGAGGTTCACAGGGTTGCGTTTAGGTAGCCAGCTAGCTTAGCCTGATAGCGTTACACATGCGATAAAACATGCAGTTTTTATAGGTAGTTTAATGTAGGTTGGTGCTATTTTCATTTCAAATGAAAGACCTCGCTGTTGTTTTAAAAAACAAACAAAAACAAACAAACAAAACATGCTACCTGTAAATATTTATCAAGAAATAACAGTTCTAAAGAGGAAAATTAACACTCGGAATTAGCATATTTTTTTTATTTCTTGTGGAACCAAAAAGAACAGAAGAGATCCGGATCTCTTACCTTCGGTGCAGTCTTTTCCCTGAAATCCCGTCTCGGAGCAGTTGCAGGTGGGTTCGTTGTCGATGACGCTGCAAACTCCTCCATTGAAGCAAACGTTATCGTCGTCGCATGCGTCACTGTCGACTCCTGCGCTGTTCAGAATAACAGGCACCGACTCGTTGACTTTCAAGTCCGTTATCCAGCCTTCGAAGGGAACTTGGTCCTTGACGGCGTTCGACGTCAGCCGCAGCGCCACGGACCGTAGCTCCGGCGGTATCCCACCTAAGAACAGGTGACTGAACACGGTCATGTCCCGTCTCTTGGACTTCACCTCCACCCACTTGACCTCGTTGTCCACGACGAGCGTGGTGTTCTGGAAGTTCCTCTTTACCATGACGGCGTGCCACTGGTTGTCGTTGACCGGCACGTCCGAGAGCACGGCGACCGGCTCGGCGCAGAAGATCGAGAAGCGGAGACTGAGCTTGCCGTTGTTCATGAGCAGCTCAAGGAAATCGCAGAAGCCCTCGTCGTCGAAGTACACCAGGAGTCCATGGGAGCTCTTGGTTTTCATGTTGAAGCTCATCTCGCTCTCACAGCAAGCGTTCCACATGGGGAACGCCATCCACTGGCCCTGGGCACCGGAGAACTTCAGGCTGGCGCTGGCATCCACCATGGTGCACACAAAGAGTCCGACCCAGAGCAGTCGACCCAGAGCGCCGGGACACATTTGCGGGACCATGACGAAGCTGATGGTTCCTAAAAATCTTTTTTTTTTTTTTTTTTTTAAATGTTCTCGGAACGAATCCCACGGCTCAATGGAGACTGGTTTCCGAAAAAACCCCAACGACCTCGGCTCTGCTGCTGAAGGGCAGAACTGGTATCCTCGCCATGAATCCTACACCGTAGGAGGGATTAGAACCTCCTAAAGAGAACATTCTTCAGCCAGCGTCGGATAAGGCACGAAGGTTAGTCCTGCAATGAATCAGCAGTGCTCTCAGTGCTCTCCTGTTCTTCTCTCTTCTTCTTTATGATCCACGCTCCTCATAGTCAGAGGAGAACGTATACACGACCGCGCAACATGCTAAACGCTACGCTCAGGCTTATCAGGTCAGATTAAACACGCACGGAGACGTGTGAGACGCTCACGCTGTCGAGGCGTACAGCTCAACAGTCATCGTTTTTCATAACATCATCACACTGCATACTGAGCCTGAAGAGAAACGAAAGGGAAGGATGGAAGGACAGAGGGAAGAAACAAAGAAAAAACAAAAGGAAGAAAGAAGGAAAAACGAAGAAGAAAGATTTGTTCGTCATACAGCACCAATAACATGACGTTTATTAAAAATCACTGATATTACACTCTTAGGGGGGCGAAAAATGGTTCCCTCTAGAACCTTAACTCCAAAACACTCAGAGGGACATTTGTTTGTCCCTCTATAGGAACCCTTACATAGAAGGTTCTATGTGGAACTCTACACCAGAAATAAAAAGAGTGCACAGGGAGCACTGTTAGGAATCCGATATCCGTTAATTATGTCACAAACCCTTAGAGAACCCTTTTGCTTTGAAACAAATAGTAAAAATGGGTTCTTCCAGGGTTCTTTGAAGACTTTCTTGGGCAGTTAAGAGTTCTAGGCTGCCACACAAAAGGTTCTACGTGGAACTTGTCTTGAGGGGAGTGGTTCCTTGTGGTCCTTAGTAACACCAAAGAGAGAGAACCAAAGAACATTTAAGGGTTCTACGTTCGTTTCTAACCTTTGATCAAACAGGCTTCTCTCTCTCTCTCTCTCTCTCTCTCTTTTGTTGTTTGTGCATTTTTTTAGGAAACGAAGAATTTTTTTTGTCTGTTTATTTATTTATTTTATATATATATACACGGTTCTAATTTTACAACTGCAGAAAGAATTTGATTTCAGTTCTTGTCACGATGAGTCAAAGCTTTATCTACCACACTGCATTAGATATAGGATGAGAGCTCAGTCCCACACACACACACACACACACACACACACACTGCATTGTTTTATCTACAGGCACGCACATGGACTCCACCTGTGCACTTTTTATGCCTTTTAAAAAAACAACAACAACCAGTAGGTGAAATTGTCATGGCTGGGTTGTTTTGGGTGAGAACAGAACCGCCGGTCCTGTGCAGAACGGACACCCTGTTGCAGAACCCATGCAGGAAATGCACGAATGTCACACCTTCAGAAACACGTTATTAAGCACATAACACTTAACTTGTGAGATTTTAGCGCAACTTACGCATTCTCCTCTTACTCTCTCTTTGTTTCAGGAACGCACATTAAGCAAACCCTTTTACACTCTTCACCATGCCACACACACACACACACACACACACACACACACACACCCTGATCATTTTCCATCCCAGATTAAACAGGAAAAGAATGGAAGGATGGCAGTAAGTCAGTCATTACGCAGCTACAGTGTTTATATCTCTGGCACGGAGCGCTGCATCAATGCGTCCTGCCTCGGATTCTAATAATAATAATAATAATAATAATAATAATAAGCAGCAATTATTTTAAAAATCTATTAAATAAATCATGCAGTTATAGAATAAATAGGTTTACCTCAGATGCTCTGCAAGTTGTGACGGAGAGAATCCGCTGTGTTTTGTGCGGAGAGAGAGAAATAGAGGGAGAGAAAGAGAGAGAGAAGAGAGAGAGAGAGGAGGAGGAGGTGGAGGAGGAGGAGAATGAGATGCCGCTCTGCTCGCATTGCCAGTCTGAGACTGAGAGAGGGTCATGTGACATGGCTCCGGAGTGGGAAGGGCTTTGGCGGCGCTGCAGCACCTTGGGCAGCTCCGTATACCCCCCAACCCCCACCCACACACACACACACACACCCTATTCACTATCCATTCACATGGTTCTTGTTGCCATTACATACTTATAGTGCTCTTTAAATTTCACACACACAATCAAAATTTTGGTCTTGTACTCATAAATAGGAACCAAAAAAAAGTGTGTATTCATAAGCATGAACTGTGATAGATATAGATATATATATATATATATATATATATATATATATATATATATATATATATATATATATATATATATATATATATATATATGTCGAAAGGCGACATTCCCATTGCACCTGGTGTCGTTATTAAAGACCTCGCTATCGGTTGGGAAGATTTCGTCATGCAGCACGCAGAGACGCTGAAGGTGAAGGAGCTTCCCAAATATCTCACGGACAACTTTATTCACCGAGGCTCGACCAGAGAAAGCACCAGAATGACATTAAGTGCATCTCGGTGCGATAATACGCAGGTGGAAAGTTCTTGGAACAGCAACCAGGGATGGGCGCACCACGTATGACTTCACAACACGCTCTCGGAGTAATGATAAGGAAGAAGAGAGAGAGAGAGAGAGAGAGAGAGAGAGAGAGAGAGAGAGAGGAGAGAGAGAGAGAGAGAGAGAGAGGGGGGGAGAGAGAGAGAGAGAGGGGGGGGGGGAGAGAGAGAGAGAGAGAGAGAGAGGGAGAGAGAGAGGAGAGAGAGAGAGGGGAGAGAGAGAGGAGAGAAGAGAGGAGAGAGAGAGAGAGAGAGGAGAGAGAGAGAGAGAGAGAGGAGAGAGAGAGAGAGAGAGAGAGAGAGAGAGAGAGAGAGAGAGAGGAGAGAGAGAGAGAGAGAGAGAGAGGGAGAGAGAGAGAGAGGGAGAGGGAGAGAGAGAGAGAGAGAGAGGAGAGAGAGAGAGAGAGAGAGAGAGAGAGAGAGAGAGAGGAGAGAGAGAGAGAGGGGAGAGAGAGAGAGAGAGAGAGGAGAGAGGGAGAGAGAGAGGGAGAGAGAGGAGAGAGAGAGAGAGAGAGAGAGAGAGAGAGAGAGAGGAGAGAGAGAGAAAGGAGAGAGAGAGGGAGAGAGAGAGGAGAGAGAGAGAGAGAGAGAGAGAGAGAGAGAGAGAGGGGAAGTCAGTTGAAAAAGTGTTGCAGGATGACCTGAAAGCAGCAGAGAACGACGATCGTCGAACCGCAAAGGGCATCATCTCTGTTCCTAAACCTCACGCTGTGTAAAGAAGAACAAAGCACTGAGAGACACTACAGATACAGATGATGTTTCTGATGCTCGTCAATCTTTCTTTCTTTCTTTTATTATTTTTATTCATTATAACGTTACACAGTCCCCTCCAGGATTTAGGCGATGGCAGAAATGAAACGCAAAATGAAGCGAACTCCGCGATGTTCAGAGGAGCGTGCAATTTTTCGAGATTATCGCGAAGTTACTGCAGGTTCGGGCTGAGACGCGTCATGTGACGTCATCACGACGAGCGTTCGGCCGAAGCCCTCGTCGATTCACGTGCGTCGAACACGAGTCCCGCTAAAAGGTCTCGTTTACCAACAAACATCACCGCGAAAGACAGTTTCGCCGATTTAAGTACATTTCCCCAAAACTCCACAAGTTGCGCAGCAGTTTTTCTTTCAAATCAGTAACAAATTTTTTTGGCCGCAACGATCGCGAGAAAGATCCGAGCGAAATCCTGTACGGGCTGATTACAACATTTATAATCAATTAAATGGTGGTGGCCTGTCGGGTTGAGGGATCAAATCCCGCCTCCACCCTGCGTGCACGGAGTTTGAACATTCTCCCCATGCTTCACGGGTTTCCTACAAAGACATGTATTATAGACTGATGGGCATTTCCGTAGTGTGTGTGTGTGTTATTTGTTATTTGAGAGAAAATCAGCCATCAATTAATGCAGGTTTTTAGGATTTTCAGAGATTTGTTCCCCTCTCTTAACCGCGTGAAATGTATTTTCAGCACTTAAGTACACTTCAATCTCAATAAGCGCTTCATGCTGGTCAGGGCTGCAGTGGATCCGGAGTTTATCCTGGGAACACTGGACATGAAGCAGGAATACGTGCCGGATTGGACGCTGGTTCCCATGCATTCCCATTCCCAATAGGTTGTATAAGTATAAGTGGAAGAATTTTTTAACTGAAGAATGCTTTAGGGATTTAGGGACAAACAAACAAACAAACAGTGTACACACTTTTCCAGTAGCCTTCGACTAATATACTTTGTGATAAATGTGTTGTATGAGTAAGGGTACCATCGAGACTCATTACATGTCCCCTCTCAAGAACAAGACCAGGCCCAGGATTTCTAGCTTGGAACCCTTTCTCATAGGGTTCCCCAAGACGACAACAAAATACAGTTTCTAGATTAAACATATTGTAAGGGTATGTAGTACAGGGGTTCGCTGACAAGTCCACGTCCCTCCTTGGGACACTTTCTGATAGGTAAACTCGACATAGAACCCTTAAAGGGCAAGGTTTGGGTTCTAGATTAAACCAAGAGTGTATATTTGGCCAGTAGTTAGATTGATTATCGTACATTCGTTGCATCAGAAAAAGACTCTAAGCGGAACACTTTGCTTGTCTGAAAAGTGTATTCCTCGCACCTTTTATTATCGGGTTCTATTTAGAACTTTTAAGGATTCCTTAAAAAGAGGAACCATGGAGTAGTTTTATTTGATCAATTACATGACATTATTTATAATATCATTTGACACCAGCATGCATTCAGGGATGCAATGCTTTCTTTTTCTTTTCTTTGTTTAAATGTTTTTCCTCAAACGTAACCATACATCGAAATCGGTGAGTAAAAAAAAGAAAATATAAAAATATAAAATAAACATTTATTCACCATTCATGAACATGCACGATAACAGTAAAAGAATCAAATCTGGAAACTATCCTTAGATCACATGTAGATGTTCAATTATAGCTAGGTGCCTTATTAAATAAATAAATATATATATATGTGTGTGTGTGTGTGTCTATTATTTACATTTTCATTTTTCAAAATGTCTATTCTAAAAAATAAATAAATAAACAGTTGATGAACATAAATCATTCGAATTATATAAATATATATTTGGCTTGAAACTGTATTTCCTACATTTAAGCTCAAGATTAGCTTAAAAGTAAAAGATTCATTAAAGAATCATTAAACTGTACTGAACTAAATGACTCGAATCACTACAAAAGAGCCATTTTGCACATCACTGGTATTTTCTCCCATTTTGAACATATCAGGATGGAACAGTGATTATTACCTGGTGTTATATGGATTCTGATCGTTCTCTGTATGATTAGAATGTAATTATGAAAATCCCAGCAGGAGATGGGTTCTCTTCTGAGTTCCGTTCCTCTTGCGGTTCCGTCCTTCAGCGTTTCCGTCACCACTCTCACCTGTGGTTTGTGTATTAATGATTTAGGTATTTCTTTTGGACAAACTCCAATCATACTAAACGGAAAGAACCTGTGATGTACTGTATGTTGATAAAATAATGCAGTATTTCTCCCAAGCATCATCTGTGTTCTGGCTCCATCTGCTGTCACACCCAAAGGAAGAACCATAACACCCTCCTGCTATCATATTTCATACAAATTTTGGCACTTTTTTTTTTTTAATCAAGCACAGATGGAGAGGAAAAAAAAAACCCACCTTGGCTTTGTTCGTTTATGGAAAATGATGAACTAATTCTAATTGTGTGATTATGTGAGCAGAAAGCCCGTGCTTATTACTTCGGGTAATTATTTTACTCTAACTATTTCCCTGGAGACGTCGGATGATGACAATTCATCAGAAAAGAGCTATGCTTTGTTGAACTCTGTAATTGCAGTGGCTTAATCCCATTACCTCCTCAGTGCTGGTTCCCACTTGCACATAAACAAATGTTGGCTTGCATCTTTATTTAATATATTATTATTATTATTATTATTATTATAACAGTCATCCTTTTACACCATGAATGTTTCTTTTAGGATGGCTCCATGAAACCATCATAGACAAAAAAGGGTTCTTCAAGCGTGTATTGGTCAGTGGAATGTTGCAAAGCCTCTTAAACTGGATCTGTTTTCTGAAAAAATAACATGGTAGCTGGGCGTGGTATGAAATACAAATGGCTGTGAATCACTTTCTTTTTAGTCATTAAAGAATTTCTACTTATTTATACGTGAAACCCTACATATAACTTTTAACTCATAGAAGTACATTTATTTCTGTTTAAACTTTTCTGAAATGGTTATTCCTAGAATAACAGAACTAAAGGGTAAGCAGAACCCTTTTACTGATGCTAAGAATCATTAATTACCTAGTGAACCCTTGAAGAACCCCTTTTGCGAAGAGCGTATGTATTTACTTGGTGTGTGTAGCATCCTGACCATCAGAACCATCCCAGATTGACTCCCCTTTGGCTGTTATTATAAACTTCAGTCTTGCTGGAAGGCTTTCCATTGGATTTTGGAGCATGGCTGTGGGGATTTGTGATCGTTTAGCCACAAGAGCATTGATGACGTTGAGGTCAGGTGCTGTTGGGATGTTGAGGAGGCTCCAGTTCCAGCTCATGCTCGTACAGGACACTCGAGTTCTTTCTCCTTATTCCAACCTTAACAAAACATGTCTTCATGGAGCTCACGTTAGTGCACAGGAGCATCGTCATGCTGGAACACGTCTGGGCTTCTTAGTTCCTGTGAAGGGAAACTGTGATGCTACAGAGTACAGAGACATTCTATACGATTGTGCTTCCATCTTTGTGTTGGACAGTCGGAAGAAGAACCACACATGGATGTGATGGTCAGGTGTGTACGCAATTATGGAGAAATAATCTATTCATTGATCTTTGGCAACCACAGTCGTAGTGGTGGATCCAGATCCCATTGAGATTATTCATTCATTCATTCATTTCATCAGGGAACAGCCACATGTCTCCATACACCTGCACTAGCTTCCCAGTCAATATCGCCCTTTCCAATATGGCGGACGCGTTCACGTTAGCCAGCAGTTCTAGCCATGCCCCATCAGCGCCATTTTGGTCACGTCACGTCGGTGTCTACGTCACCAAGGAGAACGCACCGAGTGTGAGTTAAGTCTCGAATTTTCCAGCAGCCGTCAACAGCGAACTAGATTCCGCTTCAATTTCGCTTAAACACACGAATAGCTTCCAAATGCCGAATTCCAGACAAGCGTCGAACACATATAAAGCCTGACGTCTCGAGCATGCGCGTTGGACTATCGCGAGGGTTCTACGCGCGACGAAGAAGAAGAAGAACCACCGACCAATCACGAGAGAGAATGACCAACCCACGCACACGTCATACCCGGAAGTGCCCGAGCTGCCTGAATCAGGTGGAGATGCTGAACTCGTGATTTACGTTGCGTTAAAGGTAACCGAATTCCGTTTTAAACCGTGACTTATTTCGCATCTGAGCAGTCCTACTCCTGTCATTGCTTTAAAAACAATAAAACGGAAAGCTTGAAAATAAGCTAAGGCGCTACGGAAAGGGTTTAAATGTGTTAATTCATTGTGTATTTCCGGGTACCGTTAGGAAGAACATAACGGAATTAATAATAATAACAATAACAACAACCATCATCACAACAACTATTAACAATTACTATTGTAATTAAAATGACATCTATACTAGGCGTATAGTTTCAGAAATCTAAAAAATAATAATATGAATATAGACCTAAAAACACAGGTATCAGAAGAAAAATATATATATATCTATATCTAACACAGCTGAACTCACATACAAGATAAAAAAAAAAAAAAAGTAATCATGCATGTATTAATCTTGCATTTCATATGAACATCCATAATCCCGTGGTCAAAACTCCACCTAAAGTCAGTGTCAGGTGATAAGAGGTGGGAAAGTGCCTCCACCCTTAACTAGAGCCACGCCCCTTTTAAAATGGACGGCACTTAGCAGATACCCTTAGCCAGAGCGACTTACATTCACATTCTCTCTCTCTCTCTCTCTCTCTCTCTCTCTCTCTCTTTTTTGTTAAATACTAAATGATCATGTTAATTTAATGGAAATATTGATTATAATATGTGCAGCTGAGCGGTTAAGTCTGAATAAAAGTAGCAGTTTATGCTGAAAAAGTACAACAAAAGGCACGTTATTCCATCTTGAAAGTCACACTCCTGGTTGGTTCTTCATCCCTGGGGTTACACTTGTTGTCCCCACATTATTGCGCGTCTTCTCGTCTTTTAAATGAGCATTGTGCCTTGATCTCCGCCAGGTCCGGTCCAAGCATGGGGACGCTGAGGAAGAGGAACGTGACGGCAGACGGAGAGCCTCACTCTCAGAAAGAGGAGAAGCCACCGGTTCCAGTCCGGAAGGGAAAGGATAAGAAAAAAGGGAAGACGGATATTAGTAAGATCTTCATCAACATCTCCATCGGGTTGTGCGTTTTCAGCCTCGTCTGGTTCTTCTACGCCCTGTACATGCGCTCGGCCTTGGCCAGGAGAGCAGTGACGCTTCATCCTTCGCCTCGGGTCTTAGATGCAAACAGCACCAGCGCCGCCGTGTCTCCCGAGAGGTTCTGGGGCTCGTATCGGCCGCAGGTTTATTTCGGCATGAAAACAAGAAGTCCGAGGTCTGTCGTTACAGGTACGACAGCTCATTTATTGATAGGATATTATCTTTAACTAGAGGTTTACACCCCAAGCCTGTGGTTAATACGAAAAAATGACGGCGCCTTTAATATACGCACAGACGTCGACACATCTGAGTATCGTGACATCGTTCTACCTTCGAGCTTACTTTAGTCCGTGTGTGCGCCTCTGTAGGCTTGATGTGGATGCGTCAGTTCTCTGCCACGGGCGTTAACCTGAGGCACACGTGTGAGCAAGGGGACCGGTTGCGATCCTACGGCTGGCTGTTTCACGATGGCGTCAACTTTGGCGTACAGCAGATCCAAGACACAGATTTTAGTCTCACAACGACCTTCGTGAAACGTATGGGAGGGGAACATGGTGGCGACTGGGCGTGGAGAATCATAGGCAAGAAACACGTAAGTAATGCTGGGGGAGAAATTTCTCTTCGGTCTTTCCACTACTTCATATTCTTTTAAATCAGGTCTTCCTGAAGCTTTTCTTGATGCGGTTTGGTATTTGGCCACTTTGCCACGCTCTCGTGTACTCACACCCGTCCTCATGGCTTTCTCCAGAGCGCTGTCCGTCATGCTCCAGTTGTGTCGCTGATGTTCTACGTGGCTGCAGATACCCAGGGTTCCCTGCAAGCTCACATAGAGAATAGGACACGCCTGAGCCATGTTACAGGCACTTCAGAGGAACTAGGAGACTTCAAAATCACTTTTGGCAAACCCACCGACGGAGAGGCGTCTCCCGAAAAATACACCAGGTATTTCACATAATAAAGCATATTTACACACATTCTTATTCTACGAAATAAAGAAGTGCTATTTCTGTTTTCTGTTACCGTTTTACACGGACAGAAACGCCATAGGCCTTGCCATTATTAGACAACGAACGCAGTCAGAAAGAAAAGAAATATTAAACCAGAAGTCTAATAAATGTGGGGAAGATTGAGCATATGTATATTTTTTACATGTACATAGATCGTGTAGATATTGTATTAAGCTTCCATGGTATGTCTCTTCTCCACAGCTATAATTACTTGCAGACACTGAGCCCTGGTCTGGACCAATTAACAGACATCGTGAAGAACAGTCTGAGTCGCAGATTTGTTTTTAGTCCATCCAGTGCCGAGAAGAGGCTTTACATCGCTGTGGATACCTACACGCCTCCTCCGCAAGTGCAAAAAGATAACCGCGTCCAGAGTGACTTTGTGGTGCACCAGGTTACTGTCCAGGTTCCCTTCCAAATTGAGGTTTTGTTTGAGTCTGGAAGTTTCCATGACCGACCCAACCAGTTGAAGGGCTCGGTGCTGACTGAGGAGCTTACGAGGCTGAAGTTGTCTTACAATGAGAAGTTTGAGAAGACGTTCGGACTTCAGAATAAAGGGTTTACTCCAGCCCAAGTGAGGTTTGGTAAGGCTGCTTTAAGCAACATGCTTGGTGGTATGGGCTACTTTTTTGGACAGTCAGTTGTGCAGTCACCATATAGCGAGCACCCCATATTTTACCCAGAGGGTGCCTTGTTCACTGCAGTGCCCTCCCGGTCCTTCTTCCCAAGGGGTTTCCTGTGGGACGAAGGCTTCCACCAACTCCTCATCCGTAAGTGGGACCCCCAGGTGACGCGGGAGGCTCTTGCTCATTGGTTGGACTTGATGAATGTGGAGGGCTGGATCCCACGTGAACAGATCCTTGGTGATGAGGCGCTCAGCAAGGTCCCTTCGGAGTTTGTAGTGCAGCACACTGAAAATGCAAACCCTCCTACGTTCTTTCTCGTCCTGGAGGAGTTTTTGGAGCACCTTGAGGCACATCCAGATGCACCACAATTTCAGAATTCTCTACCTTTCCTCCGAAGGTTGTACCCCCGACTGCAGACTTGGTTCGAGTGGTATAACGCCACTCAGGCTGGACCCTTGCCCAACTCCTACCGTTGGCGTGGCAGGGACAAGGACACCAACCTCTTGCTCAACCCTAAGACCTTGACTTCCGGGCTGGACGACTACCCCCGTGCATCACACCCTTCTGCAGATGAAAGACATGTGGATTTGCACTGTTGGATGGTGCTTGCATCACGGACCATGACGAGCATGGCGCGACTGCTCGGAGAACCCCATCAGGAATACGAGCGCACCTACCTGACCCTCAGCAACAACAGCCTCCTGAGTGAGTTGCACTGGTCCGAGCAACTTCATGCCTTCTGTGACTACGGTAACCACACTCCGGCTGTATCACTGCAACAAGAAAAGATTGTTGTGCCACCTGGACAGATGAGGCACCAGTTACCAGTAAAACGCCTGGTGCGGTCAGTACGCAAAGCCCCAAAGCTTCAGTACGTCGACGCGCTTGGCTACGTTAGTCTGTTTCCATTCTTGCTTCACGTCCTGACACCAGACTCCCAAAAACTCGAGCACATTTTGAAAGACATTCGAGATCCCCCTCCCCGCGGACACCCTATGGCCTGCGCTCACTTTCCCGTTCCGATCCAATTTATATGAAGCGCAATACAGAGCATGATCACCCCTACTGGCGTGGTGCTATATGGATCAACATCAACTACCTGGCACTAAGGGCGCTGCACCATTACAGCAGTATAGACGGACCATACCAGGAGAAGGCTTCTGATCTCTATCTAGAGCTCAGGACTAACGTCATCAATAACATTTACAAACAGTACCATGAGACTGGATATATCTGGGAACAGTACAGTGACAGCACAGGTCGGGGACAGGGTAGCCACCCTTTCACAGGCTGGTCAGCTCTGATCGTACTCATCATGGCTGAAGATTACTGAACTCCCCTGCAGAATTCATCTATTAAATGTTCTCTGCTAATGAGGAAGTGTTTCATTGTGCTATGACTGCATTGTTATGTCATTTCAAAAAACCACAAGCATTTTGTTCTGGAATTCAGGTGTGTTCAAACGAATAAATCAATACCTACCTGCTTGTCCCTTTTTTTTTTCTTTTTTTTTTTCTGCATTCAAGAGTTTTTTTTTTTTAACATGTACTTCTGTCATGTCAAGTCAGCATTTAAATCTTAAAAAGCAATGAAGGTTTGGCATTTCCTTATAGATCTGTCCTGTCAAGGGAACCGGCTTTACCCTCAGACTCGTCATACAGGTTGGCATTGGTACAGAATATAAGGAACTGTTCATGATTTACTTTGTTATCAAGTTTCAAATTGAAAGCGAAGCAGTGGTACTGGGACGATGGCAAACTCCAGCAGTATGAGGTAAGACCAGCATATAAAAAAACCCCGGTGCATTACTTTACTTAATAGTTTGTCGAAAATAAATAAATACACCGATGCGGTCTCGTACTGTTTTGATGATGTATGGACGTTTTATTCCAATCATCTTGACTGTATAACATGATAAAACAATCGTAATCATCCGAAAATATTATTCTTTTATAAAGTTCATGTGTTTGGTCTTAAGACACAGATAACAGAATATACAACGTAAATGACCTAAATATAACCTTTTAACCTGAAGATTCATTATTATTTAAAAATAAATTGCATTTTTATGTGCACCAAGATATTTATTCAGTGCTATTTGTGTGGACAGGAAGGTTTTTAAAAAACGAGTTCCAATACTGTGGAATATGTTCGCAGTTTCAGCTCAATTTACAGTGGGAAAAGTACACAAAATAGGACATAAGGGAAGAACGGGCTAAAAAAACAAAGCTTCTGAATGAACTAACGACAATCTCTCACCACACCCAAGTCAATATTTTTAGAACGTTGTTCCTCTTTCTTCAGAATGATGTAACCACTATAAACACTCCATTGTATTGCCGTACAAAACACCACCGTCATTGTTCAACTGCTTCATTTACATTCCGATCTCGTGTATAAATAATAACTCGACATGTAAACATTTAGCAAGAAGGAAAGGTATTAAGTGTGTTCAATGAGAATTTTACACCGTACAACATTATACAGAGACTGTTGACGGGGGTTGATCTGGGACGTGGTGTCACGCATGTAGGTACAGACCAAGAGCTTCGGTTAATGTTCACAGCAGTGAAGTTTGGTGGAGGAGGGATACTGGTCTGGGACGGTTTTTCAGGGTCTGGGCCGATTAGTTCCAGTGAATTGGATTGTTAATGCTACAGCGTACAACGGCGTTTCAGACAATCGTATGCTTTCGACATTGTGGGAACAGTTTGGGGAAGGTCCTTTCCTGTTCCAACATGATTAAGGTAGATCCGTAAAGACATGACTTGAATCTGATGTTGAGAGATTCTTTTGACCTAAACAGAGCCCTGGCCTAAACCCCACTGAACACCTGTGGGATGAACTGGTCCAACATGAGTGCCTGACCTCACAAATGCTCTTTTGAAGGAATGGGCACCGATTCCCAAAGACTTGCGCTTGCGCTCACTTTCCCGTTCTGATCCAATTTATATGAATCGCAATACAGAGCATGATCCCCCCTACTGGCGCGGTGCTATATGGATCAACATCAACTACCTGGCACTAAGGGCGCTGCACCATTACAGCAGTATGGACGGACCATACCAGGAGAAGGCTTCTGATCTCTATCAAGAGCTCAGGACTAACGTCATCAATAACATTTACAAACAGTACCATGAGACTGGATATATCTGGGAACAGTACAGTGACAGCACAGGTCGGGGACAGGGTAGCCACCCTTTCACAGGCTGGTCAGCTCTGATCGTACTCATCATGGCTGAAGAATACTGAACTCCCCTGCAGTCGCTGAATTCATCTATTAAATGTTCTCTGCTAATGAGGAAGTGTTTCATTGCTTGTTAAAAAAAGAGATAAAAATAAAGACGTAGGAGAACAAAAAATCTCTGATTTGTTTTTCACAACGACGTACTGAGGTCCTTTTTATAAGTCGAACCTTCTCCAAAATGGACCATCAGAGATTCACTTTTAACATGTGGTTAATGTAATACGTTTGTGCTCAGGTGCCAATCACAATGGGATGTGCGAGTGTTTAGACGTGCTATGACTGCATTGTTATGTCATTTAAAAAAACAACACACATTTTGTTCTGGAATTCAGGTGTGTTCAAACGAATAAATCAATACCTACCTGCATGTCCCTTTTTTCTTCCTCTTCTTTTCATTTATTTCTGCATTCAAGAGTTTTTTTTTTAAGACATGTTTTCTTAATTACATGTACTTCTGTCATGTCAAGTCAGCGTTTAAATCTTAAAAAGCAATGAAGGTTTGGCATTTCCTTATAGATCTGTCCTGCCAAGGGAACCAGCTTTACCCTCATACTCGTCGTACAGGTTGGCATGGTGAGAAATTTACGGAACAGTTCATGCTTTTTTATCTTATCAAGTTTCAACTAGAAAGCGAAGCAGTGGTACTGGGACGATGGCAAACTCCAGCAGTATGAGGTAAGACCAGCATATAAAAAAACCCCGGTGCATTACTTTACTTAATAGTTTGTCGTAAATAAATAAATACACCGATGCGGTCTCGTACTGTTTTGCTGTATGTACGTTTTATTTCAATCATCTTGACTGTATAACATGATAAAACAATCGTAATCATCCGAAAATATTATTCTTTTATAAAGTTCATGTGTTTGAATGGTCTTAAGACACAGATAACAGAATATACAACGTAAATGACCTAAAAATAACCTTTTAACCTGAAGATTTATTTATTTTTGATTTTTTTTTTTGCATTTTTATGTGGACAGAGATATTTATTCAGTGCTATTTGTGTGGACAGGAAGGTTTTTAAAAAAACGAGTTCCAATACTGTGGAATGTGTTCACAGTTTCAGCTCGATTTACAGTGGAAAAAGTACACAAAATAGGACATAAGGGAAGAACGGGCTAAAAAAACAAAGCTTCTGAATGAACTAACGACAATCTCTCACCACACCCAAGTCAATATTTTTAGAACGTTGTTCCTCTTTCTTCAGAATGATGTAACCACTATAAACACTCCATTGTATTACCGTACAAAACACCACCGTCATTGTTCAACTGCTTCATTTACATTCCGATCTCGTGTATAAATAATAACTCGACATGTAAACATTTAGCAAGACGGAAAGGTATTAAGTGTGTTCAATGAGAATTTTACACCGTACAACATTATACAGAGACTGTTGACGGGGGTTGATCTGGGACGTGGTGTCACGCATGTAGGTACAGACCAAGAGCTTCGGTTAATGTTCACAGCAGTGAAGTTTGGTGGAGGAGGGATACCATGGCTTAAATACCGTGTTAAGCCATTATGGTTAAACACAGAACACAGTCTGTAACTAACTGCTATGATGGCTACACCGCGAACACCCAATATCTCTAGAAGATGGTCCTGCATCACTCCTATAAGAGTCTCTGATGAAAAGCCTAAGGAGTTAACTTTTGCTCCAAGAAAAAAACAACAAGGTAGTAATTTGTCAAAAATTCTTCGTGGAGATGACATTGTGAAGGAACTGTTGTTTAAACCTGAGCAGGGCGTTACCAACTCCAGAGAACCTCTCTTAAGACCGCCCTCATGCTGCGGACGATAAAAACGGGGTGACCCGTGTCACAGGCAAACACATATTACGAAGATGTCTCAAGATTCTACATACGAAATGCTACGTAACACCCCGGAGACAGCTCCGGCTCTGCCTGATGACAACGCGACAACGCTGATTCCCCACCACAAACATACGACAACAGGTGGTTGGATAACTTGCGCAAGGAATTAGGATATCACAACCTAAGTTTCCTCACAACTCCATACGGCATCAGTGGCTCTTTAACCGCGCCTCGGCCTACATCGGCGGTGATGACACGGACGGCTTGTTTTCGATCTGACGCGTTCAAGATTATAAAAGCAACAGTCGTGGTCCTTCGGTGAGTATATTATCAACAAAAAACTGAAAGTTCTCTGCCTGGGTTGGTGGCGGGATCATCCGCGTCCGCTTAGACACTCCTGTCTGTTTGAACCTGACGCGTATTTCTTTGACAAATACTTTGAGGAACTATCGCGTGATCTGCTACAAGGGCTTAAACAGTGCGTAACTCATTTCGCACGAATCGAAGTTCGGTTTGGTTTTGCAGGTTAACCCTCAGAGAATTCAAGGATCGGTGGATGCCGTTCTACACGAGCTGCGAGACGAAGTCTACACCGTGCAGAGACTTCACGAGGTCAGAGAGAAACTTGTGGATTTCCGCAGCGAACAGATCGTCTACGACGTCGTGGACAGCTGGAAGGAGGTCACAACAACCGTTTGAGATGGGGAATGTATGCGGCGCTACAGGATTAGTAAAGAGTCTGCTTAAACGACGTATTAGGTGCGAGATGTCCAGTCTGTTGTACAAACGCTTTACGGACGTGTGTCGTGTGTCGGGTAAACGGATGCGGTGTCGATCCGATACGTCTAACAAATCTCGCAATCAGATGAATATTGTGCGAGGTACAGTGTGTGATTGGACTTCTTTGTTACATATGTGTATTGACGCATGCGAGCGATTTTGGGGTTTATCACAAAATACTAGATCTTGTGACTGACCGTGCGAACGTGTTAGAATTGCAGACATTTTATGTTTGTGTACATACAGTGCCTTGCGAAAGTATTCGGCCCCCTTGAACTTTTCAACCTTTTGCCACATTTCAGGCTTCAAACATAAAGATATAAAATTTAATTTTTTTGTGAAGAATCATCAACAAGTGGGACACAATTGTGAAGTGGAACGAAATCTATTGGATATTTGAAAGTTTTTTAGCAAATAAAAAACTGAAAAGTGGTGCGTGCAAAATTATTCAGCCCCTTTACTTTCAGTGCAGCAAACTCACTCCAGAAGTTCAGCGAGGATCTCTGAATGATCCAGTGTTGTCCTAAATGACTGATGGTGATAAATAGAATCCACCTGTGTGTAATCAAGTCTCTGTATAAATGCACCTGCTCTGTGATAGTCTCAGGGTTCTGTGGAAAGCGCAGAGAGCATCATGAAGACCAAGGAACACACCAGGCAGGTCCGTAATACTGTTGTGGAGAAGTTTAAAGCCAGATTTGGATACAAAAAGATTTCCCAAGCTTTAAACATCCCAAGGAGCACTGTGCAAGCAATCATTTTGAAATGGAAGGAGTATCAGACCACTGCAAATCTACCAAGACCTGGCTGTCCCTCAAAACTTTCAGCTCAGACAAGGAGAAGACTGATCAGAGATGCAGCCAAGAGGCCCATGATCACTCTGGATGAACTGCAGAGAACTACAGCTGAGGTGGGAGAATCTGTCCATAGGACAACAATCAGTCGTACACTGCACAAATCTGGCCTTTATGGAAGAGTGGCAAGAAGAAAGCCATTTCTCAAAGATATCCATAAAAAGTCTCGTCTAAAGTTTGCCACAAGCCACCTGGGAGACACACCAAACGTTGAGAAATGGCTTTCTTCTTGCCACTCTTCCAAGGTAGAAACAAGGTAGAAAAACAATGGTATTTGTTAGATGGCTAGGATGGCCCTCAAAATTCGCATCGTGGATTGACCAGAAAGAATTGGTCGATGTACAGACCCCATAAAACAGACAAAACCTAGTAGATGTCACACACTCGTGTAGAACCAACCATGACTGCGGGTGGTTTTTATGTAACGCTTCCCCGTAATGCATCAAGGAATGTTTATCCGGAAAATAGTATCTCGTGTTATACAACTCGACTATCGAAAACTATCAATCTAAAAGGAGAATGGCAAGTCGGGTTAATCGAATTTGAATAACGGATGTCGTGGTACACATTTAATGAGGAGGATGGACGAAATTATTGGCACCCCTGGAACTTTTCCAGAAAATGCACCCTTTCTCCCAGAAAAGTGTTGCAATGACAAAAATTTTGGTATACACATGTTTATTACCTTTAAGTGCATTGGAACAGCACAAAAAGCAGAAGAAAAAAGGCAAATTTGTTCATCATTTTACACAAAACTCAAAAATGGACTGGACAAAATCATTGGCACCCTAATAAAAGGTTAAAACGTAGGTAAATAATCCAAACTGAAGCCAGTTAGAGTGTATAAAAGTTGGCTCAACCTTTGTGTTGTGTGCCTGTGTGTGCCACACCAAGCATGGAGAAGAGAAAGAAGAGCCGAGAATTGTCTGAGGACTTAAGAAGCAAAATTGTGGAAAAATATCAACAATCTCTAGGTTACACGTCAATCTCCAAAGGATCTTAAAGTTCCTTTGTCCACAGTCGCAATATAATCAAGAAGTTTATAACCCATGGAACTGTGGCGAATCTCCCTGGAAGTGGACGGAAGAGAAAAATTGATGAAAGAATGCAACGCAGGATAGTTCGAATGGTGGATAAACAACCTCAGTCAACTTCCAGCGCAAATTCAGGCTGTCCTGCAGACTCGGGTGCATCAGTGTCAGCGTCGAACCATACGTCGTCATCTGAATGAGAAGAAGCGCTATGGCAGGAGACCGAGGAGAACCCCACTTCTGACACAGAGGAATAAAAAAGCCAGACTGCAGTTTGCAAAAATGTACCTGAGTAAGCCTCAATCCTTCTGGGAGAATGTTTTGTGGACAGATGAGACTAAGGTAGAGCTTCTCATTCTACTGTTTACAGAAAACAAAAAGAGGCCTACAAAAAGAACACAGTACCTACAGTCAAACATGGTGGAGGTTCAAGGATGTTTTGGGGTTGTTGTGCTGCCTCTGGCACTGGGTGCATTGACTGTGTGCAAGGAATCATGAAATCTGGAGACTATCAAAATATTTGGCACATAATGTAGGGCTTAGTGTCAGAAAGCCGGGTCTGCGTCAGAGGTCATGGGTGTTTCAGCAGGACAATGACAAGACCAAAACATGGATTCAGAACAAAGCGCTGGAGAATTCTGAAGTGGCCATCAATGAGTCCTGATCTAAATCCCATAGAACACCTATGGAGAGATCTCAAAATTGCTGTTGCGAGAAGGCACCCTTCAAATCTGAGAGACCTGGAGCAGTTTTCAAAAGAAGAGTGGTCCAAAATTCCAGTTGAGAGGTGTAGGAAGCTTGTTGATGGTTATAGGAAGCGATTGGTTTCAGTTATTTTCTCTAAAGGGTGTGCAACCAAATATTAAGTTGAGGGTGCCCAATTTGAGCCCAATTTGGATATTGTCACTTAGGGGTGTACTCACTTTTTTTGCCAGCGGTTTAGACATTAATGGCTGTGTGTTGAGTTATTTTGAGGGGACAGAAGTTACACTGTTACAAACTGTGTGTACACTCACTACTTTACATTGTAGCAAAGTGTCATTTCTTCAGTGTTGTCACATGAAAAGATATCATCAAAAATGTGAGATACTGTGGGTGAGCATTCAAGTGTCCACATACATTTGGCCATATATTGTGTAAATGTGCACTTATGTCTCATATTCACCCATTCACACACACACACACACCAACGGTAGCAGAGCTGCCATGCAAGGCACTAGCTTGCCATCGGGAGCAACTTGGGGTTCAGTGTCTTGCCCAAGGACACTTCGGCATGTGGAGTCACCCGGGCCGGGAATCGAACCTCGTAGGAACCCTACGATTAGTGGACAACCCACTCTACCACCTGCGCCACAGCCGCCCCAGTGTAGCGCACACAAAAAAATCACCTTCATGTTTAGCTATTTGTCTCTAGATGGCACATCTAGTTTTCTGATCAAATGCATCAATAAAACAATTCAATTTTACTCGCATTTCAGAATCCTTTGCTGCTCTCCCACCGATCAGACTCGCACATGCTCCCAGTGTGAATTAGTTCTAGTCTTAACTGAGCATTGTGCTTCAATTTCAGGCAGGCCAACACAAATGGAGGAAGGCAGAGGAAGACCAACATCATCGTAAATGGAGAGACTCGCTCTCAGAAGGAACAGAAACCACCGGTTCCTTCCCAGAAGACAAAGAAAAAGAAGATAAGAATGACCATTAGTAAGATCTTCATCAACATCTCCATCGGGTTGTGCATGTTCAGCCTCGTCTGGTTCTTCTACGCCCTGTACATGCGCTCGGCCTTGGAGAGGAGAGCAGTGACGCTTCATCCTTCGCCTCGGGTCTTAGATGCAAACAGCACCTCCGCCGCCGTGTCTCCCGAGAGGTTCTGGGGCTCGTATCGGCCGCAGGTTTACTTCGGCATGAAAACAAGAAGTCCGAGATCTGTCGTTACAGGTACGACAGCTCATTTATTGTCTCACACAATTTAACAACTCCAACTTGTATTTTTTATAATTACAGTCGTGATGAGATTCTGACCTTTTCACACCCAGTTTGGAACGTTCTGAAAACTTCAATAGAACAGTGTGTGGTGTCTTCTTATAAACAAATACGAGTTAGCAAACACACACACACACAGTTCTACAGGATTATAACATCATGTATCTATGAAGTTGAATCCAGACATTATAAAACTGTTGTATGATATGCGGTATGTGCATCTATCATCTTTATTTTTTAGCATTGAGCACATAATAACTGCAGAGTTTAGCTTTCTACCTGCGTGCATTTCCATACAAAATTCTCATTTATGAGTCGAAGGACATATACAGCTTTGAGTCTCTGAGACACTAACTTTTGAAAGATCCGTTAGTGACGTACTGTCATATAATCGCAGAATCAACAACACGATATGCTGCATCAAATAAACGATCAGATGAGGTCAAGTTCGTCATTTCTATGCAGATAGAAAAATCTAACTATGTCGTTATTATATGGTTAATACTTAAATCAATGAAGCAACTTTTACTATATTTATGTGTAAATGATTATCATCTTATTCCCTGACTTGCACCGAGTTCCCCCGTCATGTTTATGGCAGTCTGTATATGCGGCTCCGTAGGCTTGATGTGGATGAATCAAATCTTTGACAATGACGTGAAGCTGAGGCACACGTGTGAGCAGGGGGATGGATTGAGTTCCTTTGGCTGGCTGATGCACGACGGGGATAATTTTGGCATGCAGCAGATCCAGGACACCGATTTCACCCTGACGACGACCTTCGTGAAACGCCTGGGAGGGGAACACGGTGGGGACTGGACCTGGAGAATCACAGGCAGGCAGCACGTATGTAAAGATGATGGATACATTTATATTTAGTCAGCCAAATGTAATGATAAACGTCAAAAAATACAGCTGCTGGTTTATACCATTCTGTTCTAGTCAGTAATGCTAATACTTTTGATGTAAATTGAAGTGCAGGGAAAACAAAGTGTCATCGTTGATATGGTTTGTACAGCAAATGTTTTAAGACCTTTGGAAAGGAACAAGAAAAGGACCAAGAGCAGTCGAATAATGAGCATTTCACTAATGAGAAGCACAATTGTGACCCAATATTGGCTTATTGTTGGCCCAACATTAACAAAGGAGCCCGGACAACATTAGGCCAAGGTTGGCAAGGGCACAATTTTCATAGCAACCCTAACATCATTGGCCCCAATTTGGCCCATCATTTGCAAGGTCGCACATTTCATGATGACCCTGACAGTGTCGGACAAGCATTGTGCTTTGCAGAACAACTCTGACCACACTGACCCAAAATTGGCCAAAATCTGTCACACTTCGGCAAGGGCTCAGTTTTCATTCAAACCCTGACGACATTGGCCGAACTTTGGAAATGGCGAATGTTTCTTAACAACTCTGTCAGCGTTGACCCAACCTTGGCCCATTGTGGTCCAACGATGGCAGTTCATACACTTTTTCCATTTGCTCAATGTTGTCCCTTCATTTGGCCCAACACTGATATTTGGTCCTTTCTCATTCTCTCTTGTACTCACACCATCCTCTTGGCTTGTCCCAGAGCACTGCCCCTCATGCGCCGGTCATCTCACTGATGTTCTACGTGGCTACAGATACCCAGGGTTCCCTGCAAGCTCACATAGAGAACAGGACACGCCTGAGCCATGTTACAGGAACTTCAGAGGAACTAGGAGACTTCAAAATCACTTTCAGCCAACCTACCAACAGAGAGGAGGCTTCCAATAAATACGCCAGGTATTACAGATGATCTCAGAAATCTCAGTTTGGATAAAGCGTTTGTAATTGAAAACATAGTAAACTGCAGAACTGAAGGTTCCTGCAGGAGAAATGGCTGTGCTGAAACAAAAGCAGCATGTATGGGTGTCTAAATCTGGGTTACACTTAATTGTATTTTGTTACTAACAATATCCAACAGGAGGCAGCTTAAAATAGGATCAGAATTTTGTTCTTATTTGTGAAACAAAATCTGCCTGGATCTACCTGTGCTGAAACCAAAAGCAGGTCTGTCAGGTACGGGCGCCTAAATCTCAGTCTCACCAGCTGCGACTCATAGTAAAAGTGCACCAGAAGTCTAAATAACGTAGGTAGGACTCAGTGACTCAGTATATTTGTTTGGTTTTTTTTTTTGCTCAGTTTCACAAAGGCGAACAAATTTCAGATCTTGTATTAAGCTGCCACCTGTTGGACATTGTTAGTAACAAAACACAAAGTGTATCCCAGAGGTTTGTGTGATTATGGCAATCTTTTTTTAAATTATATAACACTTTTTTTTTTTTTTGCTTAGTTGAGAATATTACCAAAACATTCCAAGTACAATGGAAATTATAGTAATTGCTACCATTTTTTTTAACTACATCATTAATAAAGAAGCGCAAATCATCTGGTGTTTAGAATTTATTCATTAATGAATGTTTATTGATCATGTGCTTAGAAAACTATGTTTTTACATGTAAAAAAAACAAAAAAAACAGTAACTCACTCAAAATATTTAATAGTAAATGTAAAAGAGCACTTTGCATACACTTGAATTCTGTGTGAAAGCCATGAGAAATGCTTATAATATTCAGACAGAATAACTACTTGGTTTATAGTATTTCAGTGTTTTCAGAATAATGTTTGTCGTTCAATATTTTTGCCAAAGCAACTGGAAAAAAAAAAAGGTCTAATTTTGGAGACCTTTGATTCAGACATACTGTATCAATTATATGACTGCGATGTCAAACAGAACAGACACCAGAAGCCAGTGGGTAGCAGGGTATCATCATTAAGTCATCATATTATTCTCAACAAACCATGGTATGTCTCTTCTCCACAGCTATAATTACTTGCAGACACTGAGCCCTGGTCTGGACCAATTAACAGACATCGTGAAGAACAGCCTGAGTCGAAGATTTTTGGATACCTACACGCCTCCTCCACAAGTGCAAAAAGATAACCGCGTCCAGAGTGACTTTGTGGTGCACCAGGTTACTGTCCAGGTTCCCTTCCAGATTGAGGTTTTGTTTGAGTCTGGAAGTTTCCATGACCGACCCAACCAGTTGAAGGGCTCGGTGCTGACTGAGGAGCTTACGAGGCTGAAGTTGTCTTACAATGAGAAGTTTGAGAAGACGTTCGGACTTCAGAATAAAGGGTTTACTCCAGCCCAGGTGAGGTTTGGTAAGGCTGCTTTAAGCAACATGCTTGGTGGTATGGGCTACTTTTTTGGACAGTCAGTTGTGCAGTCACCATATAGCGAGCACCCCATATTTTACCCAGAGGGTGCCTTGTTCACTGCAGTGCCCTCCCGGTCCTTCTTCCCAAGGGGTTTCCTGTGGGACGAAGGCTTCCACCAACTCCTCATCCGTAAGTGGGACCCCCAGGTGACACGGGAGGCTCTTGCTCATTGGTTGGACTTGATGAATGTGGAGGGCTGGATCCCACGTGAACAGATCCTTGGTGATGAGGCGCTCAGCAAGGTCCCTTCAGAGTTTGTAGTGCAGCACACTGAAAATGCAAACCCTCCTACGTTCTTTCTCGTCCTGGAGGAGTTTTTGGAGCACCTTGATGCACATCCAGATGCACCACAATTTCAGAATTCTCTACCTTTCCTCCGAAGGTTGTACCCCCGACTGCAGACTTGGTTCGAGTGGTATAACACCACTCAAGTTGGACCCTTGCCCAACTCCTACCGTTGGCGTGGCAGGGACAAGGACACCAACCTCTTGCTCAACCCTAAGACCTTGACTTCCGGGCTGGACGACTACCCCCGTGCATCACACCCTTCTGCAGATGAAAGACATGTGGATTTGCACTGTTGGATGGTGCTTGCATCACGGACCATGACGAGCATGGCGCGACTGCTCGGAGAACCCCATCAGGAATACGAGCGCACCTACCTGACCCTCAGCAACAACAGCCTCCTGAGTGAGTTGCACTGGTCCGAGCAACTTCATGCCTTCTGTGACTACGGTAACCACACTCCGGCTGTATCACTGCAACAAGAAAAGATTGTTGTGCCACCTGGACAGATGAGGCACCAGTTACCAGTAAAACGCCTGGTGCGGTCAGTACGCAAAGCCCCAAAGCTTCAGTACGTCAATGCGCTTGGCTACGTTAGTCTGTTTCCATTCTTGCTTCACGTCCTGACACCAGACTCCCAAAAACTCGAGCACATTTTGAAAGACATTCGAGATCCTGCTCGCTTGTGGACACCCTATGGCCTGCGCTCACTTTCCCGTTCCGATCCAATTTATATGAAGCGCAATACAGAGCATGATCCCCCCTACTGGCGTGGTGCTATATGGATCAACATCAACTACCTGGCACTAAGGGCGCTGCACCATTACAGCAGTATAGACGGACCATACCAGGAGAAGGCTTCTGATCTCTATCAAGAGCTCAGGACTAACGTCATCAATAACATTTACAAACAGTACCATGAGACTGGATATATCTGGGAACAGTACAGTGACAGCACAGGTCGGGGACAGGGTAGCCACCCTTTCACAGGCTGGTCAGCTCTGATCGTACTCATCATGGCTGAAGAATACTGAACTCCCCTGCAGGCGCTGAATTCATCTATTAAATGTTCTCTGCTAATGAGGAAGTGTTTCATTGCTTGTTAAAAAAAAGAGATAAAAATAAAGACGTAGGAGAACAAAAAATCTCTGATTTGTTTTTCACAACGACGTACTGAGGTCCTTTTTATAAGTCGAACCTTCTCCAAAATGGACCATCAGAGATTCACTTTTAACATGTGGTTAATGTAATACGTTTGTGCTCAGGTGCCAATCACAATGGGATGTGCGAGTGTTCAGACGTTCTATGACTGCATTGTTATGTCATTTAAAAAAAAAAAAAAAAAAAACCACACACATTTTGTTCTGGAATTCAGGTGTGTTCAAACGAATAAATCAATACCTACCTGCATGTCCCTTTTTTTACTTTATTTTTGTTTTCATTTATTCCTGCATTCAAGACAAAAAAAAACAAACAAACAAAAAAAACATGTTTTTTTTAATATCATGTACTTCTGTCATGTCAAGTCAGCGTTTAAATCTTTAAAAAAAATAAAGGTTTTGCATTCCTTTATAGGTGCGTCCTGTCCTGTCAAGGGAACCAGCTTTACCCTCAGACTCGTCGTACAGGTTGTCATGGTGAGAAATTTACGGAACAGTTCATGCTTTTTTATCTTATCGAGTTTCAACTAGAAAGCGAAGCAGTGGTACTGGGACGATGGCAAACTCCAGCAGTATGAGGTAAGACCAGCATATAAAAAAACCCTGGTGCATTACTTTACTTAATAGTTTGTCAAAAATAAATAAATACACCGATGCGGTCTCGTACTGTTTTGATGATGTATGTACGTTTTATTCCAATCATCTTGACTGTATAACATGATAAAACAATCGTAATCATCCGAAAATATTATTCTTTTATAAAGTTCATGTCTTTGAATAAACACAGATAACACAATGTAAATGACCTAAATATAACCTTTTAACCTGAAGATTTATTTATTTTTTTGCATTTTTATGTGGTCCGAGATATTTATTCAATGCTATTTGTGTGGACAGGAAGGTTTAAAAAAAAAAAAAAAAAACGAGTTCCAATACTGTGGAATATGTTCACAGTTTCAGCTCGATTTACAGTGGAAAAAGTACACAAAATAGGACATAAGGGAAGAACGGGCTAAAAAAAAAAAACGTTCTGAATGAACTAACGACAATCTCTCACCACACCCAAACAGTAAGTCTTGCGAGTAGTTACATCATAAACTTTCTGTCAAAGTGATGATTTATGACACTATGTGCTGGTAATTTATGACCCCCTGTCCTTCCCTGACTGACAGGTCTATAGAGGGGTGGTGAGGGGGGGTGAGGGAGTAACCCTTACCGGTTGGATCAGCTAATCAATCTGGCTCCTTTGTGTTTGGACATTGAGGGAGAGGGGGTGTGTGGGGGAATAGTTCCCCTTCCAGCAAAAGGGGGGTTTATGTTAATGAGTTTGGGTTTTGGTGGGGTGAAATACATCTGAAAAGAAATAATATTTTTAATATGGGGATATGTTTGTGTTACTGCGTGGCGTTATATTGTTTGTGTAAATGCAAAGTTAGAAAAGCATGATGTTTGAATGTGTACATATAGGAGTAGAATATTTATTTTGTGAAAATGATGAAAACAAATGTTGATTAGGTTTTTAAGGATCCCTGCTTACCTTTGAATAAAAAGTTTAGGAGTTAAAGCAAAGTTTAAAAAAAAGAATGTGTTTAAAAGATTCATTTGTATTACACACATTCTAACCACAAACCTTTAGGATGCAAAAATGTTTAAAAGAGCTGTTTAAAAAAACAATCCGCATTACCAGGCTTCCAAAAACACAAAAAACTTTAGTCTGTAAAAATAGTGAAAAGAGCAGTTTAAAAAGAATAGCGCGTATCACACGACTTCTAAACAAAGATCCTTACGAGGAAAACATGTTAAAGTGTCGTCTAAAAGAATCTCCGTAATGTTTAAACTAGGAGCTAAGTATTTTCCAGAGATGTATTCCAATCGATGTATTTAATCCGTACCTCAAAACCCAACCTCTCACTCGCTAAACCCCGCCCACACAAACGTGTATTCAGACACACCTCTCTCTCTCTCTCTCTCTCTCTCTCTCTCTCACTCTCTCTCTCTCAACACACCCACACAGGTTTTCAACATGGCCAGTACTTTCTGTCAAATGTCAATCACGGTTGAAGAACTAGGGGCTAATTTATGGCCTCGTCTTCTCGTTCCTGACGTTTCTCTAAGAGCAGTTAATTTATGATCCTTTGTTTCTTCCTGACCAAGAGGGTGTGACCAGGGGGGTCGTGGTGTGTTCCTATTAGTTTTGTTTATGATAATGAGTGTCTGTGGGGGTGTTAATGGTTTTAAATATCGTGTTAAGCCATTGTGGTTAAACACAGAAGACAGTCTGCAACTAACTGCTATGATGGCTACACCGCGAACACCCAATATCTCTAGAAGATGGTCCTGCATCACTCCTATAAGAGTCTCTGATGAAAAGCCTAAGGAGTTAACTTTTGCTCCAAGAAAAAAACAACAAGGTAGTAATTTGTCAAAAATTCTTCGTGGGGATGACATTGTGAAGGAACTGTTGTTTAACCCCGAGCAGGGCGTTACCAACTCCAGAGAACCTCTCTTACGACCGCCCTCATGCTGCGACAATTAAAACGGTGTGACCCGTGTCACAGGCAAACACATATTACGAAGATGTCTCAAGATTCTACATACGAGTGCTACAGTAACACCCCGGAGACAGCTCCGGCTCTGCCTGATGACAACGCGACAACGCTAGATTCCCCACCACAAACATACGACAACAGGTGGTTGGATAACTTCTGCAAGGAATTAGGATATCACAACCTAAGTTTCCTCACAACTCCATACGGTATCAGTGGCTCTTTAACCGGCGCCTCGGCCTACATCGGCGTTGATGACACGGACGGCTGTGTTCGATCTGACGCGTTCAAGATTATAAAAGCAACAGTCGTGGTCCTTCGTGAGTATATTATCAACAAAAAACTGAAAGTTCTCTGCCTGGGTTTCGAAGTGGATCATCCGAGTCAGATTAGACACTCCTGTCTGTTCGAACCTGATGCGTATTTCTTTGACAAATACTTTGAGGAACTATCACGTGATCTGCTCAAACCAGGGCTTAAACATTTCATCGCACAAGCATCGAGTCGGTTTGGTTTGCGGGTTAACCCTCAGAGAATTCAAGGATCGGTGGATGCCGTTCTACACGAGCTGCGAGACGAAGTCTACATCGTGCAGAGACTTCACGAGGTCAGAGAGAAACTTGTGGATTTCCGCAGCGAACAGATCGTCTACGACGTCGTGGACAGCTGGAAGGGGGTCACAACAACCGTTTGAGATGGGGAATGTATGCGGCGCTACAGTATTAGTAAAGAGTCTGCTTAAACGATGTATTAGGTGCGAGATGTCCAGTCTGTTGTACAAACGTCTTACGGACTGTGTCGGTGTGTCCGTAGGTGTAAACGGATGCGGTGTCGATCCGATACTTTTGTCCGAATATTGTGCGAGGTACAGTGTGTGATTGGACTTCTTTGTTACATATGTGTATTGACGCATGCGAGCCGATTTTGGGGTCTATCACAAAAATACTAGATCTTGTGACTGACCGTGGCGAACGTGTTAGAATTGCAGACATTTTATGTTTGTGTACATACAGTGCCTTGCGAAAGTATTCGGCCCCCTTGAACTTTTCAACCTTTTGCCACATTTCAGGCTTCAAACATAAAGATATAAAATTTAAATTTTTTGTGAAGAATCATCAACAAGTGGGACACAATTGTGAAGTGGAACGAAATCTATTGGATATTTGAAACTTTTTTAGCAAATAAAAAACTGAAAAGTGGTGCGTGCAAAATTATTCGGCCCCTTTACTTTCAGTGCAGCAAACTCACTCCAGAAGTTCAGCGAGGATCTCTGAATGATCCAGTGTTGTCCTAAATGACTGATGGTGATAAATAGAATCCACCTGTGTGTAATCAAGTCTCTGTATAAATGCACCTGCTCTGTGATAGTGTCAGGGTTCTGTTGAAAGCGCAGAGAGCATCATGAAGACCAAGGAACACACCAGGCAGGTCCGTAATACTGTTGTGGAGAAGTTTAAAGCCAGATTTGGATACAAAAAGATTTCCCAAGCTTTAAACATCCCAAGGAGCACTGTGCAAGCAATCATTTTGAAATGGAAGGAGTATCAGACCACTGCAAATCTACCAAGACCTGGCTGTCCCTCAAAACTTTCAGCTCAGACAAGGAGAAGACTGATCAGAGATGCAGCCAAGAGGCCAATGATCACTCTGGATGAACTGCAGAGAACTACAGCTGAGGTGGGAGAGTCTGTCCATAGGACAACAATCAGTCGTACACTGCACAAATCTGGCCTTTGTGGAAGAGTGGCAAGAAGAAAGCCATTTCTCAAAGATATCCATAAAAAGTCTCGTCTAAAGTTTGCCACAAGCCACCTGGGAGACACACCAAACGTTGAGAAATGGCTTTCTTCTTGCCACTCTTCCAAGGTAGAAACAAGGTAGAAAAACAATGGTATTGGTTAGATGGCTAGGATGGCCCTCAAAATTCGCATTGTGGATTGACCAGAAAGAATTGGTCGATGTACAGACCCCATAAAACAGACAAAACCTAGTAGATGTCACACACTCGTGTAGAACCAACCATGACTGCGGGTGGTTTTTATGTAACGCTTCCCCGTAATGCATCAAGGAATGTTTATCCGGAAAATAGTATCTCGTGTTATACAACTCGACTATCCGAAAACTATCAATCTAAAAGGAGAATGGCAAGTCGGGTTAATCAATTTGAATAACGGATGTCGTGGTAGTACACATTTAATGAGGAGGATGGACGAAATTATTGGCACCCCTGGAACTTTTTCCAGAAAATGCAACCTTTCTCCCAGAAAAGTGTTGCAATGACAAATGTTTTGGTATACACATGTTTATTACCTTTAAGTGCATTGGAACAGCACAAAAAAGCAGAAGAAAAAAGGCAAATTTGTTCATCATTTTACACAAAACTCAAAAATGGACTGGACAAAATCATTGGCACCCTATTAAAACTGTGGGTAAATCATTTCATTTCAAGCATGTGATGTTCATTTAAACTCACCTGTGGCAAGTAACAGGTGCTGGCAATATAGAAATCCAAACTGAAGCCAGTTAGAGTGTATAAAAGTTGGCTCAACCTTTGTGTTGTGTGCCTGTGTGTGCCACACCGAGCATGGAGAAGAGAAAGAAGAGCCGAGAATTGTCTGAGGACTTAAGAAGCAAAATTGTAGGAAAATATCAACAATCTCAAGGTTACAAGTCAATCTCCAGAGATCTTAAAGTTCCTTTGTTCACTGTGCGCAATATAATCAAGAAGTTTATAACTCATGGAACTGTGGCGAATCTCCCTGGAAGTGGACGGAAGAGAAAAATTGATGAAAGAATGCAACGCAGGATAGTTCGAATGGTAGATAAACAACCTCAGTCAACTTCCACGCAAATTCAGGCTGTCCTGCAGACTCAGGGTGCATCAGTGTCAGCTCGAACCATATGTCGTCATCTGAATGAGAAGAAGCGCTATGGCAGGAGACCGAGGAGAACCCCACTTCTGACACAGAGGAATAAAAAAGCCAGACTGCAGTTTGCAAAAATGTACCTGAGTAAGCCTCAATCCTTCTGGGAGAACGTTTTGTGGACAGATGAGACTAAGGTAGAGCTTTTTGGCAAAGCACATCATTCTACTGTTTACAGAAAACAAAAAGAGGCCTACAAAGAAAAGAACACAGTACCTACAGTCAAACATGGTGGAGGTTCAAGGATGTTTTGGAGTTGTTTTGCTGCCTCTGGCACTGGGTGCATTGACTGTGTTCAAGGAATAATGAAATCTGGAGACTATCAAAAGATTTTGGCACATAATGTAGGGCTTAGAGTCAGAATGCTGGGTCTGCGTCAGAGGTCATGGGTGTTTCAGCAGGACAATGACCCGAAACATACCTCAAAAAGCACTCAGAAATGGTTGGAGACAAAGCGCTGGAGAATTCTGAAGTGGCCATCAATGAGTCCTGATCTAAATCCCATAGAACACCTATGGAGAGATCTCAAAATTGCTGTTGCGAGAAGGCACCCTTCAAATCTGAGAGACCTGGAGCAGTTTTCAAAAGAAGAGTGGTCCAAAATTCCAGTTGAGAGGTGTAGGAAGCTTGTTGATGGTTATAGGAAGCGATTGGTTTCAGTTATTTTCTCCAAAGGGTGTGCAACCAAATATTAAGTTGAGGGTGCCCAATTTGAGCCCAATTTGGATATTGTCACTTAGGGGTGTACTCACTTTTGTTGCCAGCGGTTTAGACATTAATGGCTGTGTGTTGAGTTATTTTGAGCGGACAGCAAATGTACACTGTGTACACTCACTACTTTACATTGTAGCAAAGTGTCATTTCTTCAGTGTTGTCACATGAAAAGATATCATCAAAAATGTGAGATACTGTAGGTGTGACATTCAAGTGTCCACATACATTTGGCCATATAGTAAATGTAAATGGTAAATGTGCACTTATATAGCGCTTTTATCCAAAGCGCTTTACACTGTCTCATATTTACCCATTCACACACACACACACCAATGGTAGCAGAGCTGCCATGCAAGGCGCTAGCTTGCCATTGGGAGCAACTTGGGGTTCAGTGTCTTGCCCAAGGACACTTCGGCATGTGGAGTCACCCGCGCCGGGAATCGAACCTCATAGGAACCCTACGATTAGTGGACAACCCACTCTACCACCTGCGCCACAGCCGCCCCAGTGTAGCGCACACAAAAAAATCACCTTCATGTTTAGCTATTTGTCTCTAGATGGCACATCTAGTTTTCTGATCAAATGCATCAATGAAACCATTCAATTTTACTCGCATTTCAGAATCCTTTGCTGCTCTCCCACCGATCAGACTCGCACATGCTCCCAGTGTGAATTAGTTCTAGTCTTAACTGAGCATTGTGCTTCAATTTCAGGCAGGCCAACACAAATGGAGGAAGGCAGAGGAAGACCAACATCATCGTAAATGGAGAGACTCGCTCTCAGAAGGAACAGAAACCACCAGTTCCTTCCCAGAAGACAAAGAAAAAGAAGATAAGAATGACCATTAGTAAGATCTTCATCAACATCTCCATCGGGTTGTGCATGTACAGCGCTCGTCTGGTTCTTCTACGCCTGTACATGCGTCGGCCTTGAGAGGAGAGCAGGAGGTCACGCCCCATCCTTCGCCTCGGGTCTTAGATGCAAACAGCACCACCGCCGCCGTGTCCCCGAGAGGTTCTGGGGCTCGTACGTCCGCAGGTTTACTCGGCATGAAAACAAGAAGTCCGAGGTCTGTCGTTACAGGTACGACAGCTCATTTATTGTCTCACACAATTTAACAACTCCAACTTGTATTTTTTATAATTACAGTCGTGATGAGATTCTGACCTTTTCACACCCAGTTAGGAACGTTCTGAAAACTTCAATATAACAGTGTGTGGTGTCTTCTTATAAACAAATACGAGTTAGCAAACACACACACACACAGTTCTACAGGATTATAACATCATGTATCTATGAAGTTAAATCCAGACATTATAAAACTGTTGTATGATATGCAGTATGTGCATCTATCATCTTTATTTTTTAGCATTGAGCACATAATAACTGCAGAGTTTAGCTTTCTACCTGCGTGCATTTCCATACAAAATTCTCATTTATGAGTCGAAGGACATATACAGCTTTGAGTCTCTGAGACACTAACTTTTGAAAGTTCCGTTAGTGACGTACTGTCATATAATCGCAGAATCAACAACACGATATGCTGCATCAAATAAACGATCAGATGAGGTCAAGTTAGTCATTTCTATGCAGATAGAAAAATCTAACTATGTCGTTATTATATGGTTAATACTTAAATCAATGAAGCAACTTTTACTATATTTATGTGTAAATGATTATCATCTTATTCCCTGGCTTGCACCGAGTTCCCCGTCATGTTTATGGCAGTCTGTTATGCGGCTCCGGGTGGAATGTGGATGAATAAAGTCTTTGACAATGGCGTGAAGCTGAGGCACACGTGGAGCAGGGGGATGGATTGAGTTCCTTTGGCTGGCTGATGCACGACGGGGTTAATTTTGGCATGCAGCAGATCCAGGACACCGATTTCACCCTGACGACGACCTTCGTGAAACGCCTGGGAGGGGAACACGGTGGGGACTGGACCTGGAGAATCACAGGCAGGGAGCACGTATGTAAAGATGATGGATACATTTATATTTAGTCAGCAAAATGTAATGATAAACGTCAAGAAGGAAAGCTGCTGGTTTATACCAGCATGTTCTAGTCAGTAATGCTAATACTTTTGATGTAAATTGAAGTGCAGGGAAAACAAAGTGTCATCGTTGATATGGTTTGTACAGCAAATGTCTTAAGACCTTTGGAAAGGAACAAGAAAAGGACCAAGAGCAGTCGAATAATGAGCATTTGAGAAGACGACTAGTGTGACCCAATATTGGCTTATTGTTGGCCCAACATTAACAAAGGAGCCCGGACAACATTAGGCCAAGGTTGGCAGGGGCACAATTTTCATAGCAACCCTAACATCAGTATCGGCCCAAATTTGGCCCATCATTTGCAAGGTCGCACATTTCATGATGACCCTGACAGTGTCGGACAAGCATTGTGCTTTGCAGAACAACTCTGACCACGACTTAACCAAAATGGCCCAAAATCTGCCACACTGTCTGGCAAGGGCTCAGTTTTCATTCAAACCCCACGACATTGGCCGAACGTTGGAAATGGCGGCAATGTTTCTTAACAACTCTGTCAGCGTTGACCCAACCTTGGCCCATTGTAGTCCAACGATGGCAGTTCATACACTTTTTCCATTTGCTCAATGTTGTCCCTTCATTTGGCCCAACACTGATATTTGGTCCTTTCTCATTCTCTCTTGTACTCACACCATCCTCTTGGCTTGTCCCAGAGCACTGCCCCTCATGCGCGGTCATCTCACTGATGTTCTACGTGGCTACAGATACCCAGGGTTCCCTGCAAGCTCACATAGAGAACAGGATACGCCTGAGCCATGTTACAGGAACTTCAGAGGAACTAGGAGACTTCAAAATCACTTTCGCAAACCAACCAACACAGAGGAGGCTTCCAATAAATCACGCCAGGTATTACAAATGGATAAATCTCGTCTGGATAAAGCGTTTGTAATTAAAAACATAGTAAACTGCAGAACTGAAGGTTCCTTCAGGAGAAATGGCTGTGCTGTAACAAAAGCAGCATGTATGCATATCTAAATCGGTTACGCCAAATTGTATTTTGTTACTAACAATATCCAGCAGGAGGCAGCTTAAAATAGGATCAGAATTTTGTTCTTAGTTGTGCCGAAAACAAAATCTGCCTGGATCTACCTGTGCTGAAACCAAAAGCAGGTCTGTCAGGTACGGGCGCCTAAATCTCAGTCTCACCAGTGCGACTCATAGTAAAAGTGCACCAGCAGTCTAAATAACGTAGGTAGGACTCAGTGACTCAGTATATTTGTTTGTTTTTTTTTTTTGCTCAGTTTCACAAAGCGAAATTTCAGATCTTGTATTAAGCTGCCACCTGTTGGACATTGTTAGTAACAAAACCAAAGTGGTATCCCAGAGGTTTGTGTGATTATGGCAATCTTTTTTAAATTATATAACACTTAAAATTTTTTTTTTTGCTTAGGTGAGAATATTACTAAAACATTCCAAGTACAATGGAAATTATAGTAATTGCTACCATTTTTTTAACTACATCATTAATAAAGAAGCGCAAATCATCTGGTGTTTAGAATTTATTCATTAATGAATGTTTATTGATCATGTGCTTAGAAAACTATGTTTTTACATGTAAAAAAACAAAAAAAACAACGTAACTCACTCAAAATATTTAATAGTAAATGTAAAAGAGCACTTTGCATACACTTGAATTCTGTGTGAAAGCCATGAGAAATGCTTATAATATTCAGACAGAATAACTACTTGGTTTATAGTATTTCAGTGTTTTCAGAATAATGTTTGTCGTTCAATATTTTGCCAAAGCAACTGGAAAAAAAAAAGGTCTAATTTTGGAGACCTTTGATTCAGACATACTGTATCAATTATATGACTGGCGATGTCAAACAGAACAGACACCAGAAGTCCGTGTGGGGCAGGGTATCATCATTAAGTCATCATATTATTCTCAACAAACCATGGTATGTCTCTTCTCCACAGCTATAATTACTTGCAGACACTGAGCCCTGGTCTGGACCAATTAACAGACATCGTGAAGAACAGCCTGAGTCGAAGATTTTTTTGGCCCCCCCCCCCCCGCAAGCCCTGGATACCTACACGCCTCCTCCACAAGTGCAAAAAGATAACCGCGTCCAGAGTGACTTTGTGGTGCACCAGGTTACTGTCCAGGTTCCCTTCCAGATTGAGGTTTTGTTTGAGTCTGGAAGTTTTCGTGACCGACCCAACCAGTTGAAGGGCTCGGTGCTGACTGAGGAGCTTACGAGGCTGAAGTTGTCTTACAATGAGAAGTTTGAGAAGACGTTCGGACTTCAGAATAAAGGGTTTACTCCAGCCCAGGTGAGGTTTGGTAAGGCTGCTTTAAGCAACATGCTTGGTGGTATGGGCTACTTTTTTGGACAGTCAGTTGTGCAGTCACCATATAGCGAGCACCCTATATTTTACCCAGAGGGTGCCTTGTTCACTGCAGTGCCCTCCGGTCCTTCTTCCCAAGGGGTTTCCTGTGGGACGAGGCGTTCCACCAACTCCTCATCCGTAAGTGGGACCCCCAGGTGACGGGAGGCTCTTGCTCATTGGTTGGACTTGATGAATGTGGAGGGCTGGATCCCACGTGAACAGATCCTTGGTGATGAGGCGCTCAGCAAGGTCCCTTCGAGGTTTGTAGTGCAGCACACTGAAAATGCAAACCCTCCTACGTTCTTTTCGTCCTGGAGGAGTTTTGGAGCACCTTGAAGCAACATCCAGATGCACCACAATTTCAGAATTCTCTACCTTTCCTCCGAAGGTTGTACCCCCGACTGCAGACTTGGTTCGAGTGGTATAACACCACTCAAGCTGGACCCTTGCCCAACTCCTACCGTTGGCGTGGCAGGGACAAGGACACCAACCTCTTGCTCAACCCTAAGACCTTGACTTCCGGGCTGGACGACTACCCCGTGCATCACACCCTTCTGCAGATGAAAGACATGTGGATTTGCACTGTTGGATGGTGCTTGCATCACGGACCATGAGCCGAGCATGGCCGACTGCTCGGAGAACCCCATCAGGAATACGAGCGCGCACCTACCTGACCCTCAGCAACAACAGCCTCCTGAGTGAGTTGCACTGGTCCGAGCAACTTCATGCCTTCTGTGACTACGGTAACCACACTCCGGCTGTATCACTGCAACAAGAAAAGATTGTTGTGCCACCTGGACAGATGAGGCACCAGTTACCAGTAAAACGCCTGGTGCGGTCAGTACGCAAAGCCCCAAAGCTTCAGTACGTCGACGCGCTTGGCTACGTTAGTCTGTTTCCATTCTTGCTTCACGTCCTGACACCAGACTCCCAAAAACTCGAGCACATTTTGAAAGACATTCGAGATCCTGCTCGCTTGTGGACACCCTATGGCCTGCGCTCACTTTCCCGTTCCGATCCAATTTATATGAAGCGCAATACAGAGCATGATCCCCCCTACTGGCGTGGTGCTATATGGATCAACATCAACTACCTGGCACTAAGGGCGCTGCACCATTACAGCAGTATAGACGGACCATACCAGGAGAAGGCTTCTGATCTCTATCAAGAGCTCAGGACTAACGTCATCAATAACATTTACAAACAGTACCATGAGACTGGATATATCTGGGAACAGTACAGTGACAGCACAGGTCGGGGACAGGGTAGCCACCCTTTCACAGGCTGGTCAGCTCTGATCGTACTCATCATGGCTGAAGAATACTGAACTCCTGCAGGCGGCTGAATTTATCTATTAAATGTTCTCTGCTAATGAGGAAGTGTTTCATTGCTTGTTAAAAAAAGAGATAAAAAAAAGACGTGGAGAACAAAAAAATCTCTGATTTGTTTTTCATAACGACGTACTGAGGTCCTTTTTATAAGTCGAACCTTCTCCAAAATGGACCATCAGAGATTCACTTTTAACATGTGGTTAATGTAATACGTTTGTGCTCAGGTGCCAATCACAATGGGATGTGCGAGGTGTTTAGACGTTCTATGACTGCATTGTTATGTCATTTAAAAAAAAAACACACACACATTTTGTTCTGGAATTCAGGTGTGTTCAAACGAATAAATCAATACCTACCTGCATGTCCCTTTTTTACTTTCTTTTTTTTTTCATTTTTTCCTGCATTCAAGACAAAAAAACAAACAAACAAAAAAACATTTTTTTTAATATCATGTACTTCTGTCATGTCAAGTCAGCGTTTAAATCTTTAAAAGAAATAAAGGTTTTGCATTCCTTTATAGGTGCGTCCTGTCCTGTCAAGGGAACCAGCTTTACCCTCAGACTGTCGTACAGGTTGTCATGGTGAGAAATTTACGGAACAGTTCATGCTTTTTATCTGATCGAGTTTCAACTAGAAAGCAAAGCAGTGGTACTGGGACGATGGCAAACTCCAGCAGTATGAGGTAAGACCAGCATATAAAAAAACCCTGGTGCATTACTTTACTTAATAGTTTGTCAAAATAAATAAATACACCGATGCGGTCTCGTACTGTTTTGATGATGTATGACGTTTTATTCCAATCATCTTGACTGTATAACATGATAAAACAATCGTAATCATCCGAAAATATTATTCTTTATAAAGTTCATGTGTTTGAATAAACACAGATAACACAATGTGCAAATGACCTAAATATAACCTTTTAACCTGAAGATTTATTTATTTTTTGCATTCTTATGTGGTCCGAGATATTTATTCAATGCTATTTGTGTGGACAGGAAGGTTTAAAAAAAAAAAAAAACGAGTTCCAATACTGTGGAATATGTTCACAGTTTCAGCTCGATTTACAGTGGAAAAAGTACACAAAATAGGACATAAAGGAAGAACGGACAAAAAAAAACGTTCTGAATGAACTAACGACAATCTCTCACCACACCCAAACAGTAAAGTCTTGCGAGTAGTTACATCATAAACTTTCTGTCAAAGTGATGATTTATGACACTATGTGCTGGTAATTTATGACCCCCTGTCCTTCCCTGACTGACAGGTCTATAGAGGGGTGGTGAGGGGGGGTGAGGGGAGTAACCCTTACCGGTTGGATCAGCTAATCAATCTGGCTCCTTTGTGTTTGGACATTGAGGAGAGGGGGGTGTGTGGGGGAATAGTTCCCCTTCCAGCAAAAGGGGTTTGTTTTGTTGAGTTTGGGTTTTGGTGGGGTGAAATACATCTGAAAAGAAATAATATTTTTAATATGGGGATATGTTTGTGTTACTGCGTGGCGTTATATTGTTTGTGTAAATGCAAAGTTAGAAAAGCATGATGTTTGAATGTGTACATATAGGAGTAGAATATTTATTTTGTGAAAATGATGAAAACAAATGTTGATTAGGTTTTTTAAGGATCCCTGCTTACCTTTGAATAAAAAGTTTAGGAGTTAAAGCAAAGTTTAAAAAAAGAATGTGTTTAAAAGATTCATTTGTATTACACACATTCTAACCACAAACCTTTAGGATGCAAAAATGTTTAAAAGAGCTGTTTAAAAAACAATCCGCATTACCAGGCTTCCAAAAACACAAAAACTTTAGTCTGTAAAAATAGTGAAAAGAGCAGTTTAAAAAGAATAGCGGCGTACACGACTTCTAAACAAAAGATCCTTACGAGGAAAACATGTTAAAGTGTCATCTAAAAGAACTCTCCGTAATGTTTAAACTAGGAGCTAAGTATTTTCCAGAGATGTATTCCATTCGATGTGTTTAATCCGTAGCTCAAAACCCAACCTCTCACTCGCTAAACCCCGCCCACACAAACGTGTATTCAGACACACTCTCTCTCTCTCTCTCTCTCCTCTACTCTAAACTCTCACCCCCCCCCACCCACCAGGTTTTCAACATGGCCAGTACTTTCTGTCAAATGTCAATCACGGTTGAAGAACTAAGGGGCTAATTTATGGCCTCGTCTTCTCGTTCCTGACGTTTCTCTAAGAGCAGTTAATTTATGATCCTTTGTTTCTTCCTGACCAAGAGGGTGTGACCAGGGGGGTCGTGGTGTGTTCCTATCAGTTTTGTTTATGATAATGAGTGTCTGTGGGGGTGTTAATGGTTTTAAATATCGTGTTAAGCCATTGTGGTTAAACACAGAAGACAGTCTGCAACTAACTGCTATGATGGCTACACCGCGAACACCCAATATCTCTAGAAGATGGTCCTGCATCACTCCTATAAGAGTCTCTGATGAAAAGCCTAAGGAGTTAACTTTTGCTCCAAGAAAAAAACAACAAGGTAGTAATTTGTCAAAAATTCTTCGTGGGGATGACATTGTGAAGGAACTGTTGTTTAACCCTGAGCAGGGCGTTACCAACTCAGAGAGAACCTCTTACGACCGCCCTCGATGCGGCGATTAAAACGGGTGTGACCCGTGTCACGAGCAAACACATATTACGAAGATGTCTCAAGATTCTACATACGAGTGCTACAGTAACACCCGGAGACAGCTCCGGCTCTGCCTGATGACAACGCGACAACGCTAGATTCCCCAACACAAACATACGACAACAGGTGGTTGGATAACTTCTGCAAGGAATTAGGATATCACAACCTAAGTTTCCTCACAACTCCATACAGCATCAGTGGCTCTTTAACCGGCGCCTCGGCCTACATCGGCGTTGATGACACGGACGGCTGTGTTCGATCTGACGCGTTCAAGATTATAAAAGCAACAGTCGTGGTCCTTCTTGAGCATATTATCAACAAAAAAAACTGAAAGATCTCTGCCTGGGTTTCGAAGTGGATCATCCGAGTTAGGTTAGACTCCTGTCTGTTCGAACCTGACGTGCGTATTTCTTTGACAAATACTTTGAGGAACTATCACGTGATCTGCTCAAACCAGGGCTTAAACATTTCATCGCACAAGCATCGAGTCGGTTTGGTTTGCGGGTTAACCCTCAGAGAATTCAAGGATCGGTGGATGCCGTTCTACACGGCGCGACGTGAAGTCTACATCGTGCAGAGACTTCACGAGGTCAGAGAGAAACTTGTGGATTTCCGCAGCGAACAGATCGTCTACGACGTCGTGGACAGCTGGAAGGGGGTCACAACAGCCGTTTGAGATGGGGAATGTATGCGGCGCTACAGTATTAGTAAAGAGTCTGCTTAAACGATGTATTAGGTGCGAGATGTCCAGTCTGTTGTACAAACGTCTTACGGACTGTGTCGGTGTGTCCGTAGGTGTAACGGATGCGGTGTCGATCCGATACGTCTAACAAATCTCGCGAATCAGATGAATATTGTGCGAGGTACAGTGTGTGATTGGACTTCTTTGTTACATATGTGTATTGACGCATGCGAGCCGATTTTGGGGTCTATCACAAAAATACTAGATCTTGTGACTGACCGTGGCGAACGTGTTAGAATTGCAGACATTTTATGTTTGTGTACATACAGTGCCTTGCGAAAGTATTCGAGCCCCCTTGAACTTTTCAACCTTTTGCCACATTTCAGGCTTCAAACATAAAGATATAAAATTTAAATTTTTTGTGAAGAATCATCAACAAGTGGGACACAATTGTGAAGTGGAACGAAATCTATTGGATATTTGAAACTTTTTTAGCAAATAAAAAACTGAAAAGTGGTGCGTGCAAAATTATTCAGCCCCTTTACTTTCAGTGCAGCAAACTCACTCCAGAAGTTCAGCGAGGATCTCTGAATGATCCAATGTTGTCCTAAATGACTGATGGTGATAAATAGAATCCACCTGTGTGTAATCAAGTCTCTGTATAAATGCACCTGCTCTGTGATAGTCTCAGGGTTCTGTTGAAAGCGCAGAGAGCATCATGAAGACCAAGGAACACACCAGGCAGGTCCGTAATACTGTTGTGGAGAAGTTTAAAGCCGGATTTGGATACAAAAAGATTTCCCAAGCTTTAAACATCCCAAGGAGCACTGTGCAAGCGATCATTTTGAAATGGAAGGAGTATCAGACCACTGCAAATCTACCAAGACCTGGCCGTCCCTCTAAACTTTCAGCTCAGACAAGGAGAAGACTGATCAGAGATGCAGCCAAGAGGCCCATGATCACTCTAAATGAACTGCAGAGAACTACAGCTGAGGTGGGAGAGTCTGTCCATAGGACAACAATCAGTCGTACACTGCACAAATCTGGCCTTTTTGGAAGAGTGGCAAGAAGAAAGCCATTTCTCAAAGATATCCATAAAAAGTCTCGTCTAAAGTTTGCCACAAGCCACCTGGGAGACACACCAAACGTTGAGAAATGGCTTTCTTCTTGCCACTCTTCCAAGGTAGAAACAAGGTAGAAAAACAATGGTATTGGTTAGATGGCTAGGATGGCCCTCAAAATTCGCATCGTGGATTGACCAGAAAGAATTGGTCGATGTACAGACCCCATAAAACAGACAAAACCTAGTAGATGTCACACACTCGTGTAGAACCAACCATGACTGCGGGTGGTTTTTATGTAACGCTTCCCCGTAATGCATCAAGGAATGTTTATCCGGAAAATAGTATCTCGTGTTATACAACTCGACTATCGAAAACTATCAATCTAAAAGGAGAATGGCAAGTCGGGTTAATCGAATTTGAATAACGGATGTCGTGGTACACATTTAATGAGGAGGATGGACGAAATTATTGGCACCCCTGGAACTTTTCCAGAAAATGCACCCTTTCTCCCAGAAAAGTGTTGCAATGACAAATGTTTTGGTATACACATGTTTATTACCTTTAAGTGCATTGGAACAGCACAAAAAAGCAGAAGAAAAAAGGCAAATTTGTACATCATTTTACACAAAACTCAAAAATGGACTGGACAAAATCATTGGCACCCTATTAAAACTGTGGGTAAATAATCAAAACTGAAGCCAGTTAGAGTGTATAAAAGTTGGCTCAACCTTTGTGTTGTGTGCCTGTGTGTGCCACACCAAGCATGGAGAAGAGAAAGAAGAGCCGAGAATTGTCTGAGGACTTAAGAAGCAAAATTGTGGAAAAATATCAACAATCTCTAGGTTACACGTCAATCTCCAAGGATCTTAAAGTTCCTTTGTCCACAGTGCGCAATATAATCAAGAAGTTTATAACTCATGGAACTGTGGCAAATCTCCCTGGACGTGGACGGAAGAGAAAAATTGATGAAAGAATGCAACGCAGGATAGTTCGAATGGTGGATAAACAACCTCAGTCAACTTCCACGCAAATTCAGGCTGTCCTGCAGACTCCGGGTGCATCAGTGTCAGCTCGAACCATACGTCGTCATCTGAATGAGAAGAAGCGCTATGGCAGGAGACCGAGGAGAACCCCACTTCTGACACAGAGGAATAAAAAATCCAGACTGCAGTTTGCAAAAATGTACCTGAGTAAGCCTCAATCCTTCTGGGAGAACGTTTTGTGGACAGATGAGACTAAGGTAGAGCTTTCATTCTACTGTTTACAGAAAACAAAAAGAGGCCTACACAGTACCTACAGTCAAACATGGTGGAGGTTCAAGGATGTTTTGGGGTTGTTGTGCTGCCTCTGGCACTGGGTGCATTGACTGTGTGCAAGGAATCATGAAATCTGGAGACTGTCAAAAATGTTGGCCCATAATGTAGGGCCTAGTGTCAGAAAGCCGGGTCTGCGTCAGAGGTCATGGGTGTTTCAGCAGGACAATGACCCGAAATGGTTGGAGACAAAGCGCTGGAGAATTCTGAAGTGGCCATCAATGAGTCCTGATCTAAATCCCATAGAACACCTATGGAGAGATCTCAAAATTGCTGTTGCGAGAAGGCACCCTTCAAATCTGAGAGACCTGGAGCAGTTTTCAAAAGAAGAGTGGTCCAAAATTCCAGTTGAGAGGTGTAGGAAGCTTGTTGATGGTTATAGGAAGCGATTGGTTTCAGTTATTTTCTCCAAAGGGTGTGCAACCAAATATTAAGTTGAGGGTGCCCAATTTGAGCCCAATTTGGATATTTTCACTTAGGGGTGTACTCACTTTTGTTGCCAGCGGTTTAGACATTAATGGCTGTGTGTTGAGTTATTTTGAGGGGACAGCAAAGTTACACTGTTACACAAGCTGTCAAGCTGTACACTCACTACTTTACATTGTAGCAAAGTGTCATTTCTTCAGTGTTGTCACATGAAAAGATATCATCAAAAATGTGAGATACTGTAGGTGTGACATTCAAGTGTCCACATACATTTGGCCATATAGTAAATGTAAATGGTAAATGTGCACTTATGTCTCATATTCACCCATTCACACCAACGGTAGCAGAGCTGCCATGCAAGGCACTAGCTTGCCATCGGGAGCAACTTGGGGTTCAGTGTCTTGCCCAAGGACACTTCGGCATGTGGAGTCACCCGGGCCGGGAATCGAACCTCGTAGGAACCCTACGATTAGTGGACAACCCACTCTACCACCTGCGCCACAGCCGCCCCAGTGTAGCGCACACAAAAAAATCACCTTCATGTTTAGCTATTTGTCTCTAGATGGCACATCTAGTTTTCTGATCAAATGCATCAATAAAACAATTCAATTTTACTGCATTTCAGAATCCTTTGCTGCTCTCCCAACCGATCAGACTCGACCATGCTCCCAGTGTGAATTAGTTCTAGTCTTAACTGAGCATTGTGCTTCAATTTCAGGCAGGCCAACACAAATGGAGGAAGGCAGAGGAAGACCAACATCATCGTAAATGGAGAGACTCGCTCTCAGAAGGAACAGAAACCACCGGTTCCTTCCCAGAAGACAAAGAAAAAGAAGATAAGAATGACCATTAGTAAGATCTTCATCAACATCTCCATCGGGTTGTGCATGTTCAGCCTCGTCTGGTTCTTCTACGCTCTGTACATGCGCTCGGCCTTGGAGAGGAGAGCAGTGACGCTTCATCCTTCGCCTCGGGTCTTAGATGCAAACAGCACCTCCGCCGCCGTGTCTCCTGAGAGGTTCTGGGGCTCGTATCGGCCGCAGGTTTACTTCGGCATGAAAACAAGAAGTCCGAGATCTGTCGTTACAGGTACGACAGCTCATTTATTGTCTCACACAATTTAACAACTCCAACTTGTATTTTTTATAATTACAGTCGTGATGAGATTCTGACCTTTTCACACCCAGTTTTGGAACGTTCTGAAAACTTCAATAGAACAGTGTGTGGTGTCTTCTAATAAACAAATACGAGTTAGCAAACACACACACACACAGTTCTACAGGATTATAACATCATGTATCTATGAAGTTAAATCCAGACATTATAAAACTGTTGTATGATATGCGGTATGTGCATCTATCATCTTTATTTTTTAGCATTGAGCACATAATAACTGCAGAGTTTAGCTTTCTACCTGCATGCATTTCCATACAAAATTCTCATTTATGAGTTGAAGGACATATACAGCTTTGAGTCTCTGAGACACTAACTTTTGAAAGTTCCGTTAGTGACGTACTGTCATATAATCGCAGAATCAACAACACGATATGCTGCATCAAATAAACGATCAGATGAGGTCAAGTTCGTCATTTCTATGCAGATAGAAAAATCTAACTATGTTGTTATTATATGGTTAATACTTAAATCAATGAAGCAACTTTTACTATATTTATGTGTAAATGATTATCATCTTATTCTCTGACTTGCACCGAGTTCCCCCGTCATGTTTATGGCAGTCTGTATATGCGGCTCCGTAGGCTTGATGTGGATGAATCAAAACTTTGACAATGACGTGAAGCTGAGGCATACGTGTGAACAGGGGGATGGATTGAGTTCCTTTGGCTGGCTGATGCACGACGGGGATAATTTTGGCATGCAGCAGATCCAGGACACCGATTTCACCCTGACGACGACCTTCGTGAAACGCCTGGGAGGGGAACACGGTGGGGACTGGACCTGGAGAATCACAGGCAGGCAGCACGTATGTAAAGATGATGGATACATTTATATTTAGTCAGCCAAATGTAATGATAAACGTCAAAAAATACAGCTGCTGGTTTATACCATTCTGTTCTAGTCAGTAATGCTAATACTTTTGATGTAAATTGAAGTGCAGGGAAAACAAAGTGTCATCGTTGATATGGTTTGTACAGCAAATGTCTTAAGACCTTTGGAAAGGAACAAGAAAGGACCAAGAGCAGTCGAATAATGAGCATTTCACTAATGAGAAGCACAATTGTGACCCAATATTGGCTTATTGTTGGCCCAACATTAACAAAGGAGCCCGGACAACATTAGGCCAAGGTTGGCAAGGGCACAATTTTCATAGCAACCCTAACATCATTGGCCCCAATTTGGCCCATCATTTGCAAGGTCGCACATTTCATGATGACCCTGACAGTGTCGGACAAGCATTGTGCTTTGCAGAACAACTCTGACCACACTGACCCAAAATTGGCCAAAATCTGTCACACTTTGGCAAGGGCTCAGTTTTCATTCAAACCCTGACGACATTGGCCGAACTTTGGAAATGGCGAATGTTTCTTAACAACTCTGTCAGCGTTGACCCAAGCTTGGCCCATTGTGGTCCAACGATGGCAGTTCATACACTTTTTCCATTTGCTCAATGTTGTCCCTTCATTTGGCCCAACACTGATATTTGGTCCTTTCTCATTCTCTCTTGTACTCACACCATCCTCTTGGCTTGTCCCAGAGCACTGCCCCTCATGCGCCGGTCATCTCACTGATGTTCTACGTGGCTACAGATACCCAGGGTTCCCTGCAAGCTCACATAGAGAACAGGACACGCCTGAGCCATGTTACAGGAACTTCAGAGGAACTAGGAGACTTCAAAATCACTTTCAGCAAACCTACCAACAGAGAGGAGGCTTCCAATAAATACGCCAGGTATTACAAATGATAAATCTCGTCTGGATAAAGCGTTTGTAATTAAAAACATAGTAAACTGCAGAACTGAAGGTTCCTTCAGGAGAAATGGCTGTGCTGTAACAAAAGCAGCATGTATGCGTGTCTAAATCTGGGTTACACTTAATTGTATTTTGTTACTAACAATATCCAGCAGGAGGCAGCTTAAAATAGGATCAGAATTTTGTTCTTATTTGTGAAACTGAGCAAAAAACAAAATCTGCCTGAATCTACCTGTGCTGAAACCAAAAGCAGGTCTGTCAGCAGTATGGTACGGGCGCCTAAATCTCAGTCTCACCAGCTGCGACTCATAGTAAAAGTGCACCAGCAGTCTAAATAACGTAGGTAGGACTCAGTGACTCAGTATATTTGTTTGGGGTTTTTTTTGCTCAGTTTCACAAAGGAGAACAAATTTCAGATCTTGTATTAAGCTGCCACCTGTTGGACATTGTTAGTAACAAAACACAAAGTGTATCCCAGAGGTTTGTGTGATTATGGCAATCTTTTTTTAAATTATATAACACTTTTTTTTTTTTGCTTAGTTGAGAATATTACATTCCAAGTACAATGGAAATTATAGTAATTGCTACCATTTTTTAAAACTACATTAATAAAGAAGAGCAAATCATCAGGTGTTTAGAATTTATTCATTAATGAATGTTTATTGATCATGTGCTTAGAAAACTATGTTTTTACATGTAAAAAAAAACAAAAAACAGTAACTCACTCAAAATATTTAATAGTAAATGTAAAAGAGCACTTTGCATACACTTGAATTCTGTGTGAAAGCCATGAGAAATGCTTATAATATTCAGACAGAATAACTACTTGGTTTATAGTATTTCAGTGTTTTCAGAATAATGTTTGTCGTTCAATATTTTTGCCAAAGCAACTGGAAAAAAAAAAAGGTCTAATTTTGGAGACCTTTGATACAGACATACTGTATCAATTATATGACTGCGATGTCAAACAGAACAGACACCAGAAGCCAGTGGGTAGCAGGGTATCATCATTAAGTCATCATATTATTCTCAACAAACCATGGTATGTCTCTTCTCCACAGCTATAATTACTTGCAGACACTGAGCCCTGGACTGGACCAATTAACAGACATCGTGAAGAACAGTCTGAGTCGCAGATTTGTTTTTAGTCCATCCAGTGCCGAGAAGAGGCTTTACATCGCTGTGGATACCTACACGCCTCCTCCGCAAGTGCAAAAAGATAACCGCGTCCAGAGTGACTTTGTGGTGCATCAGGTTACTGTCCAGGTTCCCTTCCAGATTGAGGTTTTGTTTGAGTCTGGAAGTTTCCATGACCGACCCAACCAGTTGAAGGGCTCGGTGCTGACTGAGGAGCTTACGAGGCTGAAGTTGTCTTACAATGAGAAGTTTGAGAAGACGTTCGGACTTCAGAATAAAGGGTTTACTCCAGCCCAGGTGAGGTTTGGTAAGGCTGCTTTAAGCAACATGCTTGGTGGTATGGGCTACTTTTTTGGACAGTCAGTTGTGCAGTCACCGTATAGTGAGCACCCCATATTTTACCCAGAGGGTGCCTTGTTCACTGCAGTGCCCTCCCGGTCCTTCTTCCCGAGGGGTTTCCTGTGGGACGAAGGCTTCCACCAGCTCCTCATCCGTAAGTGGGACCCCCAGGTGACGCGGGAGGCTATTGCTCATTGGTTGGACTTGATGAATGTGGAGGGCTGGATCCCACGTGAACAGATCCTTGGTGATGAGGCGCTCAGCAAGGTCCCTTCAGAGTTTGTAGTGCAGCACACTGAAAATGCAAACCCTCCTACGTTCTTTCTCGTCCTGGAGGAGTTTTTGGAGCACCTTGATGCACATCCAGATGCACCACAATTTCGGAATTCTCTACCTTTCCTCCGAAGGCTGTACCCCCGACTGCAGACTTGGTTCGAGTGGTATAACGCCACTCAGGCTGGACCCTTGCCCAACTCCTACCGTTGGCGTGGCAGGGACAAGGACACCAACCTCTTGCTCAACCCTAAGACCTTGACTTCCGGGCTGGACGACTACCCCCGTGCATCACACCCTTCTGCAGATGAAAGACATGTGGATTTGCACTGTTGGATGGTGCTTGCATCACGGACCTTGACGAGCATGGCACGACTGCTCGGAGAACCCCATCAGGAATACGAGCGCACCTACCTGACCCTCAGCAACAACAGCCTCCTGAGTGAGTTGCACTGGTCCGAGAAACTTCATGCCTTCTGTGACTACGGTAACCACACTCCGGCTGTATCACTGCAACAAGAAAAGATTGTTGTGCCACCCGGACAGATGAGGCACCAGTTACCAGTAAAACGTCTGGTGCGGTCAGTACGCAAAGCCCCAAAGCTTCAGTACGTCAACACGCTTGGCTACGTTAGTCTGTTTCCATTCTTGCTTCACGTCCTGACACCTGACTCCCAAAAACTCGAGCACATTTTGAAAGACATTCGAGATCCTGCTCGCTTGTGGACACCCTATGGCCTGCGCTCACTTTCCCGTTCTGATCCAATTTATATGAAGCGCAATACAGAGCATGATCCCCCCTACTGGCGTGGTGCTATATGGATCAACATCAACTACCTGGCACTAAGGGCGCTGCACCATTACAGCAGTATAGACGGACCATACCAGGAGAAGGCTTCTGATCTCTATCAAGAGCTCAGGACTAACGTCATCAATAACATTTACAAACAGTACCATGAGACTGGATATATCTGGGAACAGTACAGTGACAGCACAGGTCGGGGACAGGGTAGCCACCCTTTCACAGGCTGGTCAGCTCTGATCGTACTCATCATGGCTGAAGATTACTGAACTCCCCTGCAGGTTATACATCCATCCATCCATCCATCCATCCATCTTCTACCGCTTACTCCTTTTCAGGGTCACGGGGAACCTGGAGCCTATCCCAGGGACCACCGGGCACAAGGCGGGGTACACCCTGGACAGGGGGCAGGTTATACAGTTTCTCACAAAAGTGAGTAAATATTTATTTGTGTAAATATTTGATGATATCTTTTCATGTAACAACACTGAAGAAATGACACTTTGCTACAATGTAAAGTAGTGAGTGTACAACTTGTGTAACAGTGTCAATTTGCTGTCCCCTCAAAATAACTCAACACACAGCCATTAATGTCTAAACCGCTGGCAACAAAAGTAAGTACACCCCTGAGTGAAAATGTCCAAATTTGGCCTTTTGTACACTAAATCAAATTTTCACCAAAATGTAATATCAGAAAAAATATTTCAATTTTCAAACTTCTTTAATGTGAGAAATCTGTGCTCAGGTGTGAGTTGCAATGGGATGTAAGAGAAGGGTATGGAATTCTGGTGTGTTCAAGAGAATAAAATCAGTACCTACCAGCAAGAGCCTGTTTTTTTTTTCCTGTATTGAACATTGAAAGACTTCAAAAAAGATTGAAACCAGCTTCAGATCAGATTGTCTAAAGTTTAAAAGAAACACCTTTAATCAGATGTTGAAATTAAAAGGGCAGATTTAAAATTTTAACCTCACATAACCTCGTGCAAATCCCAAGGCAAGAAATAAGGTGGTTTCTAGCAACCCCATCCTGACCCATGGTACGAACTGACGCCAGATCTTAAGGTTTTTGACAGTCTTCATGGATAAGGCTGATTGAGCAAACTCAACCAACAACAATGAAACTGTAGAGCTTAGCCCAGTCCGTGACATTGTCTCTCCACACAGACGAGTGAAGGCCAACAACTAACGTCAACTGACCACTTTTTTTGTTGCACGTTGTTTCCATGGAGAGTCGTTGTGGTAGACGTGCAGTTCATGGGATTTTAATACAATGCTGTTAAAAAGCAACTCTGTACATCTTCTGTGCTTCGCCTCGAAACATCTCTTTTGGTAAAACTTCCTCTATCTCAGTTCTCAGTCTTTTCTTTCATACGGCCGTGATGTTCACATGCCCGCACCACAGAGGGTCATGGCACCATCTCTTTCATGCCTGTAGTTTGAATAGATGCAGAGGCAGAGCTTTGCTGCAGGAGGGTTACAGTACTATAAATAAGCCTCCTCTCTGGCAGCTCAGCTGCAGCTTTTAAATGGCTAAAATAACTAGAATGCTCCGTTTCCTCCCTGCTTCATATCACCAGCTATCATGTTAAAGCCATCTATTACCTCCAGCTTTTCTTGTGCCATCCCTTTCTCTAATAGAAGCTGTCCATTTCTGCTGATTTGATCAAAAGATACCGTAGTTGACGGGTTATGCATCATGTTAATTAGACAAACGGTTGCCACCCCTCTTTTTGTATCAGCAACATGCTAAATCCTTTGACCTTTTCACAAAAAACGGATCTCTCTTACGCACGCGCAACCGTGAACGGTATCACGGGAGCAATACGAGTACGAGTTGAACGCAGGAGCAGTATTCGCATCCCCTCAACTCATTCGTGCAGAAACCATCCCCCATCTGAAATGCATGCCTTTGCCTTTGTAGTGTGTGCCTGATCGGTGTGACTAAAGCAGGCATTGCGCAATCGCTGGCCTCTTCCAAAGATTCGTTCTCACTGAGCAACGGGATAATAGCCAAAACAGCATTAGTGGGATCTAACACACAGGCATAAATAAATGAGTCAGAGGGGCTTCATTTGCGCATTGATGAGATGCTGAACTTGCCTCTTTTGATCAGAGCAGTTGGGCTAAAACTGTATGAGTCAATGCATGGGGGAACAGTCAATGATTGGCCAATAGGCCAATTAATGCATCACTTATTCAAAGAGCTCATCATTGATCAGGGAAACAGACAGGGAGTGTATTGAGAGATAAAACTAACAGAGCAAGGTGCATTGAATTCACTATGCAGGGGCAAATATACACGATGACCCTCGGTGGTGGTTGCTGCTACAGTTGTCACCCCACTTTTACAGCTTTTGAAATACGATGCAAAACTCTTTTTCATTTTCAACCAACATTCTTTATTCTGGTCAATGTTGTGTTGGACCCAAATCCTCTCCCAGAACCCCTGGGTGGGAGGCAGGAATACACCTTGGATGGGATACCAACCCATTGCAGAGCACACTCTTTCACACCAAAGGGCAATTTAGAGTTGCCATTTTACCTATTGGTTTGTCTTTTGGAGGTAGGAAGAAACCACTGGAAACCCACATGTATAATGGGAAAACATGCTAAACTCCAGAATAACCCCAGTGCGGGATTGAACCAAGGTCCCCGGAGCTGTGAGACATCATGACAAACGTGCTGATCCAAGGTGCCACCTGACACAAGTAATTATTATTCATTTGTGGATTTGGAACAACCTGGTTTCCACAAAACAAATGCAACACATAACATCTAATGTTCCTGAATTAATTCCATAATTACTCTGCCGTTATAACATAATACCGTAGTTCCGTAGAAATGCAAAAGCTTGTCTGTTACTTAAATAGATTTTCTGATACTGCATTGTATGGTAAAGAATTTCACGTTTGGTTGTCATTTCTATTTATTGCAAGGTGAGCCGTAGCATACCCAATGCACCTTCGATTGGACGTTGGACATTGGGGATGCATCGCAGTCTGTCAAATTTTTGGCAAGTGGAAAAGTGTGTGGATAACTTTCCCAATGTTCACACTGAACACCTGGGAAAATCAGCATCCCATTTGCTTTACATTTCTTCAGTAGAAGCTAAATGGGAAATCAGACATGGAAAGCCTCAGTTCTCAGCACTGTTGGTGATGTCTAAAGTTAGCGTCATCAACCCACAAAATCCAACCAAAGATTGGATTCAGATTGATATCGTATCCATACCATATTCCACTGCAGGTGTCCATTGATTAATGCTAATTTATGAACTACGCTTTATAAATCTAATTTAATCTCAAGTCTGTGCAGCTGATTGAACAAGTCTGGATTTATTAGCCTAACCCTACAGTATCGGAAATATGACTGATGTTTGTTCAGGGTTTGCAGGGTTACCGTATAGTGCATGTACACATGAATTAAAAGACAGGATCTGTACTACGTAGATACTTCAATCTTAGACATACTGCTGCTGGACATACAAGCGCGACAAAAGATGACTACTTTCACTACAGTTTATACAGGGATGTCATGCCCACATACTCTGGCTAGATGGAGCTGTTTCCTCATGCTTTAGGAGAAATTCAGGATTTGATGAAGTTCAACAATGTTGGAGGGGAAAAAAACTATAACGCTCTTTCTCTTTTTATTTCTCTCAATATTTTCAAACAAATATATTGTCATTATCTTCAACAACTCTCAGAACAATAATATTGTATGTTCACTGGGGAAAATGTTGACGTGTTTGCCAGCCAACTCTCAGGCCTTCAGCAGTACTCCCACATCATGAGTTGACGTTGTAACTGCTGTCAGTGTGTAAAATGGAAAGCGTGGCTCACAGTGCCTCGTGGCTAAAGCCTGCCTGTTTGTTTTTCCCCTGCAAATGTTTTTCTTCCCCCCTAAAAACTTTTTCCTCAACAAGTGGAAGGATGATTAAAGGTGGTGCCCGGCGCCCCCCCCCCCTCTTTTTTTTTTTTTGTCCCCCCGCTGATAGTAGATGTCCCCGAGCCGATTTGCGACACTCATATTGGCACCCACTACACAAATCAGTCACATCTACCTCACTATTAATGCTTCGGTATGTTTTCTTTCCTCTGCAGTCTTGATATGATAAACCATCAATAACGATGTGCTTTGTCCCTCAGGGGAAAGTTTTAAAGGATCTATTGATCCAAAGGGTCTGAAACACGGTTTGCTTTTGAGCAAGCGAAACCATCCGTTAGACATCTAAAATATCTGTCTTCACTCTTATGAACGAGTTCTTCATCCAAGGAATGAACCCAGAAATTTCGACTTCTTTCAAGTCCCTCTGAGGGAACCCTTAACAACAAAAGGTTCCACATCACGTACACCAAGCTAGAACCATGAACCATCCTTAGAACCATTGGTGAACGTTTTTTTTCCCTCTCTTAAGTGTTCTTCAGTTTGTCCCACTGGTGAAAACCTTTTCAACAAAAGGGATTCCTTTTCCCAAAAAGTTTCCACATCGTGAACACTCTCAGGAGAAAGTGTTAATGGTATCTGGGGAAACCACTATAGGTTTCCTCATCACAAAAGCTCCCAATAAGAACTATTTAGAAAGCTATAACCAATAACTATCCAAAGAACCCTTGTCAAATTCTCCTCTTCGCTCTTGAGAAACCATTTTCTCTAGGTGTAACTGATTTTCCCCTCATTGTTTCTTCCTGACCTTCTCTACCTCCCACTCTTTTATACTCCTGAAAGAGAGCTAATTTGGCATCCAAATAAGTTATTTAGTTAATTCTTTAGGTTGTCCATATCAGGAACTATTGTCAATCTGGGTTATGTACAGTAGAACCATACAACAGAGGATTCCATTTCAGAAAAGCAGAATGGTGTTAGAAAGCTTAAACTGTTAACCATTTAAAGAACCTAAAAGTACACCATTTTAGTTCTTCAGTTTGTCCCCCAGGAGGAACCCTCATATTGGTCTGGGTGGAACCTTAAAATAGATGGATTCCCTTGGATGAAAGTGTTTTCATTAGAACCTCTTTTGGAAGCTGAGAACCATTTACTATCCAAAGAGCCCTTGAGAAACTTTGTTTTTACCTAAAAGTATAGCTGCTGGTTTCTTTCCTTCCTCCTTTTTCAATTCTCATTTTAGTTCTTCCATGTCTTTTGGACTCTTACAAAGTGCCACCTGACATCATAAAGGATTCTTCCATTTCTCCACCTGCCACAACTGTCAAAAGGTTTACTTTTTAGAAAAGATCGTTTTAGATCACTAGAACCATTAACCATCCAAAGAACACATCCAAGGGTCAGAGTTTGAACTTTTTCTCTGTGCTTATCCAGAAAATGTTAATACTCTCTGACCTTTTAAAGTGCGTGTCCATTTGGTAGAACCGAGTTTTGTTTTGCTTTTGCGAAGAACCTCTTAAGAAGACTAGAACAGTTAAGCATGCACAGAACACATTCAAACCAATAGAAAAAGGTCCAAACTCTGACTCTAAAAGGTTCTCTTGGTTTGTTGAGTTAGTGAAACCGATAAACTACAATAAACGTTTTCCATTATAGCAAATGTGATAAGTAGAATCTCTTTAGACCACTAAAACATCTAAAACATCCGATATCCCCATCACACCCCTTTTTACATTTACAGCATTTCCCAGATACCCTTATCCAGAGCGACGTACATTTAATTTCATTTATACATCAGAGCTTTGCTGAAGGGCCCAACAGGGCAGCTTGGTGGTGCTGAGGTTTGAACTCATGACCTTCCAATCAGTAGCCCAACATCTTAACCACCGAGTTACCACTGCCAACCTTTCATAATAGCTTACACTACTGCAGAAATAGGGTAGACCTCAGACCCCTAAAGGTTCTGTTGGTTTGTCCATTTGATGAAACCCATAAAGGATACGTAGAACCCTACAGCAAAGTGTTTCCCTTTTTCATTCCTTTAGAAAGCTTGAATTTAAACATTCCAAAGAACCTTTGAGGAACCCATATTTTCTGTTTCTGAGAGTGTGGCTTGGTGCACCTGCTGTATTCCTGCGTGATCTCAGTCACATTCAGCATGACTTTCAGAATCAGTTCTCCATCCATCAGCTAGCACCCACTGCCCTGCTTTGCTTCTCCTCCAGAGTGTCAGTGCCCCCGTGCCACCCTCCATCACCGAGCCTCACCCTGCTTTCACTGGTCCAGGTGGATATTATGTAAAACCTCAGCTAAAAATAGTCTCGCCCAGGATCTTTTGTCTTTACCTGCTCACTCTTAGCCCAACAGTTTTATTTCTGGAGAGCATGTGGAAAGCAGTGCCATGCAGAGGGCCTGTTACCATAGTTACTTGTGCTAGCAAAGGGAAAGAGAGAGGCGCTACATTCTTAGTCGGTCTCCTCAGAAAAGCAGCGATCTGTGTGTTTGAATAGGCTCGTCCCTTTTCACACTGCGGGTATTGAATTCACTGAAAGGGTTTGCGTTTGAATTACCTTTCGTAGGACCAACAGTTATGAAGTCTGCTTTGCATGGGATTGTGTTGTGCAGAATGTTTGCAGAAGCATGGTCAGGGTTACCCGAAAGAAAGTTTTTTGTATTCTGATATTTATTGATCAATCAAGTGGAATTTGTCTCAAACAAGCTTTGTGTAAGATATAATGCATCCATTATAGAATCGTACATCATGCATACAATACCAAACGTGTAAGCGTTGGCCATCTGGCCATTCATCTGCTCGGTTCTGCTCGGAACCCATGTTAGATATAAATTGCTAGAAAAACCTTATCCTGAATCCTTATCAAGAACTCTAATGTGCATGACACAATCCCTTGCTAGCATATAATTTGCTGTATAAATTAAACTCCTGTAAAGATCAAGAGCGCTCAAAGTGTAGTGGTTAGATAACTCCAACTCCAGGTGGCACCCGGTTTGGCCTGAAGCACCAAGCTGGGTTATTTCACTGTTCCCCAATCCTTGTCTTCGAGCAAGCCTGGTACATTTTGGTGTTTTATCTCCAAATTAGCTGAGGAGTTCTCAGCAAGGAAAACACTCAATAGTTGCGCATCAATATTTATAATGAATATGCCGTCTTCGTTGGTGCAAATGGCTTTTTTTTTCCCTTTGACACCGTGGTCTATTTGGACACAAGTGCCGCGATGCAGCGACCCTTTAGTTCATCTCTCTCACCTCCTCATTTGAAACAGATCAGCTTCCAAAGCTTTCATGCTAATGCTGTAGCACCATCACTAACCACTAACCAAACGGAGTCTCTGTCTCGCTTAGCCGCATTGCATTCTGGGACTTGGAAAATGTTGAGTGAGGGGGGAAAAAAAAAGCCTTTTTTTTTTAAGAACTAACAGCAAAAATCGATAAACACTGTGTTCCGCTAAATCCCTAAAAACGCATCACATCACGAGTACTTAAATCCGAACATAGTCGATTTAACGTGTTTCCGAGTGGAGGCTTCCTTTAAGGAAGTGAGGAATTCGATAGGTCGAGGTGTGTGTAGTTCTTCCTGAAAATGGCTGTAGCCGTCCGCAGTCACGATCAGGGAAAGCTTCTCAGCTCTCACCCCTCCCATCCAGAAAGGCGAGGACAGGCATCCGGGTACGAGAGTGGGCGAGCGGGGTGTATTTCTGGAACATCAGGGAAACCTGCAGCTCAGCGAGTGGGGCTTCATGAGATGCATCGGGCTTCCCTAACCCTGCTCCCACACTCTCCGGAGACAGAGCAGGAAAAGACAGATGAACTTTCTTCATTTTACTTCGTTCTCTCTCTCTCTGTCTTTCTTAATAGCGCTCTAACAACGGGTATACATTACATGAGCAGAAATCGACAGAAATGGCTGAGGATTGGCAAGAGAGCAATAAAGAGAGAGGAGAGACAAGGAGAAATCTTGGCAGCCGAGAACAAGCGTCTTGTATTTATAGTGAGTCGTGATTCCGGCCGAGGTTTCACTCATGCTAGCTCGCCCAATCCCTTTTTGCGCTCTCTCAGAAGCGCCATTGTTCCCTGCGTTTCATAGGTTTCATCCAGTGCCTTTAGGGGAATTATAGTGTGGGACATATGCAGAAATATGATGCGTATGTGGGTGGGTGGGTGTGTTGGGGGTTGTGATATGAAGCCTCCTCTGCCGAGAGAGCTCCAAAGATTCTGCCTTTTCTTCGTTTTGTACGGCGATGCACATAAGGTGATTGAAGTGCCTGGAGTAAAAGTTGAAGATTTAGACGAGCCTGGTATTTTTTCGAAGAGTGAATCGAGGCATCGATTCAGAAATGCAAGTTGCAGCCCGTCGCCGGTATTACATAACCATCTGATCGTAATCGCTTCAGCTATTTCACGCAGCAGAAATCGCACGTGTGCATTCGCCACAACAAACAGAAGGGTTAATGGTTTGGTTTAGAATAGCACAACGCGTTCGGACGAGCGTCTCCGTCGTGTAATATCCACTACATCGTTATTTACTCAATCGCTAATGCATCGCATGTGAAAAGGAAACAAAGAGCCTTCAAACGGAAGTGATGCTGTCGTTGTCGCGTCACTGTTCGCAAGCCGAAGTCGCCCATGATCCTGAAAACGTTTTATTCTTCATGCAGTATACCAATGCAGTTCTCCAAAGCTAGCATGAAGACCCTCTCACCAGCTAATCGCTCGAATAGAACCATCACCTAAATACCTCAAATGTAAAAATGTTCACTTCTTGTCGCTGACTTTAACAAATTGGCTCAAGCAACTCTGATGGGAATAAACTACCCTCAAGAAACAGCTTCTTCTTCTTCTTCGTCGTCGTCGTCGTCTTCTTCTTCTTCTCAGAAGATCTCTGGAGGGTGTTCGCAGCACCGAGAATCCTTAAATGGAGTTATGAAACGGTCAAATTTGGGAGACAGAAAGAAGAAAGCTCCACATTCTTCCTATAGATGTTCCTTCTTGCCATGTGATAATTCTTGATGAAGGGGCAATGTCACAAAAAAAGATTTAAGGAATGCATTATAAGCTAGGAATGTTTCATCATTTCACTTAAAATGACTCGTAGTGGTAAGATTTTTTTTTTATTTTTATTATTTATTATTATTTTGTGAATGCAGCCACAGATGGGAGGCAAGTAACAGCTCTCCAGAAGGAACCGGGTGTAGATGCCAAACGCTCTGTTTGCACTCCGTTACGTACAGCAAATTCAGAAAAGTGTATATTCGTGTATCGCGCTGATAAACGCTGAAGTCCTCACATCACCTGCACTCTTATACATCGAGTGACTAGTATCCTGAGATCCTTCAGTTTATCCGAGAGCTTTCCTGGCTCAGAGTCAGAGGCAGCGTCAGCGTCAGTCAACTCGAAATCAGCCTTTCGAATAAATACCAACATGTCTGCATCCTTACACTTTTACCCCCACTGCATTATACTTCTGTGTATTAATCTTGGTAAGTGCAGCGCATTACATAAAGCCATTACGGAGCTTGGTGGCATTTTGCAGAGGCGAGAGGTGAGTGTTGCTCTGTAGTTAGCGCCACAGTAGCTTCAGTGTTATGAACTACTTAATAGATTTAGGTCGACTGGAAGAGAGGCAACACACCAGGCCCTCAGATAAGAGCACATTACCACGGTGAAAATGATTTGCTCCAGAGAATGTCAGACTTATTTGCCTTTTTCGAGACGAGCCCGATTGTGTCATTATCATAATAAGTATGAAGAACACTCGGCACACATCCTGTTTGATGATTGATTTGATTTTTTTCTCGTTTTTTTTTTTTTTGCCTCTTTAATATCATGCATGGAAACAGATTTAATGCAAGGCATTTCATTCACTTTACAGATCAGCTCTGATGGATAAATGGGTGCAGAGCTACATTTATACACTGTGCCTGGTGTCACTATGAAGGGTGAATAAGCCATCATTTCATAGACCATGCAAAGTAGTTTATTAAAATAAGGAGCAATGGAGATTCGGGGAAAGCTGCTGGTTAAACTGGCATTAAACAGCTGGTTGTTGTTTTTTTGTTTGTTTGTTTTTTTTTTGCTACAAAGTATATTTCACCTTCTCAAATTTTCCAGCCCTTGCTTTTCTTTTCCTTCTTTTTCATTTCTTTTCCTCCGATATGTATATAAAAATGACATTTATTATTATTTTTTATTCCTGGTCTGCTGTCAATTCTAACCACGTTTCAAATTAATTGATGATGTACATCCATGCTAATGGGGTTTTCTTTTATTTCTTTATTCGTTCATCCAGTTCCTTTTCCCCTATCCCCCGCCCCCTATCCCCCGCCCCACCCCCATTTTCAACATTTTATTTACTCGTTCCCTCTTCGTTTCAAATTTATCTTCATTTCACCTATTCAGACCTTCTCTTCCTCTACTTTCCTTCTCTCTCCCCCCCACTCCACTCCGCGTAATAGTGCTTTTAATATAATAATAGATCTTAAAATGTAGCTTCGTTTATCGCAAAGTCCTTATTCTCCTGCAAAGACCTATAAATAACATCACCTCGGATCTAATGTGTTCTGTCTGAAGAAATTTCATAGAAAGGAAAGGAGTTGAAATAAATATATATTTGGATGAATTGAAAGTACAGAAGTCTGTTCTGAAGATCTGTGGCTGCAAAAAAAAAAGGGGGAGAGAACCTCTGATTTAGAGGGTTTGGGTGAAAACACTGAAAGAAAGGCTTCAGGAACGTTGTTGCAAAAGGTTCATGAAAGCTGATTGGTGCTTCAAATGATTTCAAGAACAACAACAATGCCTAATTTGATGTACAAGCCGATTTAGTGCGGTTGTGTGGTGTTCGCCAAATATAGCCTTTTGAGGGGACTGCCAAAAAGAAAAATGGCCGCCGTGAAGTAAGGAGAAGCCTGAGCAGTGTCGCTGTCCATGGTGTAAAACACTCGTACACTCTTTATACTGCATTATGGATCTGGGACTCATTTGGGATTCAGCTATTATTTAGCAAAACTGTGCTAAGCCAATAACTTCTCATCATTCACCGCGAGTCCATTTTATGAATTGTTAACCACTGGGTGGATAATTAAATTTTTACTGGTATTAGTATTAGGGCTGGACAGTATACTGTATGTGGCACTGATATCGTGATAAATGACGTCGCAGTACACTTGGATATCCATCCATCTTCAACTGCTTATTCCTTCTTCAGGAACCAGGAGTCTATCCCAGGGAGCATCGGGCATGAGGCGGGGTACACCCTGGACAGGGTGCCAGTCCACCGCAGGGCACAATCACACACACACTCATTCATGCACTATGGACACTTTAGACACGACAATCAACCTACCATGCATGTGTTTGGACTGGGGGAGGAAACTGGAGTACCCGGAGGAAACCCTCGCAGCACGGGGAGAACATGCAGACTCCACACACACACGGCAGGAATCGAACGTGCTAACCACTAAGCCACCGTGCGCCCTCACTTGGATATCATACAGTATATATCTATTTTATTTTTAGTACAAATTGATTGGAAGGAGCTGAAACTTGCATTTTACAGAATTTATTGAACTATTTTCCAGTGTTAAACTTTTATATTTATAAATGTAAGCCTCAATAAAGTCTTTTTTGTTTGTTTTAAATGTAACACTACAGTTTTGCTGGAGGTTTCTTAGAAAACCTACATATCACGTATCGTAGAGATGCCGTTGAGAATTGGAATAGAATGGTTTTGTCATGTCACCCATCCCGAGTTGGTAGTACAAGATAAGAAGAAGAAGAAGAAGAAGAAGAAGAAGAAGAAGAAGAAGAAGTGTTACTGCTAAAACTGCAATCAAATGAAAGGCAAAACCGCATCATATAATATATAAAATATTACTACTAGTAATACACGTTCGCCTCACACCTCCAGGGTCCGGGGTTCGATTCCCGCTGGGGCCATGTGTGTGTGGAGTTTGCATGTTCTCCCCGTGCTGCGGCGGTTTCCTCCGGGTACTCCAGTTTCCTCCCCCAGTCCAAACACATGCATGGTAGGTTGATTGTCGTGTCTAAAGTGTCCGTAGTGCATGAATGGGTGTGTGTGTGATTGTGCCCTGCGATGGACTGGCACCCTGTCCAGGGTGTACCCCGCCTCATGCCCGATGCCTCCTGGGATAGACTCCAGGTTCACCCATGACCCTGAAGCAGGAATAAGTGGTAGAAGATGGATGGATGGGATGGATGGATGGATGGATGGACTACTAGTAATACATGTTTGCCTCACATCTCCAGGGCTTGGGGTTCGAATCTGATCTCCGCCCTGTGTGCGTGGAGTTTGCATGTTCTCCTGGTGCTCCAGGGGTTTCCTCCAGGTACTCCGGTTTCCTCCCGCAGTCCAAAGACATGCACTGATTGGCATCTCTAAATTGTCCATGGTGTGTGAATGTGTGCAGTTGTGCCCTGCGATGGTTGGCACCCTGTCCAGGGTGTCCCGAGTTCCCTGGGATAGGCTCCGTGATGACCCTGGGTATGATAAGCGGTTAGGAAAAATGGATGGATGGATACACTCACAGAGGCTATTTCAGACTTCACTCAACTACTGAGTACTGAACTATGCCTTTACTTTTTGCTCTTTTGTACCTTGTAGCCCATCTTTCACCTGGAAAATGTGCACTTAACTCCTATATAAAGACTTTAGCTACAAAGCCGTAAAGTTACCCCACACGCACCCTTCTACTCAAAAGGTACCCCTTAGTACCCTTCTTTTCTGAGAGTGTAATCATACTGATGCTCAATCGACCTTTTGGAAGCGTCAGGAGCGTACCTCTCCTCTCTGTTCTTTATGTTTCGTTCCTTCGTCTTTTTTTGCTTTAAAGGGGAGGGGAAACCCCGTCACATCCTCCGTGTCCATATATGGGCATGAAGATGCCACGCAGCGGGGGAATCCTCTCATAGCACGCGGTGAATGAGAGAGGGAGGGCCGAGCCGCGAGCTCGGGGGTATAAAAAGCGGCTCTGGGTGAGAGGAGCGCAGCAACAGATAGCGGAGGAACATCCGACTGCGAGTCGCACACATCTAGGACATTATTTAAAAAAAAAAAAAAAGAAGAAGAAGAAAAAAAACAGGGGGGAATTCCTGATTATTATTCACTTTTTTTTTTACTGTTTCTACCGGACCTCAATCTATAACGGACTTGACTGTCGCAGAGAAGAGACATTCTGCATTTCATTTTTAGATTAATTTTCCAGTTTATTTTCAATCTTTGGACCGGATCTCCAAATATCCTCGTTTTATTTTTGGGGTGGATTTTCTTTTTTTTTTTCTTTTTTTTTCGGGAAAAGATGCTCAACAACGTCGATTTGAACTCTCAGGACTCTTTTTACCCCCAGTTTGACACCTGTAACGGCTCAGCCATCGGGATGATGGACTCTAAGGAGCATCAGGATGTCTTTATGGACGCTGAGCGCACAGCACCTACTCAGTTTGCACACGGTGAGTTCGCCATGTAGATCATTTCAGATCAGTCCGTTTCATCAAGTTGATCTGTTTTCCAGGTTTGGGATTATAACTGCTCTGTGCTGTGTAGATGTATCATCCTGATATGCGTAAATGTATTTGCACCTGCTATATAGAGTCGGCTTTAACCGTTTTCGGTAAACAATTTTCCCTGAGCATTAATGCTGTGGAATGACATCTCACTCCCAGCAAAGATTAGGAATAGTTCTAGAAGAAAAATCACAAGCACCTTCTGTATCATTCCTATACAGAACATGACTGTCTCTCTAGTGCGCATCTGCTTGCTACTTTATGTAACGTGCTGTAAGATTCATCTCCAACTCTACGCTAATGACGCCTCATATTTTTTTTTTCTTTCTTTCTTTCCTGTCCTCCTCCGCAATCATCTACAGATACAACAGTCACTCCCAAAACGGAGCCCACCAGCGCGGACCAATACTCCTCCTGTCACGGCCCTAAGGGAAGCTACGACGCCTCGCTGTCCTACTCGGGCAGTTTCTACGTGGAGGCGTGTCAGGGCGCCCCCTGCAGCGCAGAAACGCTGCTCAACATGATCACCGAGATCGTGGGCATCTCCGCGGGCCCACTTCCAGAAGCGCAGCAGCAGCAGCAGCAACAACAAAGCGACACGAGTGCACACCAAGAACCTCCGTCTTCTGAGCCTGGGACCTTCCCTGTGGTCGTGAAAAGTGAGTTTGAGAACAGTGGAGGCTGTTATTACGAGTGGAACACCTTCGGGAAAGCTGACAGCTATGGGTTTCCAACATCTGGCGACTTTTCATCCGAGCAGCATCAGCATCAGCATCATCAAGTGGATATGAAAGATCTGCTGGACTCGCTGTCCAACCCTGACATGGAGTTCAAGGTGGAAGCCGGAATTAAACAGGAGCAAGGCTTCGGTGATGCGTGTGGCCAGAGTTTTGGTGCGTCTGCGTTTAACTACTCTGTCATGGACGCACCATCAAACAGCCTCCTGAAACCGGGCGTGTTCCCAAACTTCCAGCCCATCCCTGCTCCGGGACAGTGCGAGCCTCCGACCTACGCGACCTCCACCATCGACTCGCTCCTGTACTCCACTCTGCTTCCCCCGGAGCCGTTGGCACCGAGCCGCGCACGCGCACCGAAGCGCAAGAACAGCGCCGCCGCCTCCGCTTCTTCCTCCACCGCTAAAGAGAAGCCCTTCACGTGCCCGATGGGCTCCTGCGACCGGCGCTTTTCTCGCTCGGATGAGCTCAACCGGCACATCCGCATCCACACGGGCCACAAGCCGTTCCGCTGCCGCGTGTGCGCGCGCAGCTTCAGCCGCAGCGACCACCTCACCACGCACACGCGCACGCACACCGGCGAGAAGCCGTTCGCGTGCGACGTGTGCGGGAAGAGGTTTGCGCGCAGCGACGAGCGCAAGCGGCACGGCCGTGTGCACCTCCGGCACAAGGAGAAGACGCAAGAGCTCGGCGCTTGGCCCTTCGCCCTCCCGGAAGCCATCTGAATAACGTGTGAAACCAAAATCCGGTGCCAAAATGCGCTTTGTATTTGGTGTGCGCACGATCTTGGGAAGATCTACAGTTGATTGGGTTCTTGATCGGAGGCTCCACGTGCACTGTGCGCATGTACTTACTTACTTACTTACTTACTTACTTACTTATTTATTTATTTATTTATTTATTTATTTGTCATCCCTCTTCCCCAAAAATAATAAAAAATAATGATAAATAAAACAAATAAAAACCCTGCACACGTAACAAAGTTTTCTGGGAGATCTTTTATGGGTTTTAACGCACGGAATCCTTAAAAGTGTCTCCAGGAACATCTTCGGAATGGTTCTTAAAAACTAACGATGGTTCCCAAAAGAACAGTCCTAGTGGAACCTATCTAGTTTGTAGAGTGTGTGCACCAACCCAACCCCCCCCCCCAACCCCACCCACCCCCCAGGTGGAGTTGTGTTCAAGCGCAACTAAAATGAAATGAAATATTTGCGACACAGACTGAACCATTTTCGCCTTCCAGAGGGGACACACTATTATGGAGAAGGCCTCGAATATTATGGAAATATGAAGTTCAGAGTAATCTACTTCCTCTACTAATATCCGCTCATAACTTTGAATCAGAGACCAAAAACACAGCTTTTCTTTTTCTTTGGTGTGTGGGTGTGTGTGTGTGTGGGTGTGGGTGTGCGCGCGCGCGCTCGTGCGCTCTGGAGGAACTGGACGGAGGACGTTTTACGCGAAAGAGCGAGCTGGAAAAGAGTGACAGAACTCTTTCTCTTTTTTGTTTCTTTTTTGAAAGGGTAAAAAGGGGATCTTCCCTGTACTCCAAACTGCCCTTGACGATGCTTACTCTGTGTGCAGCGACTGCATAAACTCTTGTAACGTTTAACTTTTGTGCTCCAGGTTTGTTCGCAGAGCAGCCAAACGCTTTCGAGCTGCAGTTCAGCACTTTGACTCCGGAACAGCTCCGACCTCGAGTTATTTTTACATTGTTTTTTTGTTTTGTTTTGTTTTGTTTTGTTTGTTTGTTTCCCCCCCTCCCCCCTTTCCTTCCTCCCTTTCTTTTCCTGCGCTGGATCGTATTGCACTTCTCTCCAACTTTTGTGCTTTTTGATATTGCATGTTTACTGTTCATGTAATATGATGATAAATAAGCTAATGTAATAAATCCATGCCTCACAGCAGAAGTGAGACTTTTACCTCGTTTCTACATCATGGTGGTGGCTTTTTTCGCCTTTGGAACTTGGACACACCACGACTTGTGGTTCATTTATTTGTGCCAAGGGGTTCCATTTCCTTTTCCTTAAAATGAGTGTCGACCTACGTGTTTATTTTCATTGCAATGCTATTGATTTGAATGGTAAAATCGTGTTGTTTGATAAGGAAAGTTATTCTACTACAGCTGTCAGTGCAAAAATAAATATATTTCTATGGCTATGTATGATTATTTGTATTTTTGTATTTTTCTGTTCGTCTGGATATATCAAGATGAAAACGTTTATTTCGAACCTTCTGGGCTCACAGTGTTTCCCGTGTGTAGTATATATATATATTAACGGGAAATCAAAAGCAGACCTCCACACGTCAACGCGTGAAAGGGTTCGAGACTCCTGAACAAGTGTACAAGTTTACATTGCAGAGACACAAAGCATTTCTGTCCACTTAGAACCCGAGTGTCGTCGTTTGACAGACCCCTAGTTTGTGTATGTACATAAAAATGAATGAATTATGAATCATCTAGCTCACATGGCTCTTGTAGTGTGTAATGTGATGAAGACTAGAATAGCACCGGGGCTGGAACATTGCTGTTGAGTAACTTAGGTAGCACACATTGCTGCATTTTCTTTCTTTCTTTCTTTCTTTTTTTTCCCCCCTCCTCACTAGTTCTTCTACATGAAGGTAAAAAAAAAATGTTAAAAAGGTGTCTTATCACAGTTATAAACACGACTGTATTGTGGTTTGCTTTAAAAAGAAAAGGAAAAAAAAGAGTGGAAAAAAGGAACAAACGAAGGGGAAATGTTTATAGGAAACTTGCCTTAAATTATTTTTAATCTCTTCCTATACCGGGAGAATAAATTTGTACATATTAAGACGGTTTATACAAAGTACTTTGAATGAACTTTGATGTTTGTTATTTTTATGACTGATGTTTATGAATAAAAAAAAATATTTCTAAACTACTTTTTAGAGTCTTTTTTTTTTTTTGGTATTTATTTGCCTTTAAGAGGTGTGGTCTAATGAATCAAATTAGCACTCAAATATGACAAATACTAAAAAGGTTTATGTGCTTAGTAAACCTTAAGGGTTCCTTGGTTGTCCTTCTGAGCGAACACGTAAAGGTTCTGAGAACTACTGTACAACAGCTTAGTGCTTACAAGAAGAACCTTTTTGTTCTTTTTGGGTGCTAAGAAATGTTACTACAGTGTGTCCGTTGGGGTAAAAGTCAAAAGTTTGTAGTAAAATAGATTTCTGCAAGCGAAGACTTTCAAAGTGTTGCGTTGAAACCTCAAAGAAACCTTCAAGATTCAAAAACGATGTTTTTCATACAGACACATTTTCTGAAAAAGTATTAACGTGAGCTGGAAGCGTAGCAGAGTGCTCGGGCGGCGTATCCTTCAAACCCTTGGCACGATTTTCTTTGTGGGAAAAGCAAAGCGCTTCGCATTAACGGGAGGAGAAACGTCATTATGTTCTTCACTTGACAATTCAAAAGCACGAAATGGTTCCGTGACCTCGATTTCACGTCTCGCGGCTTTGTTCGATCGTGTACACGCAACTGTCAGATCACTAGATAGATTAAAAGAATAAAATATTTTTTCTAAATTGAACGTGCTGGATCAAGTGCTATTTTATGTGCTGCTGCCTCGGACTAATCGTGCAGCGAAAATATTGGCGACGCAGTAGACTCGGACGCTGTTTTCGCCATTTTCCTTGGATCAGTCAGCATTTTCTATTCCAATTTTTTTTTTCAGGTTGCTTGTGCTTAAAAGCATCTCGAGGGGAAAACAAACAAACAAAAAAAAAACAAGACAAAACGCAACATGTAACGTCTCAACTCTGTATACGGACCATGGATTTTGTACAAATAATAATAATAATTATAATAAAATTTAAGAAAAAAACACCATCTTAAAGACTTTGTTGTTTTTTTTTTGTTGTTGTTGTTTTTTTAATGTTGGTGGTGCATAAACAAGATAATCTCGCCTAACTACAGGAAACGTTGGAGTGGCTTATTCCTGTAAAAGCTGACGATTCTTAGTCACTTCCATAGACAAAACACACCAGATTCTCTCGGATGAGTCTATAAATTGAGTTAGGATTATGGCAGAGTCAGTTTCCTGACATTCTGGATGGCATTTTTAAAAAAAATGTATTTATCCACCCGATTGTGTGAATGACCTCGTGTAGTATGTGAGGTTGGGAATGGAAATTCAATCTCTTCCATGTTTTCTTTAAGATGGACACTTTGCATACAGTTCTACTCAAGGTCAGGTGCAGTTTTACTGCTCAGATTTGAATATAAATGAAATATTTAAAAAGGTTAGAAGGCTTAGGAAGGGCTTGCAGCAACAACGTCTTCGCTCTAGCTAGGATATGAACTAGATTCTTAATAAAAATTGGAGTCTTTACCCTTACATTTAAAAAAAAAAATCTAATCCATACAAACAGCATTTTCTGTCGCCTTTGCATGAAAAAACATGTTTTCCAAAAAAAATAATAATAATCCATATTATTTTTAGGCTGTATTAAATAAATGTGTCAGTCAATGAACTTGAACAGTTCTGTTTGGTAGATTGCGCCATTTTTCTTCCAGCAAAGGGGGCATAAACTTTTGAACTGGATGCAGAGTAGGGAGCAGGGAGAGTTATTTTTGTAGCAGTAACAGAAAAAATGGTGCCTTGCATAAGTGAACTTTTCCAACATGGATTCAACCGGGGCTTAGTGGTCATCACGTTCGCCTCACACCTCCAGGGTCGGGGGTTCGATTACCACCGGGGCCGTGTGTGTGCTGCGGGGGTTTCCTCCGGGTACTCCGGTCTCCTCCCCCAGTCCAAACACATGCATGGTAGGCTGATGGGCGTGTCTAAAGTGTCCGTAGTGTATGAATGGGTGTGTGAGTGTGTATGTGATTGTGGCCCTGCGATGGATTGGAACCCTGTCCAGGGTGTACCCCACCTTGTGCCCGATGCTCCCTGGGATAGACTCCAGGTTCCCCCACGACCATGAAAAGGATAAGCGGTAGAAGATGGATGGATGGATGGATGGATTCAACCAGGGGATGGGGGGCAAATATTATATGCACCATTGTCACACAAAATGAGAAATATTTTTCACTTTCTAATGTTGTGCAAGTCAAACGCCATGTAAGTACAGACGTGAGGCCAAATCACAGAGAAAACTTCACGGATCTCGAATCCCGGCTCGGAAGATCTTATCTACTGATCGACTTCTCTGGAGCCGGCGCTCTCCGTGAGCTCTGGACTCCTGCAATCTGTCGCCGAGCGGCATGCACGAGTTCCGAGGGGCTCCACAGAGCAGCCTACACTCCGAGCACATGACGCGGCCTGCTGGCAGAACATCACCAGCACCCACGCCGATGCCCAGCCTCGAAGCGCCATGTGACCCACCACATGGTCCACGGCAGCAGCGCAGAGCTTTCCTCCATTCGGCTCAGGGCGACCTACAGACGCTGAAGACGTTACGGCTGCGGAGCAAGGCCAGGCACGGCCAGGACAAGCTTCTACACGCTGAAACGAAAACTTTACACGTTACTGAGCAAACAAGACATTTAAGTTGAGCATTACAAACATTCCTTTATTATTACGAGTAACAAGAAATGAAAAAAAAAAAAAGGGTAGGGTAAGATATAAATACTGAAAGAATGAAAATAATATTCTGAATATAACTTTTTATTGCTGTAAGCGTGATTTAGAACTTGTTTTCATGTTTGTTCATCGCTTCAAAGTTTTTGACCCCCAATAAATGTTTCTTTTTATATTTATATAAAGTATTTTTCTCCAGCTTTGTGAAAAGGTTCAAATTGGGGGTTGTTGGGTCCAAGCGCCTGTAGGTCAAATTTTTGCCTACTTTCTTATTACCAATATAACAAATTAGGAAATATTGAATGTACTTACAATAGCTTTCATCAGCTGAGATACTCAAAGTCTAAATCACCACACGGAACCAGTGAGTGAGAAAAGATGAAGGTCCAATTTATTTAATTCGTTCCAAACAGTTTGGGACGTCTCAAAAAGTGATCTCCCAGTCCCCTGAAATGGGGCTCCCCTTTTATAGCGTTGACACACCCCTGGTTTGCCCAAAATACCATTACATGTGATGTCTGGGTGATGTCTGGGTGATGTAATGCATTTTTATGTTCTTTCCAATCCTGCTATTTCTGCCTCAGACTTCTTGAAACCTGTTGAGTTTGCACTTACTCCATCAGTTCTCCTTTTTGTTGTTGCTTTCTATGGCATTTCTGAGCGGACTTTGAGTGAGGTCATTTATACCGAAGTTTGATTCTGAAAATTGGCATATTTAGAACATAGTTGTAGGATTACAGTTACCGTGTGAATTCACGTCATTTCCGAGTGATAGAAGCTCCCACAGCACGGGGAAATTGTCGGGTGCTGTGGACGTCCCGTCCTCCATAACCTACCATGAAACCTACCACACCAAGTAGAGGCGAGCTAAGATGTGTGCCCCAAAACTCCGGCCACACGCACCACCGAAGCCATTGTGACCAGGTACCATTACTTTCCCAGATGAGCAATGACAGACTTAGATTTTAATCTGATCAACTGAATATTCGGTTTGTGTAACTGACGTTAGTTCCATATCTCTCGTTGCCAAGCTAGCACATCTACTGAGCCTTACATCTGTAAAATCACTTAGTTGTCCTTAGGCAAAATGTAGTGTAAAGGAACAGAATTCTGTGCAACTTTCCTCACTTTCACTCGCGTTTATAACAGTCTGTCGCAGCGTGAGGGGTCACTACGAACTCGGCGGGAGGATGTGCACGTGAATGGAACGTTAAATGGTCAAAAACCGGAAGTGACGTTAGCCTAGCCTACTTCGTGGGTGTGCAAACATCAACAGTTAATTGACGTTCTTAAGAACAAACCAAGCCCACTGTATGATGCATTCTATACTAAGCTAATGTTACCTACTATTTGGCTGCTGTCTCCATTTCTTACAGACCGAGGTGCTAAAATATATCAACGATCTTGCGTTGAGAATGGGCGAAACCGAGCGTACAATTGGAGTGGGGGGCACACACCGATTTTCCTTAATAAACGGAAATATATTAAAAAAGGAATAGACTTAAATAAATAGAATAGATGAAGAAAAGACCGATCCGGTGGCAGGGTTCATTAAAGGGGGACATATAGAAAATATTTTCTACTGTATATTCTGGGGACAGATTGGTATTTTCCTCAGTATTGGGCGGGGGGACACGGCCCCACCAAAAAACGCAATGGTTTTAGGATGTGTATTTAAAATAAATAAATAAATAAATAAAACTCGACACTAAAGTAAGTGAATCCTGTGAAAGTAAACATAAGCCACGTGCAAAGAAGCCTGCACAACATATAATAGTACGAAAACGTGACGTGCGTGTGACTTTTCTGTAAGAGCTTTGAGACACAAGTTCTGCGACACGTTAAAACGTTCGTCACGTGATTTCGAATCGATCTAACCGCTCCGAACGTGTCAATATCAAAAACGGTCCGTTTTTGTCGTGGATAAAAATCGACCTTTTTCAGCCCAAGTCGAAAACTCCAGAGACAGAGAGTTTAGCGGATGTCAAAAAGTAAATAAACCTTATTGAAAACCAGTAAAAAGTGTGAAAGTCTGCAGAAAGTCTGAATTACACACACACACACACACACACACACACAAACATGTCTTTATATACTTTCTATTGCCTTAATGAATTATTCGTGTCTATGGGTTATCTTAAACTTGTGGAGCATGCGCAGTTAGTGGTTTCTCTCATTTCATGAGGTCATGGTTTCACACAGGTCTGTGTGTCCGGTCCTTGAACGTCACACTCCCTTCCCGAGGCCCTCGTCCAAGTCCCTAACCGGCACCTGGCTTCAAAGTTATTCTCCCACAAGAGCGAAAGTCTAATGCCAATGTATTGCTGTGCAGAAAAATGCCAGGTGATACAGGAGAACTTTTACTGTACACTAAGACACAGTTCATCTAACTCAAACCACACTCCCAATTGGCCTTGATCAAACCTTGTTCTACGGGCTCATAGATATTTTCTGTATTTTCACACGAAGAAAAACTTCCACCCGGTGTGCGCTTATTATTTCCACGATCCCACCGTTAAATCCTGCGTTTTCCAGCCGCCGGCTGTTAGCCCGGAACTAATACGTTTACGCTGCCCGTCAAATTAAGTGTTTGCTTTAGGATGGTGTAAAAAGGCCAACTTTTGATGCGAAAGCCGGAGGTCTCGTTAAGTGTCGTTACCGGTTGCATAGCGCTGAAGTGGCGCTGTATTAATCACAGTCGCACTTCAGACGAGCCGGGCGACGGCGTGACGGCGTGACGGCGAGACCGATCCGTCCCAGTGCAATCATTGGGTGATTTTTTCCATCCACCTTGACCAAGTATGAGCTGGCGGTGTATGGTCCTCGGGCTGGCTTCGTAATCAGGGCCGCATAATCACACGCCTCCAATAGCAATCAAGTTTGACGGATTAATTCGTCTGATAGCCACGCGCGCTGCTGGTCCCGTGTCTGATCCTGAGAAGGGTGTAGGTGTTTTGGAGAGTCCAGGTGATTAAGGCAGGACGAGTAGCGAGGTAAAGGAGCTGATTATGCAAACACATAAGTGGCTAATTCCTCGCAAAATGAATTTTTTTCTTCATTAATATTAGCAGGAAGAGTTTTCTCCAAGGAGTTTTTCACATACCACGTTAAGACGACGAATTAAAGCAAAGGGTCAAGGAGGCTTCTCCATGGATGTTCTTCTCGCCACCACATTTCTATAGCAACAAGGGGTCAAGCGTCACGGTGAGCCAAGGAAGGGGTGGGGGGGGCAATGGAGAGGTGAATCCTTTGTCTCGAAGCAATTCAAATCACACCACAAAAGACGTCCATGATGGAGGGCCTTCTTTAAGTCCCGAGAACTGTGAAATCAAAGAGTTTAAGGATCATCAGTTGCAAGCTCGAGTTACACCTCATGAGCCTTTTTCCATAAAGTAATCAAACTGAATTAATCCGGAGTGTGTACCGGGTGGAAAACGTAGACGATTTAGACGACGCAAGTATTCAGTAAAGGGAGATTTATCTGTATCTGTTCTATCTGAACTCTTTTCCAACTGTCAAACGTCGGAGTTTGATGGTTTCGTTTTTAAAGAAACTGAAACGCACCTCGACATGAACACGATTACTATAAAGTGTGCAAATTCTTTACAGAAAAGTCAAACGATCCATGTATGAAGGATTCATGTATGAAATGGTTTTTAAAGACTTTTTTTTTTCCCCCTTCACATGGTTCTTTTAGAGAACCATAAATAGTTATCATTGCTCTGAAGAACGTTTTCTGGCTCGGTTACGAGTCGTTGCCTACGGGTTTGTTCACATTTGTTGCAAAAAGAGTTATTCTTACACTCTCAAAGAATTTCTGAACTCTTTAAAAAAAAAAAAAAAAAAGGTTCTTTGTTTGTACTTTTAAGGAAAGCCTTAAAAAAAGGTTCTGTGAAGAACAACAAAGTGTTTTCCTGTCAGAAAGTTCTCCAAGTTAAAAGAAAAAGAAGAGCTGAGTGCCTTTAATAAACCAACGAACTCGTAAAGAATCGGAGAAGAACCATGTAGAATGTAGAACTATGAAAAAAAAATAAAAAATAGGAAAAAACACTGCATTCCAACCTAAGACGCTTCTCCCATCTGTGAAACATGGCGGTGGTAGTAGTATGGTTTGGGCGTGTTTCACTGCTTCTGGACAACTTGCCATCATTGATGGATCAATGAATTCTGAATCTGACGAGAAAGCTGGTCATGGAGCAAGACAACGACCCGAGCACACGAGTCGTTCTACCAAAGAATGATTAAAGAAGAATAAAGCGAATGTTCTGGAATGGACGAGTCGAAGTCCTGACCTTAATCCAGTAGAGATGTTGTGGAAGAACCTGAAGCAAGCAGTTCATGTGAGGAAACCCACCAACATCCCAGAGTTGAAGCTGTTCTGTACTGAGGAACGGGATAAAACTCCTCCGAGCCGCTGTGCAGGATCGATCAACACTTACCCCGAACGTTTCTCTGCAGTTATTCCTGCACAAGGGCCTCACACACACCAGATACTGACAGCAAAGGTGCACATACTTTTACCCCTCACAGATACGTAATAGTGGATCATTTCCCTCAATAAATAAACGACCGAGTATAATATTCATGTCTCATTTGTTTAATCGGGTTCTCGATGTTTTAGGTCACATCGATGCAGAAAATCCTAACAAACCCTCCAGCACCACCGTATCAACGCGCTGGATCACGCGACGTCGATGGACGTCGTATATTCAACGCCAAAAACAACTGATTAAGAAAGTCGCGTACGTACAAAAACGCATCCAAGACGGTTCCTGAAGTGCTACGACACGGCACACCTGTTACTCAGGGGAAATCCGGCGCGCTCCGATGTGGCACACGTCATTCGAGGTAACTGTTGCCTCACTATGGCTAAGTGCTTGTTTCTCTCCGCCTGACACCGCGGCTGAACCGCAGGCAGCCGAGATAAACTGACTGCATCGTGTCTCTTCACACTTTTTCCCCCACTCTCTCTCTCTCTCTCTCTCTCTCTCGCTGTCCCTCTCATAATTACACTCCATCCTTCTGTCCTGCTCTCACGCTTTCTCTTAATTCCAGTCTCTATTATTCTCTCTTTCTGCCATCTCTCGCTCTTTTTTATGTGCGAGCGTGCTCTCTGACACACACTGACACATGGGTGGCCTGATGTGACACAGCCGTCTCAGGCTAAGCCTCATTATCACGGCACAATTGTCATCCACACCACAAAAAAAATATATATATCGCTGTCCTCTTGGGCACCAGCTAATAGTCTCTCTTTTTCAAGATGACCGTTCTCTTATCCACCTCGATATATCGTTCCATATGGACTCGAGAAATTAGCCGAGGTTAAATTGTTTAGAAATTTCATATGGGCTATGTTTGTGTCTACGGATCGTTCAAAATGTACTGGGAGGTACACAAGCAGACATCTATAGAGGAGCATAAATAAATAAACAAATAAATAAATAAAGGGGTTTAGTCCGAGAAAACAGAACCAGGGATCCACCCTCATCCGTCTTAATTAAAGACTAAACTTTGAGTGAGATCCCGTCCTGGTTAATGATCATGGCTGTATCCTGCCATCAATCCCCGATTACAGAATACCAGACAGGTCCATCATATCCACTCGAATACACACACACACACACACACACACACACACACACACACACAACACTAAGAGTGTACTTTATGAGAAATAGTCAAGTACACCAGCTTTGACAACACCAAATTTTTCGGTGTGAAAGCAGAAATATTTGCATAGCAGCACATTCTTCTTAAAACTGGACAACGCCTGATGTAAGCCTGGTGTAACCGCCGAGTACGACGATTGCGTGTAAGCAAAATTTCAATCACTTACCGGCTTGTCGTCCCGTTTTATTGAAACTTTCAACACGTTTCCTCACATCTCGTCTCAGGGTCTCCACGTGATCATTTCCTGTAGCATTTGCTGAGAAAATCCAGCAGCGAAGAACGTTGATCTGTCAGTAATGTATCCCGAACGGGACCGCAATGAAAATATTTTCCATTTATTTTCATTATTTAACTCGTTTTTAATTTCAGGTTCCATCCCAGCTGTGCGAGAGAACCCAGTTCCTTCAAAAGCACAGGAAACCACATGATCGTTTCATTTCCTTCAATTCCGCTTACATAAAAATTTACAACGCAGACCTTTTGAAATCGATCGACGACGTGGTATCGTGATGACGCGCTTGGACACTGTGACCACCCTGAAGTTAATTATTTCCCTAGAACAGCATGTCCCCGAGTGTTTTATTGCTCTTACGCCACAGAAGTTTGCACGAAACACGTCAGTCAATAAGACAGAAACACAGAACCAAAGCCGTGTTACTGAGAAACTGCAGAAGCGTAAAGTCCTCCGTCGTGAAGACGTCAGAACACCGATACGAGACGGTTACAAAGCTCTGACACTGGAGACTCCTTCCATAAATATGTTCCATTAACGTCTGCTTACGGAAAAAATTCGCCAAGTGTGTGTGTTTTTTTTTAATGCGTTCATCGTGCACCGTACGAGTCTCCATGAATGGGCTGTTACTATAGAAACGATAACGTATTCGATCTCCCTCCGTGTGGGCATGACGGAAGTAAAGGACTCTGGTCATGTGACCAATTCGCTAATTTTCCCTCGTAAAAAAAAAACACAAGCAAACAATATTTGTAGCTCGTGTTTGCTTTCCAGTAAAAAACACCAACAACGACGAAAACAATTAATAAAAATGAAATAATTAATTAAACAAATACCACAATCATCTAGCAAGAAAAATTCAGCTCATGATTGTGACCAGTTAAGAAAACGAGTGGGTTGAATGATCTCCCCTCGCAACTTGCTCAGCAGGAGTACTCCTCTCCGCCTCAAATGTGCTATGTGTGCTCTAGGAAGCCCAATACACTGCAATCTTGAACGTGCTAAGCTATGGCAGCCCTGTTGCTCGACTTCGTGTGGCAACATTTATTTTCAAACCTTAATGATGTCCAAGGCTGTGAAATCTGCTCCACAGGCTGGAAACCTGCCATGTAAGTTGGCTAAGGATCCCTCGTGGGATCCGAGTCATTCTGAAATTGGCCACAACACCAAGATGCTCATTCCAGAATATGTATTTTTAGCACTTTCATTTCTGTAAGTAAGCTACACACACCTATTAGTCAATGGAACGTGGTCGCGTTACGGCTTGTCATACGCCATGTTTAAATACTCGTCGTACGTCTTGAGAGCGTTTTTTTTTCTTCTTCTTCTTTGCGAGGATGACATTTAAAAAAGATGGCATTTTCCTGATTTGATCTCCTCTCAAACAGACCTTATATTCCAGACGGGAGCATTAGGACACGTGCTGAGCGAGTAACTTCTTCTTTCAAATGAATGAATAAATAAATCTCGATGGTTTGTTTAATTGGATTAACTTGGTGTGTGATTTCAAGCTGCGTGCGTGAGATCTCGGACAGCACTTTCGAAAGTACTGCACAAGCCGGCTGTTAAAAACCAAAGTAGAAGAAGAAGAGGAAGAAGATGAAGATCCCTTGTGACAAGAACCAGCATGCATGTCTATTAGGAGTGTAACACAATGCCACTATCTGTTTCTGGATCTGTTTAGCGCTCCAAATATCCATATCTGCACTCTCGAGGGGTCTATATGGCAAGTTTTTGTTTTTGTATCCCCGTCCAGATACAAGCTCGCTCTAAACTGATGAGTCTAATCTTCTATTCATATCTCTATGGGTATCTATTTAGAGCACATTACCTGTTCATTCTATGAATAATGTATTCATTTTGGGTTACACCCCTAATGTATATGCGCACCTCCCCCCATTCTGACGATTCGTGGTACAGTCCCACCTGCTGGGATGTTTGAAAGAGTGTCAGGGACATCATGGGGGGAGGGGGCTTACTATATAGCAACCCTGCTGAGAAAACAGTGTCACAACCCAGACTGAACCCGTCCTCCACTGAAGCTCCACAGTTTACAATGAAAAATTGCTGTCCCCCTTCCCCTCCCCTCCCCTCACGTGCTCCACCTCTCAGGGCTCATATTACAAACCCCCCAAATAACGCCCGATATAATTACAGCTCTTGTTAATTATTGTTCCGGGACGAGTGGTGCGATTACTCGAGTTCAGCTGTGCCACGGTAATTACGCAGGCTGACATAGGTGCTTGGAAGATCAGCGCACGTGCAAATTGAGTAGACGAAATTGCCAATGGAAACGGAGCAAAGAACCATACTTGATTCCCTTTGTGTAGTTAAGAGAGTTGATCCATCCCGGTCTCGTGAGGACGAATACAGAACGATGTTTGCACCCCACAGGGAGAGCACAAGCAATCCATTCTTTACACCAATTATCAGCGTTTATTATTGAGAAGAGCTGCATCCACTGGAGACTGGTGCTGGAATGTGGTTTAAAATAGCCACGGCGTGGTTTTGTTTTTAAACACTTATAAATAAAGATGCTACAACAAGGTTATTCAGAGCCATGCCAATGAAAGGGCTATTCTGGTTCTTTAATGAACGTGCCGGTATTTTGATTCTGTATCCAATTTTGTTGTTGCTCCAATAAACTGAATATTGAATCTCAGTTCATTTATGGCGAGAAAATCATTTCAGTTGACTGTAGAACCAAAATAATAATAATTGTTCAAGAACCGTCAATCAAGAGGTTCTTTGGGAAACCCAAACTGGTTCTTTTGTGGGTCTATCCTAAAGAACCTTTTCTGGTACCTGTATCTTTTAACACTATCATTCACACGACATCATTTTCACCACATACAAATCTCGGTTTAGCTTTCTTTCCTTTTTTAAAAAATCAGGTAGGTGCTAACTGTCCAAAGAACCCATAAAGAACCTTTAAGTGTTCTTCAGGATTCCAGTTGGAACCCTCCCCAATCGGGATGCGGGAATCTGTTGTCGATTTCTCTTGAAGAAAACCCAAAGAACTCTTAGTGTGCTAGATTTATCCCTGTATTAATGATCCGTTATATCAGAGAACATTATTTTTAAAAACTTCTACACGTCGTAGAACTTGAAAATGTGGCAGCAATGTAGACGTGTTTATAAATGTTCTAGGAAACCAGCGTTCCTGGAACTGTAATGTTCGTGAAATATAAGCAACTAACAATTTTAGGTTAGCTAAATGATTTCTGGATAAGTAATGTTCTAGGGGAAGATGTTTGTCTGAATTGAATCTATGAAGGTTTCAGTGAACATTCCATCAAATCTTTGATGGTTTCATTCAACATGATATTAGGTGGAGAAAATTAATGGTAAACATTTCCATATTTGTTTCAGTTAAACTGTGACCCTTGTGTGGAAAAACCCCCCAAAAAACAACATCTAATGACAATGTGAAGGAAAAACCATTACAGCGCACTATTTTACACAACTTATTTTCCTTCTGTAAAAAAAAATGACAGCTTTCTCGGAACCTGTTGAATTCATTACTAACCTATTTTGTATTTCCCTTTTCCTTAAGATCAGCATGCAGAGAACTCTACATCTCAAACACCTTTGATCTTCTAATGATCTCCCATTGTGAGTTCCACGATGTACACTTCCTCTGAGGGCTGGTTAGCTGTCCACAGTCAATGGGAGCGAGATGGTACTCATGTACCTCATCCATCCTTCTCTTAAGGAGCTCCGACGCCGACTTTGATGGATTCATCTCTGCCAGTTTTAAACATTAACCCATGTCCCATCCCCAGTCAGTTGAAGAAAGAAATGCAGGAATCTCTTGGTCTTGATGGAGCTTTTGTGGCCCTCAGATGGATTCAGGTTTTGCAGGTTAAGGATTAATCTGAGGCGGAAGGACAGGAAGCCTGCAAAAGAACCCTGATGTTTTTAATCTAATCTCTTCTGAGAAAGGTGGAAATGCTCAAGCCTACAACAAAAGGAGTTCCCTGTCAGGTTCCAAGATGAATGCTCCAGAAAATGAGGTTCCAGAACGATAAAGATAAATTCCTAGTACTGCAGTACTTGGCCTCTGTGATTCTGATTCTTATCATTTTTTGACTTTTCATTGTGATTCCAATTCTCATTCTTATTGATTCTGATTCTCATTGCGATTACCAAAACTCCTTACAATTCCGATTCTCGTTGCTGATTCTGATGTCTGATTTTTGTTCGTCACACTAAAATCAAAACAAATATCTTACACTAAAGCGAACTTTCAAAAATAAATAAATGAATAAAAAATATTCTCCAGAAATATATGTTTTTGCATTAACATGTTGATCGAGCACGTTCGCCTCACACCTCCAGGGTCCGGGGTTCGATTCCTGCCAGGGCCGCATGTGTGTGGAGTTTGCATGTTCTCCCAGTGCTGCGGGGGTTTCCTCCGGGTACTCCGGTTTCCTCCCCCAGTCCAAACACATGCATGGTAGTCTAATCGGCGTGTCTAAAAGCGTGACCATGAAAAGGATAAAGCGGTAGAAGATGGATGGATGGATGGATGGATGGATGGATGGATTCAACTGGGGGATGGGGGGCAAATATTGTGACCCTGAAGAAGGAATAAGCGGTAGAAGATGGATGCATGGATAATGATCGAGTTCCACAGCTGTCCCTTTTGTCAGTGTGGAAAAGCGTGTTGAAATTCTCGTCCATTATAAACAGTTTACGTACATATATGAAGGGGGTTAAAAATAAAAAAATAAAAAAAACCAGCTGGAGAATTCCTCTAACTCTTCCTCTGACATAATTATATTTGTAGATCCAAAGGCACTTTCACTTGCGATTTCTTTTTTTCTTCTTCCTTGTTTCTGACCTGCACCACATTGTGGCATTTACACCATATTAATAGCCCATCATTCTTATAAATGGCTCAAAGATCAAACAAGTTTAACAGCCTTTGATGGTATTTCCTCTGTCACAAAGATCATGTCTGTAGCGGCATTCTGTCGTATTACGAGTCTCCGCTGTCCATTAACAGAAGTGCAGCCGTCGCCGGGTTTCTGATAATGGCCGACACGAGTGTGGAAGTGCTGCGAGCATCACCTTTACTCGCAGCGCTCGTCTTTCCCCTCACACCGCATGCCTTCATTATACTTGACGAATACGACGAGGGCGAACTGAGCCAGGTCGGGGTCACAAAGTGTAACAAGTTCAAACAGTTTAGCAGGAGAGAGAACAAACATTTAAGGCCTGTGGAGGAAAAGGGAATTAACTATTCGCCTGTTTCAGAGCATAAAAAAAAACAACACGCTAACATATTTCAAAAATCCAATGCTCTCTAAACCATCAGCAATGTAAGCTAGCAATCTAACTAGCTTCTACTAAGAGGAATAGAGTAATCGAACTAGCTGCTATTGTTTGTTTTGCTAGCATGGAAATTTGCACACACAGAAGAAGAAGAAAAAAAGTACCTTCTTTCCTGTAATTCAGTCATACAATATTTGTATTAGTTGCTGTAGTTTAGCTTGTTCTCCATATGCACGGAAGGTTGCAATCGAACTAGCCGCTATTCTATAATTCATTAACGTCATCTAACTAATGGCTGTTTTTGGTTAATTAGCATGGAGCTTAAGCGAGCTAACTAGAAGCTAAGGACAAATATTAAAACAAGAATTCAGTCCAGTCCTCCTACAGGTTCTCAAATCCGTGAGCTGCACCACAGTCGATTTTCCGACCAGAATTGGTTTTTTTTTTGAGTCTTTTCTGCTTCCAGGTGTCTATTGCAGTATCACCGATGCGCACACACACACACACACCATCCAGAGAACAACAGTGGCCTTTTCCACCTTCACCTGAACCTCTACTATTTTTAGTTTACAAGTATCTCCTCACCATTTTCATAAAAGCTTATAATATATATATATATAAAATCGATCTCGGCTTTAAGCAATATGACAGATTTTTGACTAGACCTCTCAGCTAGCGGCCAAATTAACATACCGCTCCTGTTAAATCTATTAACATGCAAATCAATGCACTGGCTCAATAGCCTGTTGTCATACCTACTCTGAAAGCCCAAATAAGTTCCAGTGGAAAAAAAAAAAAAATAATAAAAAAAAATCACGAGAGCCATACTTGATAAGACATACTCTGTTACTATGGTAACGTCTCTGGCTCATGCTAAGATTGCAGAGGTCTGTATTATTGCCGTGGCTCATACATTCATGCGACGTATCATTAATGGATTTCATAATGCTTTGCTTCATGTGTTTCTGTTACAACAAATGATCAGCGCATAGCAAGATGCCTGGTGTTGAATTCCTGCACGCTGAGGGTCGGATTTGCTCGTGCAGTGTCCTTTTGTGTCCAGATTATATAAAAACACTCTAGGTGTTAAATAAACACTTGGTGTTTTTACTCCTGTGTGTAAAACTGTACAACCTGCACTGTAATATTGTACGTACAACTGTTAAATGTCTCTGCTGGGAACTTAAAGGGGCCATATGTAACTTTTTGTGGTAAAAAAGTAAATAAATAAGCAACGTTTGTGGAGGTGTTTGTGCAGGCAAAATATGCACACGACGTCTATCCAAGAGCAGCAATTACAGTAGTACGGGGGGGTGGGGGTGGGGTGGTGAAGGGGAAGTGAATACATTTTGTTAGTATTCATGCTGTATTAATAAATAAACTACTAAAGATATTTAGAATTTGGGATTTTCTGACACAGTAGTTATCTGTTGGTTTATTGCCATGAAAAAAAAATTGCAGTGTAACTAGCTGCGACTCTGAATTTCATTATCATAGGAAGGTGGTAATCTAGGCTAGTTACAATTAGCATGGAAACATGTTCACTCAGAACATCGTCCCAACTACGACTCAACTGAATCTGGAATAAAATGGACATTTGTCCTCAGCTAGCAGTAAAAAAAAAATAAAATAAATAAAAATAAATCTAAATCTAGTTTTCAGATTCCTTATTTAGATTTTTTTTATTTATATATATTTAATACAATTCCTGCTAGATTATTTGTGGTAGTTGCACCATTTATGACTACTATACATAATATACAGAAAATGTGCAATATATAAATATAGTTTAGCATGAGTAGTATAAAGTGTATGCCACACACATGCTGCTTAAGTTTTTAACCAAAACCAAGTTGCTTATGGCCGCTTTAAAGGGAACACAATCCAAAAATGTCCAATAAAATGTCATTTGATTGGTTCTTCATTTCTTTTAAATGCGGATGTATGATTGAGGAAGCTTCCTGTGCTAAATTACTGTTACTAGTGCCAAAACCTAAAGAAACCAACCCCCCCGATCGAGGGATGAATATTGAAAACGTGCAATATGAAAAATGTACAGTGGAGTATGTGCGAGAAGAATAGAAAAAGTAAAGTGCAAAAAAAAAAGTCTCTTTTCAGTCCAGAGTTTTCTAGAAAATTTACGTCAAGAAAAAAAAGTTTAATTGTAAATCTGTAGGGCATCCACATATACCGATTAGATAATGTTTAAATGATTAACTTAATTATATATTCCAAAATAAAATAAACATGTTATTTATTACAGTCTAATAAATGCACCATTGTTTTATAAAGCCCATCAATGCCTCATTTCAATTTGAATAAAAGGATTGTTTTGATGTAGATAAAATCAAATATTTAAATCCCCTGCATGTACCAGCAGGTATCGTGAATACATT